>OY856413.1:795745055-796150055 GCA_963693085.1 Alisma plantago-aquatica | reverse complement strand
GTGGGGAGGGATAAGAACAATATTGTATTACTTTAAGATATTGGGATTTCGGAGTTAATTGCTGCTGGACATATTCATCTTCATGGTGAAATTGACTATCTTATCTAAAACAAAGAGACTTGTTCGGGAGTCTATATGTTAGAATCTATTTTTAATATGGCCAATTCTGTGTTAGGCCTGATAGGGTTTTCCACTTCCTTGTACTTGGCTCCTTTCCCATTTATAGGAGAGCCGCTGCCCTTATATCAATAACATACACGGGATTCTCCCATTCTGTTGTTTCTTAACATGGTATATTGGTATTAGAGCAGAGATCCTAAACCCTGTCCGACAAGCAAGAGGGAAAAAAGAATAGACGCTCCTAGCCGGCGGGCGGCCGCCCTTTGTTCCATAGTGTGTCGTCCGCAGGCCCTTTGCTAACTCTTTTTCCGTAATCCCTGCACCTTTACTCTTGTTTCCATAAACCTTGTTACCGACTAACCCTCCAACTTTAATCCTCTAGCCTCTGCTAAAGCCACACCCAACCCCTGTCGCTAGACCCCCCAAACCGTTGAAACCAGTTTCTCCAAAACAGCTGCTAAATTCTCGTTGCCGCAATCCCTGCTGCTGCAAACTCCACTGCCCATGTACCCCTTTCTTACTGCTACAACCCACCACCACTTCCCATACCGTTATTTGTCTCAAGGGAAGCAACCACTGTGTCTATGCTGTTAATTCCTTAAAAGGGTGATCCAAATATGTCTATGCAACAGTAATTGTGTTCTATCTTAGTTGGCACCCGTCTAATTCCAGTCACCTCCCTCGTGTCATGCTCTTACCATGCTCATTATGGCCCCCATGCTTGCTGATTACTTTATGGGACGGTGGTGTTTCCAAAACGGAAAAGGAATTTTTCTCTTGCTGTTTTCTCCCTGGCTTCAAATTAAATCAAGAGCCATACATATGGCAAGCGACAACAACTGTGGTTTCTCTCTAAGATCAGCAAGGCTACACGTATCTGGCCTCCTGCAGTTTGTGGATGGGTATTCCTCTCTTTGCCTACTATGGTTTTAGATCTGCCCCAATGCTAATCCTTATTTTTTTGAGTAAGAAGAGACATTAGTATCCCCCCTCCCTCAAACAGGTGCCAGAGCCCAGATGACCCAAGGGATTGTAAATACAATGCGCAACATAAGGTTTCGATCCCGGGCCAGGCAGAACCATGTGCGCTACACTTGCCGGGTAAAGCTGATACTTATTGCTCAAGGAACCATCTGCTGGGAATCAATTGCTCGAGGAACCATCTGCTGGGAATCAATTTGCAGTGCATCATCTATCATTTTTTTCCTTCCCCTGAATATCACTATCTATATGTGCTTCATGCATGATGCTAATTGGATTCTTAATCGGATCTGATTTTTAACCTACCAAATTGTGGGGGGCTTCACCTCCCAAGAGAACCATTTTTTTCTCCTACCAGGATCTATCTAATCGGGCCGTGTTGCACATTGACTCGGGTTATCGCTTGACATCATCCACTTTTTGCCTACATATAAATTACTTTTGCCATTGTTTCTGACTTTCTTCCCCAACCACTCTCTTGATTCTTATGGTGTTGTCGTGAGAGGGAGAATAGAGGAACATGAGTAGAGGGAAGAGGTGAGATGGGAGGAGAGGAGATGAAAAGAGGAACACTTTATTTCTATTGCTATCTATATGGGTCTTCATGCTATTTTTGTTGCTATGTGGTGTTGCTTCTGCTATTATATGCTTCTTGGAGAGCCTATTTTCTGGAGCTTTATATGTACTACATACTTATTTTGCTGATGTCTTCTATCCAGCTATATCGTCTGTGCTTTCTACTATTTGTCCGTGCTTTATTTGCACATTGACTTTGTCTGTGCCTTGCGTACGTCAACTTTTTGCTGTTGTGTGCCAGCATTCTCTGGCTTGCCCATCTGTGTGCACATTGTCTCTTGTCTTGTCCGTGCTTTGTATGCATGTTGACTGTTGTTGCTACTGTGACCCAACACTCTCTTGGGACTGTGATCCAATGCTCTCTAGACTACGACACTTGCGACTGTGATGAAGACCCTGATGCCTACTTATTGTTGTTTACTTCTGCTCCAGATGCCACTTCATACTGGTCAAGAAGCACCTGCTTACCCGTTTTTGTATTATCTACTTGAGGGGGAGTACTTGGGTGATGAGTGCTTAATTTTAATATTGAGGGTGAGAAATTTTCTTGTATAGGCATGGTTTATCTTCTATGTTTCTTGGTTTTTTAGTATGTCTCTCTGCTTTGGGATTCTCGCAAGCCTCAGCTTGAGGAGGAGTGTTAGAGAGTCTATTTGTATTGCGGGCCCAATTCTATGTTAGGCCCATTAGGATTTTCCGCTTCCTTGAACTTGCCTCCTTTCCTATTTATAGGAGAGGGGCTGCCTTTCTATCAATAACATACTCATGGGATTTTCTTACTCTATTTTTTCTTAACAAGACTAAAAGGGATGCCCTGCTGATAATTTTAGTGTCTAAAGCCTTACAGACATGTAATTCTAGCATAGGTATTTCTTGTATACCAAAAATCAGTGATTATGTGTAAAAGAAAACATGTATATCTACGATGAGACAAGGTACATGAAATATGGAAGTGTAACCGATCACACCTGAGGCTAAGCCGATATGGGCAGCCTTGGTGAAATGTATGTTTCTAGACAGAGCTCCTTCCATGCAAAGTCTACATAACCAATTGTTTTTTGCTTTATGATTATTGATATATGTTGTTGCTCTATGATATTTGAAGGTCTTTCTGTAATGCAAAGCCATCAAAACATTTATTCCTACTTTTCTTGTTTGTTGATCAACGATGCAAATATTGGCTTGTTTTAAAAATGGAAGATTGGACATTGTAGTTTTCTTTTTGCAAAAAGAAAATAAGCAAACATCCCTATGTGTATATATATCCTTGCGCTAATGTCAATAAACGTTACTACTTACTATCTTTGTTGGCTTATCAAAACATGCAGGTTTGTGCTGGACTCTCTTCCCGTCTTCAAGAATACAAGTCTGAGAATGCACAACTGGAAGAACTTTTGGTTGCTGAGGTAGCTTATACTTCATTCTTTTTTCATCTACTGTAAGGGTTCATGCTCAATAAGGGTTATTCTGTAATTCTAGAGTTTGCATTTTTTTTTTAAATTGTTGCCTAAAGAGCTCGCAATCATGCTACTAGCTGCAAAATGTCAAAACACAGATTTTCACCCTAGTAGTCTTGTTATTGGATGTGTTACATGCATGCAAAAAAAAAAAACTTCAATGACTTCCAGACTTCTTGTTATTAAATGGTGATCCTGTACTTCAAACAGAGGGAGCTTAGCAGCTCATACCAAGCTCAGTTAAAGCAGCTACAGAAGGAATTATCTTTGAACAAAACTGAAGTGGCGAGAGCTGAGACGAATATGTCAGATGCTTTAGCAGCAAAAAACTCTGAAATTGAAGCATTGATGAGCTCAATGGATAACTTGAAGAAACAAGCTTCTGCTTCTGAAGAAAAGCTTGCTTCATTACAGGTATCTTTTTTTTTGAGGCAAATCATTACAGGTATCTTACAATTACTTTCTAAGAGAAATAGCAAACTGGAAATAACTAATATGTATTGTTTACAACTGGGAAACTAAAAATGTTTAAGCTTGATTTTCCCAGGTTAAATTTGTTGAAGATTGCTTAGATTGTGATTTTGACCACTATTTATCTTGTTGTACCTACATCTGCAATATGAAAGCTCTCTTACTAATATAATTAAATATGTAGAACTCTGCTAAGTTGCTAACCAACAAATTACCTGCATTTTTTATTCTATTATTCACGTTTACCATGTAATTGATGATAGCCGTTTATCCTGTTCCATTTTCTCTTAAAGAACGTCATCACTTATCTTTATCTAATATTCACATCTACTACCTAATGACAAAAAAATGTTTATCTGATCCGTTCTCTCTTGGAGAAGCCATTTCTTATCCTTTTCCAGTTAACGCCAATGAGTTCTCCTGATATATAAAATGACTTGTTCCCATATAACTAAGCTCAGTTAAAAGCCATTCCCATTCTGTTGTTAAGCATAATTTGAAATAGTAGTACACTCTGAATAATGACTTTGTACTTTATCAGTATGTATAAACTATTGTGTTAGAAATTCAAATTAAACAAGGTATAATAAACTGTGAAAAATTGTGTTCCAATGATGAAACCACATGATTTTATAAGTTT
This sequence comes from Alisma plantago-aquatica, assembly GCA_963693085.1. Lineage (NCBI taxonomy): Eukaryota > Viridiplantae > Streptophyta > Magnoliopsida > Alismatales > Alismataceae > Alisma > Alisma plantago-aquatica. The sequence continues at coordinate 796,145,810 of OY856413.1, read as the reverse complement.
TGGTCATAGTTCCTATACATCTCAGCCTTGAGTGAGATGATCAAAGAGTGATAAATGGGGGTTTTGTGTGAATTCAATATTTATATAATGGTAGATTTAAAGCAAAACAGCAAAAATCACTGAACCTAGATTTGAGAAGTTCCAAACATGCTACACATGTTTGGCAAGTTGAATCCCTGAGGGCCAAAAATTAAGAACTTTTATCAGCTCATATTTTTGTTCTCTGTTGTATCTCCTAATTACTTTGTGTTCTTCAATATTTATCAAAGTTTTTTTTATTTGGTTAAGGAAAATATGGATGCTGTTTTGAGAAGCCGTGAAATAACTGAGACCAGGATGATGCAGGTACTTTGGAATTATGATTATGCAATAACATCAGCTTTGGATTTGCCTTTTTATTTCTACAATGTATTCAGTTTTCCATTATGGTCGATATAGGCTCTTCGTGAAGAGCTGGCTGCTGCTGAGCGTCGAGCAGAGGAAGAGCGTAATGCACATAATGCTACAAAAATGGTACCTACAATTCAATGTAGTCATTTTTTTGCAAATTTCACTATACTTTCCTCCCAATTTCAGGCTTCTGTTGAGAGAGAAGTAGAGCTAGAACATCGAGCAGTTGAGGCATCGAACGCATTAGCTAGGATCCAGGTACAAAATCTTTCATATGCATATGTTGCTAATTAAGCCATTAACATATGATTGAATCATGTCTTTGTGGATTCTTCATTTAACTTCTTGATATTTATGTTATAAATGTCTTTGCATTCAGATGGTTCTAAACTTTTTCTTAATGCTTGACACAAAATTTAAAGGCTGTAGATAAACACTTTATCCCCGTCCTATTCCATGAATGTGTTGCATAGAATATATCAAGTACACATGCGAATGTAGGAATATCATCTTACCTTTATTTTATGGACTGGATATTAATAAATTGTTATGTTGAGTCAATCTAAAATCTCTGAGGCAAATTCATTAGCACCATAGTTATCCAGGCTCCCGCCTGGGCTCCGCCTAGACTCTAGGTGGTCCGCCTTAAACTGGGCGCCTAGGCTTTTAGATATCTAAAGTGGATGCCTAAGGCCTTTTATGCCTAAATTAAGACATTTGAAGACAAAAGTAGCATAGATTAGGTCAGGATTTGCAAATTAGACCGTGTTTAGTTATTTTGGAGAAGAAATAGATCTAATATAGGCCAAATCAGATCTAATTTGGGCAGATTAGGTTTGATTTGGAGGAAATAGGTCTAATTTGGGGAAAATGTCTTATTTGGGGGAATTAGATCTGATTTCGCTAAATTAGAGCTCGTTTAGGTTAATGTATGCCAAAATCAGTCTGGCTTTGGCTAAATTAAGTAAGACTAGGTTAAATTAGGTCCAATTTAGATCGTGTTAGGTCAAATTAAGGCCGGATATGTCTATCTTAGGTCATGACAGGTGTGACGTAGGTGAAGTTATGATTGATTAAGCTTAGGGATAACCAATAAATATGTACACAGTGATGTACATATTTGAATATAATTGAATATACACAAAACCATTTACATATATGTAAAATATAAACAAATATGAAGAATGCCTAGGCTTCCGCCTAGGCGCCCAGGCCTCCTAGGCTTCCCCTAGGTGGGAAGGACCGCCTAGCCGCCTGGACAAGTAATTTAGCACTAATCTTAAACTAATTAGTTTGCAGTTATATGGCATCATTTATGTGAGACTAAATTTACACATACAAATAATCTAACTTGAAGCTGGAGGATGTATGCCTTTGGCTCTAGTCTCTAGGTTATTACATATGTAACTCAGTATTTGATTATAGATAGGGCGTACAAGGTAAAGGAACATAGTTTTCACTGCAAAAGTAGATATACTTTCCTAAAACCATGCTGTCATGCAGAGAAGCTCTGATGAAAGCACATCGAGGGCCATGGAACTAGAGCACAAAGTGGCGTTACTTGAGGTGCCTGTACTGAAATTTCTCTTCATATAAACATCAATTGTCTGTCCTTGTTTAACTGTCTTTCTTTTATTAGGTTGAATGTGCTTCTTTAACCCAAGAATTGCAAGACATGGAGGCACGCGCCCGCCGGGGCCAAAAGAAGTCATCTGAAGAAGCAAATCAGATTCTTCAGGTTTGTTACACTGAAATTTAACTGCAATCCTAACTTGTAGGTTCATTATGTAACTTGAGGAATTTAGTTATTTTTTTGCCAAACTTGAAAATTCTTTTATAGGTTTTCTCACTCCTTAATTTTAGACTATTATTTGGTAAACAGTAATCTGAACACAATGGATTATTTTCATGGTACTGCACCTTTACCTATTATTTCAAAGACAATTGTATAATTGATAAATTTTCTTTCTCAGAGCAGGTTTATGCACAAAGCTTACGAAAGGCAATATTGGAAGATGTTATGCATGAATAAATACAATTATAAATCGACAAATCCTAACTATTAAGTATTAACTGGATGTGAATCTTCTTGTAGTTTGATAAGTGTCGGAAGTTTTTCTTAATCTACCTAATTCCACAAACAAATAGTGTAGCAGTAAATTCATGTCTAATGTAAAGTAACTTTTACGCATCGTGAATAGGATGAGAGTGATTTCACATTAACCAAAATGTGTTTACAGGAGATTTAGAGAGAAAAGAGGTTAACGATATTTATGTGATACATGGATCCACATTAGCTTTTTACATACTAAGGAATACATATGTGGGTCTAAGCCCAATAGATAATGCCAACACTCGCCCTGAAGCTTGAGAGTACATATCATGTAGTCGCGTTCAATGTCACAATAATCATCGACATTTTGAAATATATGCATTTCACACGTGAATTTCCCCAGCCATACGTGATGACCGAATAACTCCCATTTCCCTATAGTACGTTTTCTTCGCATATTATTCATGAATTATTTGTGTATAATGTTTTATTCCCGATTTATACATTTCTTCGCGTATGATTCATGAATTATTTGTGTATAATATTATATTCCTGATTTATACATTTTTTCCTATTTGATACTGTTTAAGACTTTGATTTAGTTTTGGTGTACATATATGTGTATCTATGTATGTAGTACGCATATATGTGCATATATGGGTGTAATACATCTATGTATGTATGTGCACATAAACATATATATATGTGTAAGATGTATGCATGTTTGTATGTATATATATGCGTTTATATATGTGTGTGTCCGTGTTTGATTTATATTATATATGTATATGTATGTATGGATGTGTGTATTTATGTGTGTAATGCATGCATGAGTATATAGATATGTATGTATGTATGCAGGTGTATATATGTGTATGTGCATATGCATGTATCATATATGTATATCCTCCAATTTTCCCGACTTTTTCTCGAATATGACCACGCTTTTACTGTACATCGACTGATTTTTACCTGACTTTCCCATATCATACTCAAATTCTGAATTTTTAAGATCAACTGACCATATCTTGAATACCAAATTTGTTATTATGGCCCCAACTTGTGACATATATCTTGGAATAGGAACGGAGGCAATGTTTTCGTGAGAAAATCAGCCAATTGATTACAATCTTCACATGAGGAGCGACAATCTTCTTTTCTTTATGAAATCACAAAAAAAGTGACAATCCACCTCGATATCCTTAGTATGTTTGTGAAAGAACGGGTTATTGGTAATATGAATAGCTACTTGGTAATCACAATGAAGGATAGCGGGAAATTGTACACAGATTCCAAACTAAAAAAGAATGGATAGGGCCTAGTGGATGTCGCAGCATGCATGTGCCATTTCCGTATATTCAGCCTACGTACTTGATCTAGCTACCACCGCCTCCATGGCACTGGATGTTTGCCAACTATAGAGATATGTTGTGTTTTGTTGAGTGTCATGTGCATAGCATGTGCCTCACTTAAGTTTTTACTTCTGTAGTTTAGTCCCATATTGCTCATATCTAGTTTAGTCTCTAATCCCTTCTGTTATATAAGAAACTGTATTGTACACTGATTTATTCATTCAATAAGCAATTCCCAGTTTCTCTATATGGTATTAAGAGTAGGTTCAGTTCCTTTTTCCCACCCTGCCCCTATGCCCTAAGCCTTCAACCCCCTCCCGCCGCCACCCCCCCGGCCGCCGGTAGCTCCTCCACCCGCCGCCGCCTCCACCCTCCCTGTCCCCCGCCGCCCGCATCCACCCTGCCTAGCCACCGCCCACACCACCACCTCCACCCGCCGCCACCCTCTCCTCCTTCCACCCCACGCTGTCGCCCCTCTTCCCTCCACTAGCCTCCGCCCCTCCTCCCTCCACCATCACACTGCTATCCTTCTCCTCTCGTGCTTCCCCCTGCTCTTTTTTCGTACGTGCAACCGTCCGGACAACCATAGCCATCCCACGTTGAGAGTCTCCTATCTCTCGGGTTGGTTTTCTTCCTGCGCCTCATGATGGGATACTAATCTTCCTCATGACGGCGTAGGTTCATTTATCAATCTATTTGCCCGACACGGGTTTCTTCTGATTTGATGCGTCAGATCCCTGCTGCTGCTACTAATACTATCCCATAACAGGTTCTTTATTCACTGCCTTTTGCGGCTGCACCACCACTTCTCTACTGCCCTACCTCTGCTCATCATGGCCTCAGTTGAGCCTCCTCGCTCTCTGTGTGTTACCACAGTCAAGCTCGATGGCTCAAATTACCATATGTGGTCGACGTCCTTCGTCTTTTATGTAAAGGCCCAAGACTGGTACTCACATCTTACTAATGATCCTCCTGCTGCCCCTGCTGCTACTGCTGATGAAAAAAGCAAGCAAATTATGCCCAATGGTCCAAAGACGACTCTGGTGTTATGTCTTGGCTTCTTAATAGCACTGAGCCGCATATCAATGTGTCCTTGTTGTGCCTTCACGATGCTAAGGCAATGTGGGACCAAATTTCACATGTCTACTCCCATCAACAAAATCCTAAACGTGTTTTTAAAAATTTCAAAAACCTGGCCAAGGAGTTTTCTTCAGATGCTTCCACTGAGGGCTTCTACAACCAATGCTCTGCTCTTTGGAATGAGTATGAAATCTACCATCCGTTGGCAGCTGATATCAAAGAAGCCCAAAAACAACACAATGAACTACAACTGGTTCAATTTTTGGCTGCCCTCCCTGCTTCCTTCTCCGGCATGGTCGATCAGATTCTGTCGAGTGACCCTCTGCCTACTCTTCGAGACGTCCTCAATCGAGTTCAAAGACTACCATCTGGGACCTCCAATCTTGTTATTGAGCATCCTGCTCTAGTTGCTCACACTGCTGATTCTGGATGTGGCCGCGGTCGTGACGGACGTCTGCCTCCCACTGGTAGACGAGGCTCCTCTACTGCCTCTGGATGAGGTCAAGCTACTGGTCCTCGCTACTACAACTGGTGTGGTCGTGATAATCACACTGAAGATAGGTGCTGGATCAAGCACGACAAGCCAGCCTGGGCTAAGCAGGCCTCTACAAAAACTGCTACTGATGTTGCATTCGACCAACCAGTTGCTCCGTCGACTACTGAATGGCTTTGCTTTGAATTCAAGAAGTTTTTCCAGGAGTTAGCTACCTTCGACATCTGCTGCTGGTTCCTCTGCTATGCTTGCCTCTCCTTCTGCTGGTAACCATAAATGGTGCATTGATTCTGGTGCGTTTGTCCATATGGCTGACGACATCCAATTATTTTCTGCCTTGACTAAAACCTCTAGCATTCCATCTGTCACTGTTGCAAATGGCTCTAAGACTCCTGTTCATGGCATTGGCACTGTTCCTCTCTCTCGAAAGATGCATCTGAAATCTGTTTTATACATACCACAATTTCCTGTTAATTTATTATCTGTCAGTAAAACTGTAAAGTAGCTTCAATGCTCTATTAAATTTGATCCCTCTGGTTGTATTTTGAAGGATCTCCACACGAAGACGAGGATTGGTTCGGGCCATGAAGGACCAGATGGACTATACTATTTGGATGGACTGCCTGCAACATCTACTCTTCTGTCTACATCAGTCTCAGGACTTCAGTGGCACTTCCGGCTGGGTCATCCGTCTGCTACAAGCTTTTATTTCATGCATTATCTGAAAACACTTTTTCTTGTACATCTTGTGTTTTGGGAAAACAAACGCGCGGTCTGTATTTCCCGCTAAAAAGGAAATTGGTTCTAAGACACCTTTTGATGTTGTTCATGCAAATATCTGGGGTCCATGCTCTTTTTTGAGTCATTCTGGTGTTAAATATTTTCTGACTTTTATTGATGAATATTCCCGTACTACTTGGCTGTTTTTGCTCAAAGATCGTGGCATTGTTTTGGACAATATCCGTGTCTTCTTTTCTGAAATACAGACCCAGTTCAATAAATCTATTAAAATTTTCTGCACCGATAATGCCCTAGAATTTATGCAAAAGTTTGTCACATCTTTTTGTTCTGATCGTGGCACTATCCATTAAACCACCGGTTTTTAGGGGCCGTTCGGCCCCCGTAATTGTGAATCCTGCATTTCATTGCAGTTTACCAATGATTCTGGGACCACTTCGGCTTGAGTAGAAGACAATTTAGGCTGTCTGGAACACCAGGCTGGCATACGGAAAAGTTAATTGCTAACTAGATACGTCCTTTTCAAATTCCACTACACATGGCGTGATTTGGAATCTCGCCAAGTTTAGTGGTACAAATACCAGATCAAATGCTGCTCAGTATTCCAGTTATCAATCTGAATTGATATTTGTGTATAAATACGACAATTCAAATGATAGCGGCCGAACGACCCCTTATACTCCACAACAAAATGGTGTTGCTGAACGGAAAAATCGCCACTTATTAGAGGTTGCTCGCACCATTCTTATTCATTATAATGTCCCTCACAGTTTTTGGCCTGAGGTGGTTTCTAATGCATGCTATCTTATAAACCGTATGCCATCCTCTGTTTTACAGAATCGTATTCCTTACTCCATTATGTTTCCTGATGCACCTCTGTTTTCCGTCCCTCGTATTTTTGGGTGTACTTGCTTTGTTAAAAATTTACGCCAAGGAATGACAAAACTTGAGTCAAGTAAAATGCATAAAGAATGAAGATGGTAGAGTATTGGTGAAGGACGATGATATCAAGAACCAATGGAGAAATTACTTCCATAAGCTTTTCAATGGAGATACTGCATATAATGTTAGCGGCTCGTGTGACATGAATACAAGAGATATCATTTACACACGACGAGTTTCACCATTTGAGGTCAAGAATGCTTTGAAAAAGATGAAAATGAGAAAGGCATGCGGACCAAACGGTATTCCCACTGATGTATGGAAGAGTATGGGGGATGAGGGAGTTACGTGGTTAACAAATTTCTTTAACAAGATCATGAAGACCAAGAAGATGCCGGATGTGTGGAGAAATAGTACCATAGTCCCCATCTACAAGAACAAATGTGACGTTTAGAGCTGTACAAACTATAGAGGTATCAAGCTGATGAGTCACACGATGAAGTTTTGGGAGAGGATTATTGAGCAAAGGTTAAGATCTATAACGCAGGTATCAAACAACCAGTTTGGTTTCATGCCTGGAAGATCAACAACAGATGCTATTTTTCTGATAAGGAGGCTTATGGCGAAGTATAGACAAAGCAAAAGAGATCTTCATATGGTGTTTATTGATCTAGAGAAGGCTTATGATCGAGTACCCAGAGAAGTGTTATGGATGGTTTTGAAGAAAAAAGGTGTGCCTATCCAATACATTGACTTGATCAAAGACATGTATGATAGCTCTACTGCAAGTGTCAAGACTCCTGGAGGAGAGACACCAACTTTTCCTATCACAGTTGGGGTACACCAAGGATCCACACTCAGCCCATATCTATTCGTTCTTGTTATGGATGAGTTGACAAAGAATGTTCAGGATGATATTCCTTGGTGTATGTTATTTGTTGACGATATTGTTTTGATTGACGAAACTAAAGATGGATTGAATGATAAAGTTGAACGTTGGAGAAAGGCATTGGAATCAAATGGATTGATGATTAGCAGGAGCAAAACTGAGTATATGCATTGCAAATTCAGCCAATCTCGCAGTGTGAATGATGGAGCCAAGTTGGACGAAGTAGATATACCAAAATGTGATAAATTCTGTTACTTGGGTTCTATTATTCAAATAGACGAGGATGTCCAAAATGATGTTTGTCACCGGATCACTGCAGGATGGTTGAAATGGAGTGCAACTGGAGTATTATGCTATCAGAAAATCCCTCTCAGGTTAAAAAGTAAGTTTTATAGAACAATATACGACCAACCATGCTCTATGGGAGTGAATGTTGGGCGGTGAAGAAACAAGGTCTCAACAAGATGAACGTGGCTGAAATGCGTATGCTGAGATGGATGTGTGGGAAGACAAGAAAAGATCGCTTGAGAAATGACTATATCAGGAATAAAGCGGGGGTAGCGAGCATTGAGGACAAGTTGCGCAAGGGTCGACTCAGATGGTACGGACATGTGCAACACAAACCTACTAGTGCGCCTATACGAAGCAATGTTATTAAGCCAAACACTATAAATTGAAGAAGAGGAAGGCCTAAATTAACATGGGATGAGCTTATAAAGAGAGATTTTGAATCTCTACATCTCAATCAGAATATGGCCCATGATAGAGCTGAATGGAAATGAAGGATCCATGTAGCCGACCCCAACATAGTTGGGATTGAGGCTTAGATGATGATGATGATGATGAATGACGAAACTTGATCCTCGCTCCACCAAATGCATCTTTTTGGGATATTCTAGAACCCAGAAAGGTTACCGCTGCTTTGATACGGTACTCAAACAATGGTTTGTAAGTGCGGATGTGATCTTCTTTGAGCATATGCCCTATTTTTCTGATGATGGCGCAACACTATCCAGTGATATGTTGTCACCCACGCCTCTACTAGATATTGTTGAAGACTTGCCTTCTTCTAACCAGCTTGAAGGTCGCCCCTTGCAAGTATACAAACGCCGGCCAAAGACAAGCGCTCCTTTCATGGCCCCTCCACAACCAATTCCTCCCTCTGCGGAAGATCAACCAAACACTGAGGTAACTTCTGACTTGCACCTTCGTATCAGCCTGTGCAAAGATGTTCGCTCCTGCACTAAACATCCTATCAGTCATTTCTGCTCTTCTGTCAATCTGCATAACAATTTTCCATGCTTTACTTCTGCGCTTTCTGCTATCACTATTCCGAAGACTGCTGCAGAAGCTCTAGTTATTCCTGCATGGAAATATGCAATGGATCAGGAAATGCAGGCGCTCTGTGATCGCAAGACATGGAAACTTGTGGATCGCCCTCCTTCATGCCCTACTGTTGGCTGCCGCTGGGTCTTCACCATTAAGTATCAACCTGACGGGACAATTGAACGCCTGAAAGCTTGACTTGTTGCAAAAGGCTACACACAGACATATGGCGTTGACTATTTTGAGACCTTCTCTCCGGTTGCGCGATTAAATTCTGTTCGAATTTTGATTTCTGTTGCTGTTAATAAAGATTGATCTCTCTTTCAGTTAGATGCCAAAAATGCTTTTCTCTATGGAGATTTATAGGAGGTATACATGGAGCAACCACCATGTTTTGTTGCTCAGGGGGAGTCTGCCATTAAAGTCTATAAACTGAAAAAGGCCATCTACGGTCTCAAACAGGCTACGTGCTTGGTTCGACAAGCTCAGTCAGATCTTAGTCAACTTTGGCTTCCGTCGCTCTGACTCTGATCATTCAGTTTTTATCCGCAAAACAGTGGATGGACTTGTCATTCTTATGGTTTATGTTGGTGATATTATTATATCAGGCAGTGATATAGTGGGCATACAAGCAACTAAAACCTATTTAGAAAAACATTTTGTCACTAAAGATCTCGGAAAGTTAAGTTTTTTCTTAGGCATTGAGGTTTCTAGATCATCATCTGCAGGGCTGTGTCTCTCTTAACGGAAATATGTACTTGACCTCTTGCAGGAAACTAGTATGCTGGGATGCAAACCAGCCAACACTCCCCTTCACCCAAATATGGATTGGGACGATGACAATTCTCCTCCTTATGCTGATCATCACCAGTTCAGAAGACTGGTAGGCAAGCTTATTTACCTGACGGTCACAAGAGCTGACCTCACTACTGCCGTGGGATTCATCAGCAGGTACCTTGATAAACCCCGACAGTGTCACTGAGATGCTATATGTCACTTTCTGAGGTATCTTAAAAGCTCTCCAGGAAAAGGATTATTATATAAGAAGCATGGCCACTGTAATCTATCTGGCTTCTCAGACTCTGACTATGCAGGAAGTCGTTCTGATCGTAAGTCAACCTCAGGATATTGTACATTTGTGGGCGAAAATCTTGTTACCTGGCGAAGCAAAAAGCAGACTGTTGTAGCCAGATCTAGTGCAGAGGCATAATACCGAGCTTATGGCTCATACTGCATGTGAACTGTAAAAGGAGAGGCGGCTGTGGTGTTGTTGCACGTATGCAACGTGAGCAACCCAATAGGGTTCTCTTCTCTATTTATAGTAAAGGGAAATTTACATGTAGGTACAGCAGTAATATAAAATAAGAAATAAATACAAAGTGAAGATATATTAACACTCCCCCTCAAGCTGGAGTGTACACATTGTGGATGCCCAGCTTGCCGCATAAATTCTGGAACACTGCTGGACCTAATGGCTTTGTCAAGATATCAGCAAGTTGATCTTCAGACTTAACATATGGCGTCACCACATTGCCATTCTGTATCTGATCTCTGATGAAATGACAGTCAACCTCTATATGCTTTGTGCGCTCATGAAAAACAGGATTCCTGGCAATATGTATAGCAGATTGATTGTCACACTTGAGAATCATGGGAGTTTGAATCAAAATCTTCAACTCAGATAAGACAGATTTGACCCATTGTAATTCACAACATGCATGTGCCATAGCACGATACTCAGCCTCAGTACTAGATCGTGCCACCACTTGTTGTTTCTTGCTCTTCCAGGTAATCAGATGATCACCAAGAAAGGTGCAGTAGCCAGATGTAGATCGTCTATCAACTTGATTACCAGCCCAATCTGCATCTGCATAGCCTGTAAGAGTCAAGGAAGATAGAGGACTCTTAGGTTTATAATAAGTGATCCCCTTTCCAGGAGCACTTTTCAGATATCTCAGAATCCTGCATACAGCTGTCCAATGTGACTGTCGTGGTGTACACATGTGTTGACTTACTACTCCAACAGCAAAAGAAATATCAGGTCTTGTGACAGTTAGGTAAATCAGCTTCCCAACTATTCTCCTGTAGTGACCTGGATCTGAATATGCAATATCATCTTCCACCTCCTTGATGTGATAATCCATAGGAGTGGATACAGGCTTAGAATCAGTCATACCCGTTTCCTGTAGTAAGTCAAGCACATACTTTCTCTGGGAGAGATTGATACCTGCATGGGATCTAAGCACCTCAATCCCTAGAAAATATCTCAGTTTCCCAAGGTCCTTTGTGTGAAAATGATGTTGTAGTCCTTCTTTCACACGTGATATGCCTGTAGAATCACTGCCAGTAATCACAATATCATCAACATAGACAGCAATAATTATGGATCCACCAGAAGAATTTGAATAAAATAGAGAGTGATCAGTCATAGAACGAGAGAAGCCCATCTGTAAAACAACAGCACTGAACCTGTCAAACCAAGCCCGAGGAGATTGTTTTAACCCATAGATAGCCTTCTTCAATTTGCAGACCTGCTGACACTCCCCCTGAGCAACAAAACCTGGTGGTTGCTCCATATACACCTCTTCCTGAAGAACCCCGTGAAGAAAGGCGTTCTTGACATCCAGCTGGAAAAGAGGCCAATCAAAAGTAGTAGCCAGAGAGATAAGGATCCGTACAGAATTGAGACGAGCAACCGGAGAAAAAGTCTCAAAGAAGTCCACTCCATATGTCTGTGTGTAGCCCTTGGCTACCAATCTGGCCTTCAACCGCTCAATCGAACCATCAGGATTGTGTTTGACTGTGAAGACCCATCTGCAGCCCACAACTTTCTTGCCCGCAGGTAAGGAAACCAGATCCCATGTGCCATTATCAACCAGAGCAGAAATTTCCACCTGCATGGCCTGCCTCCAGCCACTGTCCTTCATAGCCTCTAAGTGGTTCCTTGGTATTTGAACAGAATCCATCCCAACAGCAAATGCACGAGCCTGTGTAGATAAGTGCGACAAACAACATACATTGGATATGGGATGTCGAATAGTACATGATCGTATACCTTTCCGGACAGCAATAGGAAGGTCAAGATCAGAAGCCGCTGCAGGAATCTCTTGAGTAGAAGATGGGGAAGGAGGCTCATGGACTTGTGCCGCTACCTCATCTGGATCCGGTCTACCTCGCCTATGATAAACTTGGGTATAGGGTTGAATGGTAGGTGAATCAGGCGATATGTCTTCAACAATGATAGGTGGCACTCCCTCACTTGGAATTGTGGGTGGCACTCCCTCACTTAATTGCTCCCCCTTGCTCATAGCATGTGCAAAATACGGGCTGGTTTCATGAAAGGTGACATCCTTAGAGACAAACATACGACGCAAACTGGGGCAATAACACTTGTAACCTTTACTCGTACCAGGGTAACCAAGAAACAAGGTTTTCAAGGACCGAGGAGAGAGTTTGTCTTGTTTGGGATCAAAATTATGAACAAAGGATGTACAGCCAAAAACCCGAAGCGGAACATGAAACGGTGTGTCCATAGGGCGTAAAACAGAAAAAGGAGTGCGCCCATTCAAAACAGAAGAGGGCTGCCGATTAATCAAAAAACAGGCAGTGAGAAGAGCCTCAGACCAGAAACGTTTAGGCACATTGGATGCAAACATGATAGACCTAGTGATATCCAAAAGATGGCGATTTTTACGTTCAGCAACACCATTCTGCATAGGAGTATGAGGACAAGAAGTGTGATGAATCATACCAACCAAACTGCAAAACTCATTCATTGCTTTCTGAACATACTCAAGAGCATTATCAGATTGAAAATTTTTGATATTGCAGTTAAATTGAACTTGAATTTGTTTATGAAAATGTTTGATAATGGAAAGCACAGACTCCCGACTTTTCAACAGATAAATCCATGTCATGCGAGAGTAATCATCAACAAAGGAAATGAAATAACTAAAACCATTATAACTTTGGTTTTTAACAGGACCCCATACATCACTGTGAACCAACTCAAACGGGCTAGAAGCCCGATTATTGACACGGACAGGATAGGACAACCGATGATGTTTGCCCAACTGACAGGACTGACACTCTAAAGAAGACACATGAGCAAGATCGGGTTCCAATTTCTTCAAGCTGTCTAAGGATGGATGGCCATATCTGCAATGCCATAGCAAGGGGGAACCACTCAGCATGGCGGAGGAAACTGGAGCAGGAGGTGGATGACGAGGTAGATAATCACCAGGAAAGAGGTAGAGATCACCTTTCCTAGGCCCCCCACCAATCATCTTCAAACTCTTGAGATCCTGTAAGACAAAGCAAGAAGGCCCAAATGTTACTGTGCAGTTCATAGTGTCAATCAACTTGGCAACAGAAAGTAAATTGAAAGGAAATTCAGGCACAAAATGAACAGATTTCAAATCAATATCTGGAGTAAGGGACACAGAACCACTAGCCACCACCTTCCTCACAGACCCATCTGCCAAGGTAACAGATGGGTGAGGAATATATGAGTCAAAAGTGCGGAGCAGTCGCCTCATACCAGTCATGTGCTGGGAGGCACCAGAGTCAACCACCCAGGGAGTTGCGGATCCAGAAGCCATAAAGGATGTAGCCTGATTACCCGCGGTAGAGGCAAGATGCGCTGAAGAAGCAGAAGAGGCGCCCACACTCCAATGTTGAGTAGCCTGAATAAACCGGTCATACTCCTCCTGAGTAAGTGTAATGCCAGAAGAAGTCGAGCTCGCAGGTGTAGAGTCAGAAGTAGCACAGTTGGCAGCTCCAACAGGTGGGGCGGCAGGTCGCCCATGTTTCTTCCAGCATTTGTCAACAGTGTGCCCCGGTCTTTCACAGAAAGTACATCGAGGACGAGACCCACGTCCTCTGCCAAAGCCAGGTCTGTCAGCTGTAGTAGATGCAGGTCGTCCTCCGCGAACTGCTGCAGCAATGGAGGCATGAGAATCTCCAGAAGGAACAACCGGAGAAGGATCAACAGATTCAAAGGTGGACTGTTGAATCCTAGAGAAGGCCTCCGCAAGGCTCGGTAATCTGTCAGATGCAAGAATCACACTGCGTGCTGAACCAAAAGAAGAGCTAAGGCTGGAGAGGAATTTGGCAGTGACAAGATCATCTCTGTCTTTAATCTGCGCAGCAACCGTCACGGGATGATAGTAGCTCAACTCCTGGGAAATAGACTGAATCACACCAAAATACTCTTCAAGGGATCGATCACCCTGTTTCTCTGCAAACAGACGATCATAGATCATAAACTGGCGAAGAGCATTTTTCTCCTGAGCATAGTGCTGCTTAACAGCATCCCAAATCTCCTTAGCAGTGGAGTAGAACATGAACCTCGAAGCAATAGACGATTCCATGCTACCCCACAACCAAGTCTTCACAAGGCTGTCAAGTCGTTTCCACTCGGCATAGTCTTTGTCAGTGCTCGTGAGAGGCGCAGAATCAACAAACTTGGCGCGGTCCCTCGATTCCAAGACAGTATGAACCGCATTCATCCAAAGCAGAAAGTTCTTCCCATTGAGCTTGATAGGAATAGGCGAGACCTCATAATAGGTCTTGTTCTCCATGATGCAACAGGGATATGGGTGACGGAGTGATACACGTCACACAGAAGGCTGAGTGGACGGATAGATACACGTCCCGTGACGGAGAGATACACGTCACGACCGAAACTGGAAAGAGGATGCGTTACTGACGCATCAACAGCCTTCAACCGAGAGGTTCCTAATCACACATGAAGGAGATGTGATTAGGAAGCCACACTGGAAGAGACGAGACCCCCGGGTAGGACTTTAGAAGGCCGTTGTATCAACCGGAGATCCCGGAGCAGCAAGAGCGGCGCCCGAAAAAGAAACCGAAAAGGCTGAAAAAGAGCCCGGAGACGTAGACGGAGCCTGTAGAGCGGTGCGACGGGATCTACGGCAGCATGAGACGAGCCACCGAGGATCAGCGGCGCCGCACGGAAGGCCCGCGCCCCTGCCGCACGCCGGCGGCAAGGTGCAGCAGCCGCTGCTGCTGGCTGCGGCGGCGGCCGGCGGCGGGAGAGGTGGCCGGCGCCCGGCGGCTGAAGGAGAGGGGCGGCGGGAGGGAGAGAGAGGAGGGGGGGGGCGGTGCTGGGTGGGAGGGCCGGCGGCTGCGGAAGCCTAACCTGCTCTTGATACCATGTAAAAGGAGAGGCGGCTGTGGTGTTGTTGCACGTATGCAACGTGAGCAACCCAATAGGGTTCTCTTCTCTATTTATAGTAAAGGGAAATTTACATGTAGGTACAGCAGTAATATAAAATAAGAAATAAATACAAAGTGAAGATATATTAACATGAACTTTTGTGGGTCCAGAGTCTCATTCAGGAGTTCGATATCTCCTATTCCAGCCCTATACTGATTTTCTGTGATAACAAGGCCCCCATTTTTATTGCGAGCAACCCCACTTTTTATGAGCGGACTAAACATATTGAGTTCGACTGTCACTTCGTTTGAGAAACTGTCCTTTCTGGCCAGATCTGCACTCCATATCTCAACACTGAAAAGCAAGTTGCGGACATCTTCACCAAGATACTTCCTAAAGCTCGTTTTCAGACTCTAGTGGACAAGCTGGGCATGTTCGACATCTACGCTCCAGCTTGAGGAGGAGTATAGAGATATGTTGTGTTTTGTTGAGTGTCATGTGCATAGCATGTGCCTCACTTATGTTTTTACTTCTGTAGTTTAGTCCTATATTGCTCATCTCTAGTTTAGTCTCTAATCCCTTCTGTTATATAAGAGACTGTATTGTACACTGGTTTATTTATTCAATAAGCAATTCCCAGTTTCTCTATACCAACTAAGATGTAGAAGTGAGAAGTGGATTGTCAACTCTAATCCAATGAGATTGTAGGGGCGATCTCATATGCTCCGACAACACCAACCATATACGAGATGTTTGCCCGTGTGATAGTCAAATAGATTAGCTTGCCAACAAAGCTTTGATTTCGTTTGGCTCAGGAAATGGCTACTCTCATTTTAACGCTTCCAATGGTAATCTATAGGTGTAGATACAGGTTTCCCATCTATCATTCTTATCTCTTGGAACATTCCCATGACGTACGTTCTTTGAGAGAGATTGATCGCTGAGGTGGATCTCACACTTCTATGCCTAAAAAGTAGCATAGGTTCCCTAGATCTTTAGTATGGAAGTGAAACTAAGGATTTATTTAAATTGAAGATGGCTTGAGCATCGCACCGTCAACATATACCACTAGAAGAATGTATCACTATTATGTCTTCTTCGAGAAAAGAGAGTGAAAACTAGCACATCACTTGAAGCCAATACTCTCGATGATGATGCTAAGCTTGTTATACAAAGCTCAAGGAGACTGTATCAGCCTGTAGATAGAGTGGCAAAGACGCAAGACCTTTGCTCAACCCCCCCAACAACAACAAGAAGGAGAAATCAGAATGCTGACAGAGGTAATTCCGGTGACGTGTGAAATGTCCTAAAGAAGTCAACACCATAAGTTTCGTGTGAACCCTTTGGCAACTAGACATGCTTTTAAGTGATCGAAAGAGCCATTAGACGAACGCTTGATGGAGAAGACCCATTGACAACTGTGGAAAATAAGATGGGAGAAAGATTGGTAATTTTCCTTATTGATAGAAGGGACACTCTCCTATATATAGGAAAGGAGGCAAGTATAAGGGAAGCGAACTTATCCCTAATGGGGCAAGACAAGTAGGCCCATATGACATAGTAAACTAAATAACAATAATTCTGGCACTCCCTCTCAAGCTAGGGCATGGGCAAAACACATATCCTACTTGGACTAACAAAACTCAATTAGATGATACGCCAAATAAAAATGTCACTCCTGATTGATACAAGATTTTCGCTCCCCCTTAAGTATGACTCTCCAAAAATCAATTTGATGACGCCACCTTTGAAGTTGTGTTTTGCATGATGGAAATACTCGAGCTTTGGAGAATGTCTTTTGAAGTGCATCTAGAATGAAGGACATAATAAATGGAATCCAAAAATCACAACAAAAACTCGCCTCCATAAATCTGGAACATACGATGAAGAACACCATGAATACACCATCTTCATCGGAGAGGAATGTGTGAGTGGTATAAGCAGTCAACACATCCCACACACGTAACGTGACATGAAAACGGAAGCACAATGTTGGTGTAACAATGGAGGTTTCTTCAAATTATCTAAGAAGTGTAGTCAACTAGCACATACACAAACTGGACGAGGTGCTGATGACTGCCATATTGGTTCCATAAATCTGGCACATGAACCTTGGGGGCTGATAAGAATGAAGGGCACCATCAAGGATAAATCCAAGAAAATCAACAGAAGAGTCATGTCAACAGATGCAACTCCAATATGACAAAACTAAAAGTAGTTCGGTGAAGATAAAAATCGGAATGAATCCTTGCAGATACAAAATTTGTTGGCTAAAAATTTATGAGCTTTTGAGAAGTCTGATGTGAAGAAGCAACCATCCAACTCATGAGAATGCAACGAGAATTATCAACTGAACCATCATTAACACCAGAGGGAACAAGTGACTGGAATAAGCACAACAAACTCTGCCTTGACGTACATAAAGCGGCACGAATGCGAAAAGCTTGGCATGAATGCGGCAATTGAGTACCTTCAATGTTGCATGAAGTGGTGCAAACTGGAATAAGCACACTAGCACAGATAGGCAATCGACATGCATATTGTAACACGAAGAAGCATAGTGCCATTGGGAAGTGATACACCAATGACGCACTGGAAACACAATGTCATTAGGAAAGAGACACCAATGATGCACTGGAAGCACGACGCTTAGTGGGAACGAAGCGCCACAAAAAAATCAGAAAGACGGATGTGATGAACAACAAAAAGCTCTATAATTAAAATAGCTTGGAATGATACATATTATCTCTAACATACTCTTTCTCCTCATACTCTCTCTCTCCTCTATTCTCCCGCACACCAATTACGAAGTGATTGAATAGTTGGTGTGGAAAAGAAACAGTAACCCCCTTCACGTGGAAATTGATGCACACGAGGGGTGGTAGGGGTAGATTTTTCAACAGGGTGGAAAAAAAGCACAATGCTCTCCCTTTTTTGGGTGCTTTATAAATTAGCACGAGGTCTTTTGTTTCTCTTTTTTGTTTTATCTTTTTTTTCCTCACTGTTTCATTTTTTTCTTCAATTCAATATGTTTCCTTTTTTTCTCCTTATCATTTTATTTCATTCCTGGTCGTCAACTTCCGTTTCAACTTTCCGTTCTATTTCCCTTTTTTTGTCCCACCAACCCCTTTGACCCGGTCAACAAATCTTTAATTGGAGATGGGAAAACAATATGAAAGAAGCATATTGAAAAGGAGCTCGGTTAGTGTAATAATAATTCAAGATTGTTGGTAGGTCTTTTGAAAAATGGAAACAATAATGGGCGATGGTCTAAATGAAAAATGAGAAAAGGAAATATTGAGTAGTAATGATGACATGAGAAAAGTAAAAAATAGAGAGACTTTGATCGGGCAAATAATGATGACACGAAGAAAACCAGACCAAAAAGGAAAAAATCAATTGTTGTTGTTGGAGAATGGGATGAGAAAATGAAACCTTAGACCAAAAGGAGGATTTCTTTGACGTTGCGGGTTATGGGAGATGGATTTCACGCAAGCCAATCAAGGAGGATGCCAGGAAGCGACGACTAGATAAATAAGTCTCGGGGGAGGCAAATATATGTTGATGATGGTTGGGATGGAGAGCGCCGACGTAGGGATAAAAAGATTGGATCTTTATGAAAGAAGAAGAGAGAAAACGACCATGGATGCCCAGATGATGCATGGCAATCGGCCAAGCCAAGAAGTGACGGCGGCCGCCCGCAGGTGAAGGCTCTCTCTTTTTCTCCCTAGGCTTAGGATCGATGCTCTGATACCATGTGGAAAATAAGACGGGAAACTAATGAGATATTTTCTTATTGATAGAAGGGACACTCCTATATATAAGAAAGGAGGCAAGTACAAGGGAAGCAAACTTATCCCTAATGGGCCAAGACAAAAAGGCCCATATGACATAATAAATTAAATAACAATAAATCTAACAACAATCAGCAATATTCTTACCATAAGGTGGTGAATCAAGGTCCCGCGTGCAAGTTATCTACAGAGCCTCCATCTGATCCATTATCATTGCTTTGCACCCAAGGTACTGCAGAGCATCCTTGCGGTTGTTTGGAATGGTCTTGTTGTCAAGTGGCAAGAGCACGGGATGTGGAGAGACAAACACGACAACATGTTCAAGAGAGATGATGTTTAGAATTATAAGCTCGCTTACCTTTATTGTGAGCAATCTGCCCCTGGGATTGTGAAGGGCGATTTTACATTAGTCAAAACATGTTTACATGATGCTCCTATATATAGGAGAATTAGAGAGTAGAGGGATTATATAGCTACTTAAGTGGTGCATGGATTCGCTTAAGTTTGTTACAAAATAAGCAAGGAAAACATATGTGGGCCTAATCCCAGTAGATTATGTCAACACGAATTACTCGAATGAACTTTACAAACACAAAACTTCATGCATCATTTGATTTACATTTACAAGATGGCTCTGACCAAACCAAGAAGTGGTTGCTCTAGATAAATGCCATTTACTAACATTTTCTATAGGTGTTTTTGGGCCTATTGCAGTTCTGTAGGTAAGGATTATGGTAGCAGGTCCCTCAGACCCAAAGATCTTTTCATTGAATCTAAGACTCCAAATTTCATAAATCTATGGCAAAAGTCTTCCTATAGTATTTTTATTTCTAGAAATAAGATGCTCTCTATTAGTAGTTTACTGTTTCATTTATTAAAATTTTGAAACTTTGATTCCATTGGATCTTCTCTTCCTCTTTTGGGTTGCCAGATCCAAGCATGGCAAGAAGAAGTTGAGCGGGCTCGTAGGAGTCAACGTGATGCAGAAAGCAAACTTTCTTATGTTGAGGTAATCAAATCTACAAAGAGATGTTGAGTACTATCTTTACTGATATAAGAAGACATGAACTTATTAGTTCTGCTACTTGGATCTTAGAAAAATTAACATCATATGATGTTCTCCTGCAAAGTTTAATTTTATCTTCTTGATATCAATCATTAACAAATCTTTCTACTATAGATTTGATTCCGTTACATTTTAAGTAAATAATACTCTAGCCATAAGCAAAAGATTTGATCTTATGCATCCCCTTTTCTTTATCACAGGCAGAGATGCAGAAGATGAGAGTCGAGATGGCTGGCATGAAAAAGGATGCAGAACATTACTCACGTCATGTATGGATTTTGGATATCTGTTTCTTGGATTGGTTTAAAAATATGATTTTGGCATTTGACTGCATTTCAAGTTTAAAACTGAATGAAAATATTATATAAGATAGCGCTAGATAAAAAAGACCCAACATGCCCAACTCTACCATGGCTGATGTTGCTGTATGCATTGTTGTTTTTGTACTTTCTAAATACTTGTTGTGGTGACTTCACTGCTCCTTATCATGCAGATGGAAAGGGGACATATATGTATAAGAAGAAAGTTGAGATTAAAGTTGAAATTCTATATAACCAAAGTAACAATGAACTTATCCTTAATTTGTAATCACTTCAAAGGTGTATATAGTATGACAACTTATGAACCAAACTTCTGAGGATATCAATGATAAAAAGGAGATCATCCAGATGTCCTCACTATAGAGGATGAAATTGCAAAAAAAATTATGAAATAAAAGAAAAACAAGAAAAAACAGAGCCCTATCCTATATGATAAAGTAACTCTAATTTGTATATGGCATTAATTTAGCATATCGTGTCATTGAAATTTATCAAAGCGAACTTCTCATGCATCACCAAGATATTTATGTTCCTTGACTATTAAGGAAGCTAAGTAGTATATGTAGAATTGTGAAATAGGCAATCTATCTAACCTTTAGTTGATTACCTGTAATTGAGCTTCTGTGAAACTTTCTCCCTAGACTGATACCTTAACTTTGTTCATTTTGAAAAGGGCAATGTTGTATTAACCATGAGGCTACATCCAATGTATTAGTATTTAGTTGGGTCATGGAATTTGGAAGATATAGAAGGAAAACTAGGAGAGTGACTAAATTAAACCTAATCTAACTACAAAATAATCAAGTGAACCAAATTTTTACACTTTGAACCATAAAGTAGTACGAAATAGAGAAATGCACACTATTTATGTAGCCTAAGGAAATGTGCCAACCTTATTACAAGGAGGCAAAAGAAATAACACAAAATACATCAAAATAAATCATCATAATGAAATGATATAGCTCTCATACTCTATCTGAAACCTGAGCATAAATATTATGCATGCCAGGCCCAAACTTGACACAAAGATCTTGATTTTTTTCCCTATCATAGGTATGAATGGATTTTCTTGTCTTTGCATCTAAACAACGGTATAAAAACTTTCCTATACATCACTGCATCCTAGACCCTGTCAGCCTGTCTATAAGTAGGGCTATGAGAAATGTAAAATAGGGCCATGCCATGATTCATCTCTACATCTTAAACCATATGTATAAGTAGGGTCATGAAGAATATACAAGCAAAACAAGTCACTATTTTTCTAGTTCAAGGGAATGTGTAAAGCCTATTAGGAGGGAAAAGAAATAACACGGGACAATATTCATTTAGATCATACATTATAAATATACCAAATACCTATCAACATCTGAGCTCGAGCCCAAACATAATCATTATACATGCCATCTTTGCCATGAAGTCCTGAATTTTCTTCCTATGAATCGGTGTGCATCCTGGTGTTTGCATGTTAACAATGTTATAGAAGCTTTCTTGTACAACATTGTATCTTATAGCATATGTATAACTAGGGTCATGGCATCACCATATCTTCTTATAAGTAGGGTCATGACGTCTCCGTATCTTCTTACAAGTAGGGTCATGACAAACATACAAGGAAACCTAGGAGACATCGCCGCATCTTGCGACCTATGTAAAACTATAAGGTCATGTGATAGATATACAAGGAAAAGTAGGAAACAGACAAACGAGATCTCAATCTAACTAGGAAAAAATTCACAAGAGAAGTCATTAAAATTGGGAATCACATAGTATCAGATGGTGCCACTCTCTCACTCGGAAAATCTGGTGGCACTCTCTCTCTCAACTGCTCCCCCTTACTCATAGCATCAGAGAAATATGGAGTGGTCTCATGGAAGGTAACATCCCTAGACACAAACATGCGACGAAGACTAGGACAGTAACACTTGTATCCTTTGCTAGTACTAGAATAACCAAGGAACAAGGTTTTAATGGACCTAGGAGAAAGTTTGTCAGCCTTAGGATCAAAATTATGGACAAAAGAAGTGCAACCAAACACTCTAAGGGGAACAGAGAAGGACTGATCCGTGGGTCGTAACACAAAGAAAGGAGTTTGTCCTTTGAGAACAGAGGATGGTTGTCTATTAATTAAGAAGCAAGTGGTTAAAAGAGCTTCAGACCAGAATTTCTTAGGCACATTGGATTGAAACATGATTAAACGAGCAATATCAAGAAGATGGCGATTTTTCCTCTCAGCCACCCCATTTTGCTGAGGGGTGTGAGGAAAAGACGTGCGATGAATCATGCCCACAGAGCTGCAAAAATCGGACATAGCCTTTTGAACATACTCTAAAGCATTATCAGATTGGAAAGTTTTTATATTGCAGTCAAACTGAACTTTTATTTCTTTATGAAAATGTTTCACAATAGATAGCACAAACTCTTGACTTTTGAGAAGGTAGATCCATGTCATGCGGGAAAAATCATCCACAAAGGAAATAAAATAACGAAAACCATTATAACTCTAGTCTTTAACAGGACCCCATACATCACTGTGGACTAACTCAAAGGGACAAGATGCCCGCTTATTGACACGACTGGGATAAGACAACCTATGATATTTTCCCAACTGACATGACTAACACTCTAAAGATGACACTTGGGACAACTCAGGTTCCAACTTCCGTAGGCTCTCTAACGACAGATGTCCATATCTGCAATGCCATAGTAAGGGGGAACCACTCAACAGAATGGATGGAACTGGAGCAGATACTGGGCGAGGCATACTGTCACCTTGGAAAAGATAAAGATCACCTTTCCTAGGCCCCCCTACCAATCGTCCTCATACTCTTGAGATCCTGTAAGACAAAATAAGAAGGCCCAAATGTTACCGTACAATTTACAGTGTCAATTGATTTTGCAACAGAAAGAAGATTAAAAGGAAACTCAGACACAAAGTGTACATATTTAAGATCAATCTTGGGTGTTAGAGAGACAGATCCACTAGCTAACACTCTCCTCACTGAACCATCTGCCAGTGTGACAGATTGGTGAGGGATATACGAGTCAATAGATTGGAGCAATCTCTTCATACCAGTCATGTGTTGTGACGCGCCAGAGTCAACCACCCAAGATGAAGTAGAGCTAGAAGTTATGAGAGATGTAGCCTGATTACCCGCAGTAGATGCCAGGTTTGCTGATGATGAAGATGAAGATCCCACACTCATGTGCTGTGTAGCTTGAATGAACCGATCATACTCCTGAGTAAGAGTGATGCCGGTCCCAGAATTGGTGCCCATAGCTGAAGACGGAGAGGAATATGTAGAAGTGGCACAATGTGCTGCCCCCACAGGAGGTGCAGCAGGTCTCCCATGTTTCTTCTAACACTTCTCCACTGTATGTCCCGGTTTGTCACAGAAAGTACACTTATGACGTGTCCCACGTCCTCTGCCCATACCGGGTCATCCTCCTCTCACCGCAGCAGCTACAGATGCATGAGACTCCCCAGAAGATATAGTAGAGACAGGATTAGCAGACTCAAAAATAGATTGTTGAATTCTCGAATAGGCTTCCCACAAAACTTGACAATTTATCAGAAGCCAGAATGACGCTCCGGGCAGAACCGCAAATAGGATTAAGCCCAGATAGAAATTTAGCAGTAACAAGGTCGTCTCTGTCTTTGATCTGTGCACCAACTATCACAGGATGATAGTAGCTCAGCTCTTGAGCAAGTGCCTGAATAGCTCCAAAGTATTCCTCAAGAGATCTATCACCCTGCCTCTCAGCAAACAGACGATCATATATCATGAATTGCCGAAGAGCATTCTTCTCCTGAGAATAATGCTGCTTTACTGCGTCCCATATCTCTTTAGCTGTAGTATAGAACATAAACCTAGCCGCAATTGCAGGTTCCATACTATTCCATAACCAAGTCTTCACAAGACTGTCATGACGCTTCCATTCAACATATCCTTTATCAGTAGAGTCCAAGGGACCCGAGTCAACATGTCTCGCCTTGTCCCGAGATTCCAAGACAGCGTCAACAACGTTCATCCATAGTAGATAGTTTTTCCCGTTGAGCTTGATGGAGGGGATAGGAGACGCCTCACTGTAGGGAGTCTTGGTGTCCTCCATTGTAGACGGGAACTTAGTGACTGATTGATACACGTCACAGAAAAGGCAGAGGTGACGGAGAGATACACGTCATGAAGATAGATGAGGTGACAGAGAGATACACGTCACAACACAAAAAAAACACGGATAAATGCGTTATTGACGCATTCACAGCCTCCAATCGATTTTCCTAATCACACATGGAGGATATGTGATTAGGAGAGCACTCTGGAAGAGACGAGTCCCTCGGATTGGGCTTTAGATAGCCATTGGATCACCCGGAGACTCCCAAACAGTAGTTCCGGCTCCCGAGAACTGGCCGAAAACTGGTGTAAATCAACCGGAAGCTTGCTAGCGGCTCCGGTCCTTGGTGGCTAGATCTACAACAGCGAGGGAAAGCTGCTATCGATCCAGCGATGAAGACGATTAGCGGATGCTAGCCCAGCAGCACCCGCGCCGGCGGCAGGCTGTTGTTCCTGCCGGCTCGACTGTCGAGGTGGCCGCGGCGCCTGGAGAAGTTGGGCGGCGGCGGCTGAGAAGGAGAAAGGAGACGGGGAGGTTGTGGCGGCGGCTTGTTGAGGAAGCGGGGCGGCGGCGGCTGAGAAGGAGAAAGGAGACGGGGAGGTTGTGGCGGCGGCTTGTTGAGGAAGCGGGGCGGCGGATCAAAGCCGCTTTGATACCATGTGAGAAGAGATGAGGAGAGGAGACGAACACCGAGAGATTTGTCGACTGCAAGGAGCAACTTTCTTGAGAGAGCAATAACCGTCTCTCCTTGTTTTTATATATTAGGGTAAGATACATTGTGGTACAAAGAAGAAAATAAGAGAAAAACAATAAAACAAATAATATAATAAAGATAGAACCAGGAGACGGGTCGTCGATTTCCGCCGCTGATCAACTCTCGATACCATCGACAGGACTGTCGATGGTATCGACGGAATGCTCTTCTGTTGCTGTGATAAAGTCGATACCATCGACCTCCTGTCGATAGTATCGACGGGGATGCAGGTTGTTTCACAAGGCGTTTCTGTTGGATTGAAGCTAGGCGAGACATAAGCTATAGGATTATACAATGCATACACAAAAAGACATAGACAGATAGATTGTTTGATAATGTTCAAAAGATAGATAAATGTAGGTTTGGCAATTCTCAGACCTGACTCATGGACCCAATCCAAAATATCCCGAATCAAACCCAAAAATGCTCATTATGTTCCAAATTGAAATTCAGCCACATGTACAAATTTTAGATTATAGGGACCCCAATAACCCAAAATCGACCCACTTATCTTGAAACTAACCAGAAATGCTTGAAATGTACCTTTTTGTGATTTTCTATAAAAATATCGAATGTTGATAAATGCTATAACATATTTGGTGCGTCCTATAAGGCACATTAAGATCAAATATGTCAAAATTGCATATACCTCATTGAACAAATCCAATTTAGGACATGAATTAAATTTGAAATTTACCTCATGGCCTCATGGGTCCCGAATTGACCCGACCCCATTGCTAGGCCTATCATTATCAAGGATGTTGCCTAGATGACTCCAGGGCCGCCTAGGCGGGCTAGGCTCTAGAGGAGGTGCCAAGTTTGTGCGCTAGGCCCCACGTGGATTGAGTGGATATGTGGGCTATTTAGACTTAGTTTAGGTAATTTTGGTGTCAGTTCAGGTCACTTCAAATATAAATAAGGTCAAATTAGGTCATATAAGATCATTTTAGGGCAAATTTAGGTTATTTTATGTTTGGTTTGGGCCAAATTACGTCAAATTAGACTGCTTTGGTCAAATTAGGTCAAGTTAATTCTAGATTTAAGATCATTTTATGTATAATATTGGCCAAATTTGGATTGAGCTAGTATACCTAGTAAAATTTGCATATAAACATATCTAATATATATGTAAACCATCTAAAATATCTAATAATAATTAGAAAAGCAACGGGACACCTGGGTCGCCTAAGCAGTGGCGCCTAGCCACCTAGGTTGCTAGGCTCCACAACATTGGAGGTCGCTCGCCTAGCCACCTAGACAACTATGGTTAGGCCTAGAGAAATGTGTAGTACATTTAGTGTAGCAGATTAAGAGCTGACAGATTTAGTTAAAAGACTTATCTCTTGTTGAGATATGATAATGAAACTAGGCATATGCTTCAATTTCTCCTCAAAGCCTCAGTTTCCTGACATAGAGGCTTAATTCTTGACGCATAAATGGGACTGGCTGGCCTTAAAGCGTCTGTAAAGCCCTCAAATGGGCTATTAAACTCATGTCTATGGTTGTATGCTCAGCTTTTGAACTGGATTCATTTTGGTATTATGCTTTTTTACTTCTCTAGCTACCTAGATTACCTCCCAGCATAGTATAGTAACTCACAGTGGATTGTGAAGGGTATAGTAACTCACAGTGGATTGTGAAGGGGCACGGAGTGTGCTAGTCCTTCATGCACCTATGACATCTTTGGTCCTTGATGCACTAACCACCTATAGTTGTAGGGCGGGTGGATGTATGATGGTGTATACTATACTTGCATTGTTGGATCATCTCCCAACACTTATAGTGCTTGAAGGGGTGCACTTTACAGTGAGAGTAAAAGGGGTTAGGAAATTTTGGCTCGAAATTACCATGTAAGCAATAAAGTTGCTTCCAATAATGTACCACACTATATATAAAGCCCAGGGAGGAAGCGTACCAACCCTTTTTATTAAGTGGGAAGGAAAAAGAAAATTTAATAAAAAATAGCAGAAATCACAATAGCATATAATATATTCAACAGTCTCGAAATGTTGTCCTAGTAGAAGTATGCACGTGCATGTAGTTGCTAATGGATGCATAACACGTCTATATTGAAGTTATGGAGACACACTACTCCATGGTTACATGACGTTGGACTTAACATGTATGAAGTTAAGCTAAGTAATTTAGGCTCAATACTCAATAGGCCCACTAATGCTAAACATCTATTAGTTTAACACCCCCTCAAGAGGGAACATACATAGTAATCCCAGCTTGTCCACTAAACGTGGTGAAGGGCTTCTTTCGCAAAGGTATAGTGAAAAGATCAATAACTTGCTCTTCAAATTTGGTCAAAGGAGGTGCATATTTTTTCCCCAAATTGCTTCCTGCACACTGTGTCAATCAACTCTAATATGGGCTGTCCTTTTTTGAAAGACATGATTGTTGGCGATGAAGATGGCAAGAACTTTATCCCTGTACATTGGCATAGGTACAGAAAACAATGGTGCAAGTTCATAGAGAAATGCCTTGACCTACATCATTTCACATGCCTTTTGATTTATTGCCAGAAATTCAGTCTTAACACTAGAGTGAGCTATAACATCTTATTATTTACTTCGCCAAGTGACCAAGTTTCCACCAAAAAGGTTCAAAATCCTAAAGTGGGCTTTCTGTTGTCACGACTGCTGACATAGCATAGAAAATGATAAACGATGTCACAATGACATTGCGAGGTTTATAAAGATATCTGCTAACCGTGCTAACAACATCAATAATATCCAGACGAGTTTAGAGTTAGATATGCGACCTTACCTACTTCTCTATGATACCTCTCGTTATCACGGAAAGGCAAGTGAAGAGTTATCTCAGGGAACATTGGCATCTAATGGAGTATTTGCTAGTTTCACATCTGGCATGCTGCTTTCGTCAAGAATATTTAGTGTATATTTCCAATGGGCTAACCATAGATGAGTGCACAATTTCCGGGAAGTACCTTAAATTTCCTAAATCTTTAGTGACAAAAAGTTTGCAGAAATGGAGAGAGGTTTTAAATTCCTAATAATAAGGGTATTAGAGACCTGTTGTGAATTATGATATTTAAGAAGAATACCAGGACCTAGAAAAGGGATATTGATACCCATAAATAGGTTCCTAAACACAGAAAAAACCCAAGACACAACCTTGCCAAGGCCTAGGTGCCCACCTTGCATTCACCGTAACACAAGTATGGAATATCTTTCAAAGTAAACTTCAGGCTTCCTTGGTGTATATTCTACTCTATTTGGTACGATTGAAATCATTTTTTTGAGCTGCAGGGTAACAATACACGGTGAACACTTGGGAGCAGTAGTAACTCCAACATCGTGATATTAAACATCTTCAGCATGGTCTCTTTGGATAGACAGATATATGATCCAGATTCTTTTGTGATGAATATCGTCCCATTCATCTCATTGGCATTGCTTTGGAAAAACGGGTCACTCAGGTCGAATCTAGAAATACGTCTGGAAGTCTAAAGGAGGAAGAACTCCCCCTATGGTTGCATAATCTTGCCAGGCCCGGAGTAAGGGGTTAGGTGCATCAAGAGGTAGCTCGATGCACCATGGTGCAGACCACAGTACTGGCAAGAAATTTTCATAAGATAAAAAAGAATCCAAAAATATATACCTAACGGTAAGGGGTGCTCTGAACAGAACTATGTAATCTTGGGATCTGCTTGCTAAAGTGTCCTACATCGCGCCAAGCTTTTCAGTTCTTTTTGTGTGAATGGGACCAGGCTGCCATTCCCTCAACAAAAGAGAGAGCCAGAATGAAACACTGGTATAACATCAACCGTCATTACAGCTTGTGATCCGTCTCACATTTTGAATTGAAACATTACACGTTCTTCATTTCTGTGTACTCTAAATCCTCTTAAAAGCATCTCAAATGCGTTTCATTATCAACCACATCATCATCTGGACTGGATCTGAATTCTTTCACTTTAAAGATATAGGAGGCCATGGTTAGATTTCATGTGCTAAATACAACTACAACTAAGTACTTGGGTTTCTGTACATCCTAGTGCTTTGGTCCTTAAGTTAACTTTTTCATTTATATGTCGCTGTTAGGAGCACGTGGAACTTGAAAAGCGATATCGAGAGCTGACAGATTTGCTGGTATCGTGCATTTTTCAGCCGTCTGTTTTTTCCTACTCTTGCACCATCTTCAAACTTTAAAGAACTTTAGAGTGGTCGGCCATGCTTTTGATTTGTTTTATGTTGTCTTATTCTAGTACCATAAGCAGACACAATTAGAAGCTATGGCTAGTGAAAAAGCTGCAGCTGAGTTTCAGTTGGAAAAAGAGGCCCGACGGTTCCAAGAAGCTCAGGTTTGTTTCTTGGTGTTTCATAATCAGGTAATCAGGTTTGTTTGTCGACGTACTAACTGAATAGACTGCACATGTATGAAATAGGTAGAAGCAGACAGGAGGAGAGCTTCCCGTCGTGGATCTGCATCGTGGGAGGAAGATACTGATTTAAAGGCCCTTGAGTATGTTTTAAGACCATCTCTTTTTTGATGAAAGTAACTGTTACATTTTTGTGCTCCATATATGTTCTCACTTATCACAAATGAAGCTATGTACACACACACATATACACACACACACGTGTGTGTGTATGTATACACACACACACACACACACACACACACACACACACATATATATATATATATATATAGTGAAATAATATTGTATTCAAGGTAATGGGATGATTACAAGACTGGACGCCCTCTCCTTTATATAGGAGAGGGGAGACACCCTAAGACTTAGGACGCAAGCAATCTAAATGGGCTGAAATACAAAAGCCCTATAACTAATTAACCTATTACCTAAATAGGCTAATATAGACTCTCTAACACTCTCCCTCAAGCTGGAGCATGGGTGAAACACATGTCCAAAGCTTGGAGGTTACAGGACTCGATAAAACGATAAAAGAAATGATAAATGAAAGATAAAAGATAAATATCACTCCCCATACAAAATTGATACTTCCCCTTAAACAAAACTCCCCGTGAATCATATGACGATGCCTTTTTTCTTTGAAAATTGTATTCTGCAGGCTGGAGATCCTCGAGCTTTGAAGAAGGTCTTTGGAGTGCATCTGGAATGAAGAGCATTTGAAAATGGAACCTGGTACTACAACAATAATTTGCCACTTGGAGCAGACGATCCACAATGCCATCACTACGTCATCTTCATTGGATTACGTACTTAACGTGGCACGAACGCGGGTGCCCAATGTCGATGTAGCAGTAGCGGAATCTTCGAATTGTCTGAGAAAACATGCATAACGTGGCACGAACACGAACGAACGATGTGCAGATGATACGATGCAGATACCATAACTTTGTAGCGTAAACCTTGGGGGCTTGACAGGAAAGGAGATATCATCTATCAAGAAAAGTCCCAAGTAGATCAGCAACATGTGATGTCAAAATAGCAGATGCGGCTCGGAGAAGACGTGATGAAGCAGCTCGGTGAAGATAAACTGGAAGAATCAACCTTGCAGAAGTAGATTGGCAGGCTTGCTGAGCTTCTGAAAATCTGAAGAAGCACCCATCTGTCTCATGTGAATGCAGCTGAAGTACACCATCAACACCTAACGTACATAACACGGTACAAACGCAGATAGCTCGGTGTTGACGCTGAATGAAAATCCTTCATTGCTGTCTGGAAGTAGTGAACGGATGTGCTGAACAATGTGAAGCTCCATGAAGATAATAGCCTGGAACATATATAGCCTAAATACATATATTCATCTCTTCTCATTCTCTCTCATACATATTCTCTCACACTCTGTCTCTCTCTTCTCATCTCTTCCTCTCCTCTATATCCCCCCCACACCAAATACGACGATAGTGAGTGTTTGGTGTGGAGAAATGGATATATGACCCCCCACACTGTGGAAAGGGATACACACATGATATGGGTGGGTGGGAAAGGAATTGGTGGATTTGAAAGAAATTTATGACATGGAGATGTCTAATATGTGGAGAATGAAACCAATAACTGGAGAGAATATGCTAAATGGATCAATGTAAGATCCGGGGTAAGAAATTAAATGGATCTAATCCGATTAGGCTTAAAATTGTATCAATTAGCCAAGAGCAGATCCGATTAAAGATCCGAATATCAACATGCATCTGGTATATGGGTGCAGTAATAGGGCTGTTTGGTAGCGGTAGAGAGTGATGGGTGACCGTGCTTCAACCAAGGATAGGCAAAATCGTTGGGGCAACAACGATGAGATGGACTGGAGACCGACGACAATAGTCTATTGCTGTTGGCGGCCTGTGGCGCGGCTGTTTGCGGCCGACGGTATCAGGCGGCATACGGGGCATCGTAGAACAGTAAGGAGTCGAGCAGCAGATAAATCCCCTAGCGGGCAGGCAGGCCGGCGGTGCTGCTGGATATGGCCAATTGCTGTTTGATAGATACAGGCAGCAGTGGCCGAGTGTAGAGGCAGATGGAGATGATGATGCCGACATATGAAATACGGTGATGACTGCTGTCTACTGGCCGCTCAGAATGATGGTCGGGTGATCGCTGGTGGCGGCGTGCTGCTGACGGAGATGGCGCTTGGCGGATGTTGTCGCTAGCGGATGGCATCACTTTTGCTGTTGCTGCTGGCGGCGACACTGATTGCGCATGATAGAGGCTTCATGGCGACTCTGTCTGTTGTTGGTGGCGGCGTTTGCACGAGAAGGATGATGATGGCCCCGGGAAGGTGATGGTGCCGGTGCACGGAAAGAAAACTAGATCAAATGAGAAAGAGAAAGAAATGCCATGGAGGCCGGGAGATGCCTGGCGGGCGACCGGCCTAAGTCATGGCAATGGCAGCGGTGGCCGCCCGCATGCGGGTTCTCCCCCGGTTGCGCCCTCTCGGAGAGAGGCGGCGACTATGTCTAGGGTTGTTGTGGGCGCCAACAAGGAGAAGGGAGGGAGGAAGGCTGCTAGGTTTTTCTCAGGAGCAAACACGCTCTGATACCATGTGAAATAATATTGTATTCAACGTAATGGGATGATTACAAGATTGGACGCCCTCTCCTTTATATAGGAGAGGGGAGACGCCCTAAGACTTAGGACGCAAGTAATCTAAACGGGCTGAAATACAAAAGCCCTATAACTAATTAACCTATTAACTAAATAGGCTAATATAGACTCTTTAACACACACACACACACACACACACACACACACACACACACACACACATATATATATATATATATATATATATATATATATATATATATATATATATATGGGATTAAGAGAGAAAGATTTCTCCCCCCCTCTCCCATACCCCGTGGCGGAGGCCGGACGCCCAGGAGGGTGATGAATCAAGAATATATATATCTATATATGTATATATATATATATATATATATATATATATGACCATTCATTCGCTACCCGTGCGGGTAACTAAGATTAGTTACCCGTGCATCTGTTTTGTAATAGGAAGACACATATTTGTAATGAGACAACCAACATTGTAATGAGATGACCAAAATAGTAATACAAAGATTCGTTTTGTAATACTAAGTAAATTGCCGTCACAAATATCATTTTTACCGTATTCAGAGGGAGAATAAAAATTTCATGTTGTAATTACAAAACAAGTCTTTGTATCACAACTTTGGTTGTCTCATTACAATTAGGTGCCTTCCTATTACAAAACAGATCCACGAGCAACAAAATTTAGTTACCCGTGCGGGGAATGAATATATACCCTATATATGTATGTATATTTTTTAGAGATTAGGGACCAAGAATCTGTTGGGCTCTGATTTTTTTATCTGCTAGTGCTAGCCCACATAGACACGAGTCCTCGAGTGTGCAAAATAGAAAATATTAGTGGGGAAGTGAGTTGCAGCAAGGTATGTAGACTTTTACTTGATCATATCTTGATTTGACAAAATAAAAAATGTTATTCTGAGCTTCTAAGTAGTATCTCAATAGGAAAAGAATAAAATTCAGGAGCTAGTTTTTGATTGTTCAATGCATACACTAGATGATGTCTGTCTGGTTGAAAGGTTGGGTGTAGAGTACTAGAGATGATCACGATCGTCTTCACCGTCTGGAGGCTTTACAATAAAGTAATAAACATAAGCAAGAATCCACCGACAAGGAGTGGTTCAAGTGATAAAGCACGTTGTTCCCTCACAAAGGGACCCGAGTTCGATTAACAGCTGCCGCTTGGATTCACCACCCTCCCAGGCGTCCGGCCTCTGCCATAGGTATGGGAAAAGGGGGAGAAAATCTTCTCTTTGACCTCAGAAGCAAGAATCCACCCGTCCGAGTTTTACTATGCCTGCTTATATATTTTAACCTTTAAAAAAGTACAGATCTTGAACTTTGGTAAGCAGTTGGATCAAGCCAAAGAAACACTACCCTGACCAAAATGGAATTTGATCCATTTGTAACTTAAATATGGGCTTTGTTAGGTAGGGCAGTAGTGACTTGAAGGCTGAGGTATTATTAGCAGTAGTATTATAGGAATCGGAAATTAGAGGAATTGCCTCATTTGTAGTTCTTTAGAAACCTGGGAAATAATTTAAGGCATGAGTACCCAAGTGCGCACACAACGGAATGTAGAAGCTCTAATAGTGATGTGGTGGTAGAAGGGTATAGAGTGCTTGAAATTAACTTATTGGAAGGACGAAGAGGAAAGTCACCCATACTTCTTTCTAAAACAAGCTCATGTTATGCATACTTGTCAAGGCACGTGCCTAGGCACCCCTAGGCTGCAAGGTGCCCTAAGGGATACACCTTGTCTATTTTTTCGCCTATGTTATTTTTGTTGATCCTATAACATATTAATGACTTTTAATGGTTTATTTTCTTGTTCTAATGTTCAAAACATATATTTTTATCTATGTTATGTGCCAAATTTCATATTCTTTTATAATTATATCTCTAAATACACATTTACTGATTTTTCATATTTTGCGCCTTGCTGTCTTCAATTCAATTTCTACTTCAGGAGCTACATTATCGGGATAATCACTATAGATAAATCTCTATTTCTTTATCGATTCTCTATCTCTTACCTTGTTTCATACTGCTCTTCTAATTTTGGCCATATCAATAAATGTTATTATAATTGGTTATGTTCTCTTCCCAAAAAAGTCATTTTCTTGTTTGAAAGAAGAGGTATGGACATGTGCAACACAGACCGACTAATGCGCCTAGACGAAGTCATGCTATTGAGTCAAGCACAATTAATATAAGAAGAGGAAGACCTAAATTGACATCGCAAGAGCTTATAAAGAGAGATTTTGAATCTCTGCATCTCGACCAAAATATGACCCGAGATAGAGCTGAATGGAGATGAAGGATCCATGTAACCGACCCCAACATAGTTGGGACTGAGGCTTAGGTGATGATGATGATCTCTCCCAAAAAAATATGTTAAGTGGACGAACCATGACTTTATATATTTACCTAAACATATATGTATATGTATCTATATCTGAAATGTAACATATATATGAAGGGGAATTGTGATAAAAATCATAACACGTGTATATTTAGGTACTGTATAACATACATATGAAGGGGGAAATGTTATAAGAATCATAACACACATGTATACATATAGATATATTATGCAGAAATTTTGTTTTCTTAATTCCTCCTAGGCGCGACAAGACATCCTTGGCGCCTGTCCGTCTTGCCGCCTTAACAACTATGATGCTATGGCTATATAGTAGCATACCTTGATTGGTAAGACAATCAAAGGTTGAATTTGCAGATTGGCTGTTGATGGTTCTTCAATCATTGGTTGAAAGTATGATTTGTTCTTTTATTCTTCACATAGTTTATTTAGACGGCTAAGTGGTGGCCTTTATGATTAAGCATCCTAAGTTTTTTCTTATTTTTCACAGTTGAGCCATTTTGCATATACATTTAAAAAGTTTATGTGTGTGTATTACCGATTTTACACATTGGTTTTCTTAATGCTAAACCCTACATTCTCCTAAACCACACTTTAACATCACCTAGATTAGAACAAATTCCCTAATTTGACATATAGTAGACCCATCATTCCTTAATATGACCAAAATCATACCTAACTTGACCTTAATCAAACCTATTTTGATCAAACATGACCCAAACTAGAGTCGAGTTGCCCTAGTTCTCTCAGATCTAACCTCTTTTTGCCCTAGAGAACGAACCTAGTTTCACCAAAGAAGACCTATGTGATATCCTAGTTAATATAATTTGGAACTAAAATGATTGAATTTGTACCAAAATCAACCTAATTTGGCCTTCAAATGACCTAAATGGGGCCTGAAAGGTCATTGTTGCCTTGGTCGATGGCTTAATAACTATGATTCTTTAGCAATGTTCAAAGTATGTAGTCAGAGTTCCACACCCATAATGGATAGTAGAGATAGAATGCTTAGTCGGTGTTCATGACCATGAGGAGGTTATCTTTATAGAAGCATCTTCAGTATATGATTTGTTGTAGAGTTAGTTTATGCATGATGTTGAGTGACTAACATGGTTGTAGCCTTGTAGGCATTAGCATGTAAAGAACCTTCTTGCTGATCAACATTTGATCTTTAGTGGCTTTATAAGGCGAATGAGGAAGTGAACTACATAGATGATTGGTACTACTTTTGGATCCTTTCAATATCAAGATGCCAACACCTAGAAGTTGGTAGAGATTGTTCTCAAAAACTCTAAAAGAACCATACACTTGACACGCATTTGGTTCAAGCTCTATAATTTCCCAATTCACTGGTATAGATGGTGATGGGACACTTACAAGAACGAATGTGAGTTGCATACTCCAATATTTTCTTGGGTAAAGAGATCATTATAACTTGCTTGTTTATGTGTATGCCCACTCTATTTGATATTCAAGCGCTAATAAGATCATTGCTTGAATCTCATTTAACAATTGAACTTGTACATCCTTAGCTTGCAAAATGATTTTTCTTTTTTATGACCTTTTTAAGTGACGAGAAGTGGTAGACCAAAGTCTATAGTTGGATCTATCCTACTTTGTAGAGGTTCCTTTGGTATTGTGTAGATTGTTAGTTATCCAAAAATAGTATTACTCATATGTTAGTAGCAATGGAAGTTAGAGGTGTAAAGATGAATTTAGTCCCCCTCATGCATGATGAAACATTGCTACGAAAAATAGGTATAAGGTGTATATTGTAGGATCCACCTACTTTGTAGAGGTTCCTTTGGATATGGTGTAGATTGTCAGTAGATCCAATTATACTCGTAATCGTAGGTCAGTAGCAATGGAAGTTGAAGGTGTAAAGATGAATTCGTTGTCCTCTTCAGGCACGATAAACCATTGTTCTGAAAAGTGGAGAGGGTATCACATAAAGTATTTGTAGTATGCAGGAGTCTATATTGTTTTGAATTTTTGTTAAAGCATTGTACACAATTGTAAAATAATATATGAATCTTATAAAATGATGTAGTCAGATTGTAGAATATAAAATTAGAATCGAACATATAAATATACATGTATAATATGTAGGTTCAGGTAGACCGTCGGGTGCACAACGTCTTGTGGGTAGCCATACTCCGTGGAACTTGTTTACATATATAATTATGTATATGTATGTAACTATGTATATTATACATGCACATATCATGTGTATATATCAAATTGTACACATAGCTGATAAGTATACTGTGGGGAAATGTGCTATAGATATGTACATAAATATGTCTATATATATTGAAATGTATATATCCATATAGATGTATGTGATGCAGGATGAAAGCTCCCACAATAGCTCGATAGGGCTTCATTAGAGTTAATTAGAAAAGTTTGGTGTTTTGTGCAATTTAAACAATTACAAGGATTAAATGTGATTCTAAGGACTTATCTGGAAGTTCTAAGTTTTGTTATTTTCATTTAGTTATTTTTTTTGAATATTTGTTTAGTTGTTGCTGAGGTGTCTAGTCTCAAATGTCTCTACGATTAGGGTTTTGGCAGTCTATTGTAAATACCAGCCTTGGGGTACGTCCACAGAGACTAATTAATATTTTATTTAATATCATGTGGGCGGATGGCCCACGTATCAGATATTAAACTGATAAGAACAAATACTACACTTGATCTTAGCCAAAAGGTCGAGAACGGTATACTAATGAATATTTGAAATGGAGTTGTAGGGAATTGGTTCCCCATTAGTATGCATGTAGGCATGGATGTGGGTTAACTGGGTAAGTAGTGAGCTTTTCATAAAGTGTGTTTAATTAGCCCTTAATTGGCTAGGCGGCCCATGATCGCTTAGTGGACCGATTAACACTAAGCAATGCGGATGGGTGGCCGCGCAGGCATAATCGGCAATACGGATGCATTTCCGAACAGTTTGTAGGACATTAGTAACAAAGGAAACAAGGAAAACATCACTGTATAATTTCAACATATTGTGCAATCGATGTGGCATAGCTGG
Source organism: Alisma plantago-aquatica (assembly GCA_963693085.1). Lineage (NCBI taxonomy): Eukaryota > Viridiplantae > Streptophyta > Magnoliopsida > Alismatales > Alismataceae > Alisma > Alisma plantago-aquatica. The sequence continues at coordinate 796,107,935 of OY856413.1, read as the reverse complement.
CATGGCTAATGCCTTTATATGGTTGTGCTTGCCCTCGTTTCACTTGTCTTATTGCACCTATAAGACGTTATTGTAATTAATCTTTCCCTATACAAACCATCATTTATGTAGAAGTATCGCCTACCAGAATTGAAGAAACATATTTGCACCATCTTCATATGTGATGGATATTTATATTTGCAGGCCACTTCCTTTGCATCATCGTCACATGGAAGCAGCAAGTGTGCAGGTGTTTTTGAGCTTCATGTTACTTCTAGTTAAAAAAAAAAATATGTGCTTGACAATTTTTCTTGTTTTTCTTGTAGCTGCAAAAAGCGGCCAAGATTCTTGATTCTGGTGCAGTTAGAGCTACAAAATTTCTGTGGAGATATCCTTATGCTAGAGTTGTCTTACTATTCTATCTTGTAAGTGACGAGGTTATCTGATATAGGATGGTCTTACTCCATCTGCAATTAGAAAGCTTCACGTATAGTTGATGAGTCTTTGTCACATTAATCTCACATGAGTGTTGTTATCGGATTCTTTTTTCATAGTGGTTTATTTCGGCTCAAATGAATAATTAGCCCAATTTACTGTTTTCTTGACATTAACTATTCTTTGACGAAAAATTCAAAATGTTATCTTTCTGCAAAATATATTGTTTAAATGTCTGAACTCCTTTGATGAAGGTTTTTCATATCTCTTATTTTCCTTTTATCTTTTACCTTAACTATATATATCTGTACACTGTATATGATGAATGTTAATTCTAGATTCTTTTTGTTGTTTAGATAAAAACTAGGGAGTATAACCCATAAAATGTCTTCTTGCAGGTGTTTGTTCATTTATTCTTGATGTACCTGCTGCATCGTCTTCAGGTGAAATTCGATATTATGATATTTTGTTGGACATTTTTTCCTCTTCTATATGCTCTTGGAAACTAAAGCATACAGCTAGGATCATACACAGGACAACACATAACTGTATTAGTCAAATGGTAATATAGATTGGTTGTGTGACCATAACTCAAGCTGCTCACAATTGATTTGATTTGATTGTTGTGAATCAAATAATGAGAGAATTCTCATATTTAATGAATTGTTTGTAAGAGACTCCTATACATAGGAGTATAGGCATAGTCACAAATTCGATATTCGGGATACGTACGGCCAAGTTGAAAAATCCGGAAATCGGGAATTATGCAGAAAATTCGGATAAAAATCGGTCAACGTACGGTAAAAGTTCGGTCAACTATTCGGAAAAAGTCGGCAAAAAAGCGGAATATATATATATATATATATATATACATACAAAATATATATAAACCCACACATAATGATTGAAAATGACTAAACATCGAACTGATTACTCTAATATTGGAAGAAGGGGAAGAAGTGGGAGCAGCAGGCACAAATCAGGGAAGAAAGGGGGAGAATGGAGGAGAAAGATGGAGCGTACATGTAGAATGTCGAGGGTTACTCCTGGTGTGACGAGGGATAGAGGAGGAAGGTTGGACGGTTTAGTGGAACCCTGCTACAAGTTAAAAAGGACGTGAAAAAAATAAATGTGAAGCAAAAGTACAGAACTGTTTAAAACGGCAAAAAACGTATTAAACACGTTTAAAACGCAATACGCGAATAAAACGCGAATTTAACGTGTTTAAAACGTATTATTCGATTTGGAGTTTAAAACGGCCATCATATACGTCACGTGAATAATACGTGTTTTAAACACGTTTTTTTTCAAAAAAACGGAGTATATTGTGACTATGGGAGTAGAAAAGATAAATAAGATACTTAAGTGGTATATGGCTCCACTTATATATGATACAGGATAGTTAGAGCAAATAACTGGTCCTAAGCTCAATACATAATAACTACTGTCAACATAAGGTATGCACCAAAAGGAAGTTAACTAACTTTAATACTATGGATCCAGGAAACAAAATATTTGGTATAGACATAAACATGATTTATATTGCAAGGATGCTTGAAAGTCTGTACTTAAACAAAAACTTCGTGTTACTAGTGAAAAAATTCCACAGATTTCTGTTGTTAGGGCTTGCAATTTGTAAACACTGAGAAGAGTAGTATTTTTGTTTGTCTCAAAATGCAGATCACTCAAGTTCAAATGATCTTTATGGCTTTCTAGGATTTAAATTGCCTCTTGGTAGTACTTTAGTAAATTGATATTTGCAAATTTACCTTCTTCCATTTCCTTTCATAGCATTGATACAATTGTCTTTTACCGCTATTCCTGTTTTCCCACTGTTCTAGGTGTTTCTAGTTTGTTTATATACTTCAAAATCGTTGCCTTTTCTTATGAAATTACGATCTCTCATTAAATCTAGACGTCTAGTATGCCTCGATACATAACACAGTACATTAGATATACGCTCTGATCGAATTATATATAATGAGTGTAGGTTGCTTCTATTGAAAGGTAACATGGATGGTTATTATTGAGATATATTATATGTTTCTTTATTAGTATTATGTCTCTATTCTAGTCTCTTGTGATATGGGCTGAGGTGTACTCAACCCATTAGGGTTTTGTTTGCTTTCCTTGTTTTCCTTCCTCTCCTATATAGTATATATAGGAGAGGGGTTTGTCTAATAAGAAATAACACTGATGACGTGGCTTGGACACTTCATGGACACATCCAAGACATGACATGCCAAGCCACTTAAGTCTGAGTGTATGAAAAAAAACCCAAGCTTTCACCAAATCCCACCTCTTGTCCTCCAAATACTTCTTGCCCTACTGCTTTTAGGTAGTAAGCTACAACTGTTGCAGACAAGCCGTCGATGCCTTTCTTTAGCAACTATAGCAACCATCATCAACGGTATCATCTCCACCAACTAATAGATGATTAGGGGCTACCACATCACCCACAAGGAGGAAAGCAGTTGGATTTACCGCAATCTCTTCTAGTTCCATGTAACTCTTCCTCGTTTGCTTCCCCCATCCTTCTCTTTGTGCTTCATCTTGCCCTCCCTTCTTTTTCTACTCTAAAGCTGCAGTAGCTGCAAAAATGTCCGTTCACTTCCTTTTTTTCTTGCCCCTCTATGTGATTCTCTCTCATCTACTTTTTCTTCTCCCCCTTTTGTTCCTCTTCTCATTCCTCCCCCTCCTCTTTTTCATTTTTAATGAGGTAGCAGCCACAATATTGCTTCCCATCCCCCCTCTTATTTCATGTGGGTCCTCCTCGTCTCCTTATACCTTCTATAACCACTCCCCTAATTTTCTTTTTGCTCCTCCTCCAAGCAAAAGTAGTAGAATAGTGTCCTCCCTACGTCTACTGTTTTTCTTGCTTCTCTACATCTCCATCTTCCCTCCTCTTCTCTTGCCTCTCTCTCTTAACTAACTCTCTAATGTATTGCCCTTCCTTTTCTTCCCTCTCAACCTCCAAGACACCATTTTCCATCTCCTACTCCACCACTAGCAACAATATATTTCCTTGCCCCCTCCCCTTCTTCTCTTGATAATACATGTTGTTCATCATTACTTCCATCAACAATAAAAATACCACTATCCCCAAAAAATTTACGGCTCTTTAAGTTTTACAATTCCATATATTTTTACTTCAACAATTCTATAATCAAGCAACTTAATATATGTCGTGATTTAATCCATATTATGACTTGTTATATGTAGAATGCTTGTTGGATGTGATGTTATATGTAGAGTGCTTGTTGGATATGATGTTATATGTAGAATGCTTGTTGGATTTCATGGTGATTTCCTTTGTGTATAGTCTATTTAGATCATTTTGTGTGTATACATATAGCATATTATATGTCATAATTGTGCTATATATATATATATAGAGAGAGAGAGAGAGAGAGAGAGTCAGGCTAGAATACACTCGAGTGTACAGATCGCACGAATACACTCAAGTGTGTTTACATATCAAAATTATTTTTTGCAAAATGTAAACCATTGATCTTCACTGTCATACTATAACTAGGCTACGTACAAATTTTGAACCCATTTGGATGAGTGTAAGTCACTCATCCAATGACAGCAAAATCGACGCACGAAACTAATTTGAAATGTATAATTTTTGCGGTCTTTATAACATGACCTATAAATGTTTAAATGTGTGCTCAAATTTTGTATATGAGCTATTCACAAGATGTTTAAGAAGATCAATGGATCAGATTTTTGAAAAAAGTATTGCATCATGAAAAACTACTTGAGTGTATTCTGCTCCGAATACACTTGAGTGTATTCTAGCCTGACTCTCTCTCTCTCTCTATATATATATATATATATATATATCCGAATACACTCGAGTGTATTCTAGGCATCTAGCCTGACTCTCTCTCTCTCTCTCTCTATATATATATATATATATATATATATATATTTGCCGTGTCCAGTGCCGTGTCCGTGTCCTATATTTTTGGGAATCGCGGTGTCCGTGTCCATATCCGTGTCTGTGTCCATGCTTCCTAGTCGGTGAACCAGTCCGGTTTTTGTTCAACCGGCCGAGTCTTTCCCTTGGACACTTAAGCGGCCACATGACTTCATGGGCAGCCTCAGCGCCTCTTACCCCGACACCCTGCACTCTGTGCACCAAATCCCTCGACACCCCCATTGCCACAAGAGCCCTAGCCCGCTGCTATGGCCGACGACGTTTCTTGAAGGCTTGAAGCATGTTGTCGTCCCCTCAAGCACGGCCGTGGCGTCGGCCGCCAGCCATTGAAGCTCTGCAGTCCGCCACCGATGTTCGTCCTGCTTCCAGTGCTTGAAGCTGTTGCATGCCATCACTTGCTACACAGCTGCTACCAAGTCAGCTGCTTCTCTCCCTCTTCCTTCTCCTCTCCTTCCTCGTCTTGCTTCTCCTCTTCTGCCTCTTGCTCTACTCTCCGTCTTTATCAGTTCGTCCTTTCCCCCTCTCCTTCTGTCTACTGATACACCGATGCCCTTTTCTCTATTATTCTCTGCTAAATTGGAGGGCTACTGATACCCCTTTCTTTCCTTTTTTTTTTCTTCTTTCTTCTCTTCAGTCTTTCTGTGTACTACCATGCTGCGGAGTTTTTTTGCTTGCTGCTGAGTAGCTGCTCTTCGTTTCCTGATGTATTGCGGAGTGCTTCTCCTCTTCATCCTTGAGGTGAGGTGTCTATGGTTTACAATCCCGCTCCCATTAATTGCTGCGCCAAAAAGTGTTAGATGATTGCAACTCCCGTTTACTTATGCACTCTTTAGATGATTGCATAATTTGTATTGTTCATAAATTTAAACATTTGTTTCTTCTTCTTATACTTAATTTCAGCGCTGGTTATTACTTGTTGTAACAATATCAACATGCTTGTTTCCATTCATACTTATTTAATCACTTAATTACATTAGTTAATAATCTTTTGTGGTTGCTATTGTTGTGTGGTTGTGTTTGGTTGATTTTGACTTGAGTCTTTGAGTGATTGGATCATAGATGATTGCTGTTTGAAATTGTGCACTTGATTATATGATCCCATATCAATGTGATTTTCTCATATCTCCTTTATGTATTGACTTGACAAAAAAAATAACTTATAATTATAAATTTTTTATGATGTCATGCTGTCGTCACTGGTTGAACTAGTCCGACCACTGGTTGAACCAGTGAACCGAGAACTAGAGAACTCACTGGTTCGGTTCTGACAACCTTGGTTTCTAGACACAATGTGTTCCCCTTGACATGGTGTCCCTCCTGAGGCATGATTGTCTTTCTGTTGTTGTTGCGTCGGTTCACTATTTCTTCCAATTGACTTATTTTCATGGATATCGTGGCCTCGTCTTCAGTCACTAAGGTCTCTAACACACACTCAAGGCGTGGGAGATTTGTCAAATTCAACAACACTACTCATATTATGGGCACATTCCTTTCAAATATATGTGCCCACGTATTGATCATGTTACCGAGACGCCACACTGCTAAAGATGAAGCTTTGAATGAAAAAAAGGGAGAATACAAGTGGGCAGAGTATGAAATTCTTGCTTTATTGTGGATCTTGAACAAATGAGCGTAGTAAATTCTTGCTTTATTGTGGATCTTGAACAAATATGACCCTAGTGTCTCTACAAAATTTATCTTCATGGAGACGACCAAGGAGGCTTGGCATCAAATCGCCCAAGTATATTCTAGCAAGGCTAATACACATCAAGTTTTTGGTTTGTATAAATGACAAGCATTTGTAAAATTGGAGGCTACCTCGTATTTTACATCACACTTTGACAATTTTGAGGGAATTTCGAGAAAACTTAAAGCCTACCAACCTCTGATGACTGATCTCTCTAAATGTCAAAAGCAAGATGTAGCACAACTTCTTGCATCTTTACAATCAGGAAACGAGGTCATCAAGCAACAAATCTTGCTTTTGAACCGCCAACCACTTTAGATGATGTTTATCCATTAGCTAGATGGGTGACTCTCACAATAGAAGAGCCTGCCGCCATTGCTGTTTTTTGTTGGGGGTGGTGACATCCTGGGCCTTGTACATGGAAGAGGCTCCAACTCTAATGGTAGAGAGACCACTCCTTCCGATCATGCTCCAACCTTGCCACCACGACCTTACTATCCAACACGTCTGTTCTACCTAGCCATCAGCACAACCATGCTACCTAACATGAGAGTGCTACCAGCCTTCAAAACCCCAAAAATCAACTTGACATTTTCTCATTTCCAACACAACCATTCTCTCCTAGCATGAGCACGACCATGATGTTGAAAGAATTCCAATAATACTAAACATAAATGCTAGAAGAAGCATGGTGTGCCAGAATGGGCTAATCAAGTAACAACTAATATCGAATTAAATAGGAAATCTACATCCATTTCCAATGGCCCTAATAATCGGATGATCACTCTTAGCTTTTCCGATCTTGATAAGCTGCTTAAGACCGCCTCCTTGTCCACTACACTCCCTCAAGAATATATTGCATATCACTCAAATTGATCATACAAGTCTTCAAGCTACTTCACTGAAAGGCGATTGTATCATTAATTTTGGTGCTATATTGCCCATATGATTGGAAATAAGAGACTCTTTATCTCTTTGAGAAAGTCCACACCATCCTCCTCTACGATTAGCTGATGGTTCTACTTCTCCTGTTATTTGGATAGGAGATGTGACAAGCACTCCCAATATACTTAAACTTGTCTTATTTGTTCCTAAATTCCCACTGAACTTGATGTCTATCAATAAAATCACTAAAATTTTGAACTCTAGTGTAACCTATTTTCGTTACAGGACCGTAGGACACATGAGACAATTGGTGGAGATATGAAGGTGGCGATGGTTTGTATTATTTAGAGACACCATCAACTTCTACTACCACACTTGTTTCCAGGTCTACTTGTCTTCATCAATGGCATTTACACATGGGTCATCCATCCGTTGCAAAGTTGGAAGTCTTTATTTCCCTAGTCTTGCATTAGAAGTTTTTTTAATATCAGCCGTGTCAACTTGGTAAACATCATCTTTTGATTTTCCTTTGCAAAATGATAGTAGTCTTAGTTTGTGTTGTTTAGTCCACTCTAATATACCAGGATCTTGACATACTGCTAATCGACATGTATGCGATATTTTGTAACCTTCCTTGATGACTGGTCACATGCCACTTGGCTTTATTTATTAAAAGATTGTTTGCACTTCTAGATGTTTGTCACTTTTTTTGAATAAAATCACTAACCAATTTTCTGCTACTCCCATTTTATTCGCACTGACAACACCTCCCAATATATGCAACATGGTTTTCCAAACATTTTGTAAATTTAAGGGAATTATGCATCAAACTACATGTTCCTACAACCCACAATAAAATGGAGTTGTTGAATGAAAGAACCACATTCTTCTGTCCTCCCCATGTGGTTCCCCTAAAACACATGGGTGAGCTCCTCATGCTCTAATTAGGGGAACATGCTTCACCATGCATAATTCATGCTAGAAACTCCTACCATGCAATTGCTTCTGATAGCACTTTATTTGTCTTTCACATAACTAGCTTTTTCCAGGCACCACTTCGTTTATCACTGCCAATCGGTTGCTTACATTTGTAGCTTACTTTTCACTAACCGTGCTACATTACAATAAACTTTATTTGATTAGATGGCTGAAGATAAAGTTTCTCTTGCTCTTATGGTCGTTTATAAGGACCCACCTACAATATATGTTGTCAATCTTAGCGGTAGCAACAAACTGCTGTAAATGAAAGCAACCTATACCTTCCTCGAGTTTTGCAACAATCTCAATTACATTACCCGACAATCAATGACGAAACTTGAGGATGAGCCCACCTGGGTAACCAGCAAAAACTAGACCCTTCACTATCTCTAGGTAGCATGGAGCCTCAGTTGTCATGAACATCGTAATGAGAAGGCAATGTGGGAAGAAATGAAGGAGTGCTACACTCAAGAAAGAAATTGCCCCCCCCTGCCCGTACAATATCATGGACAAACTTTTCTCCAATCAATAGGGTGATCAACCTCTTAACGTCTACTGCGATTCCATGAAGGCATTGGCCAGTTATTCTCACCCACTATGTCGGAGGATGTTACCCAATAGTGGGGCGTTATTCTCTCAAGATGGACTTGGCGTCCTACAATACCACTCTCGCTAAGACTACAGAAGCCCAACTAGCACTTGTTGCAACAACTCATGGTCGTGGACATGGACGTAGATATTGTCCTCAGTGCACTTAGTGTTAATGCTTTGACCACATCGGGTATGCCACACCAAGAAGGTACCACAACTCTAACACAACAATAGTAGAGATATTGCTCATCTTGACTCAGGCACCACAAGGAACAAACTAGTCCGTTGACACCTATAATAGGTGATTCTCTCATCTCACCCTCATTAATGATGAATATGAGCATCTCCTCTGTGCTACCCAACAAGGTGGCACCTCCCAACTCCATGCATCGTTGATAGGTGCTCCCTCTGCCTATTCAGGCTCCTCCGACTGGTCCATTAGTACTGTTAATATATTTCATATTTATTCTATTTTGTGATTTCTATATCCTGCCGGACCTCTATGTAAATTATCCAGTTTCTCTTATTAATAAAAAGGGAGAAGACCAATGGCCTCTCTCAACGCTGCATTGCACGTTGTATTGCGACACCACATTTCACATGGTATCAGAGCAAGGTTCCTAACCTAACCCAACCCAGTCGTCACAACACAGCGTCGCCGTCGGTCAGCCGACCGCCAGCCTTCCCCGGCCGCCAGCGTGAATAGTAACTCCCGTTGTGAACAGTAATGCCTGCGGTGAACAGTAACTCTGGCGTGAACAGGGCACGTCGCCAGCCTTCCCCGACCGCCGCGCAGTCGGCCCAAAGCGGGCGGAGCAGCCGTCTCCCGGGCCAGGCGCCGTAGCCGCCGTCCCCCCTTCTCTTCTATCTCCGGATCGTCATGTCCTTCGGTTGATCCAATGGATTTCTAAATCCCAAACCGGAGGGCCCGTCGGTACGTAAGAAATTCCTAATCGCATCTCCTTCATCTGTGATTAGGGAATTTTAGTTGGGGGCTGTGGATGCGTCAGATACGCATCTGATCTTGTGACGTGACGTGTATCTCCCCATCACCCATATCTTCTTGTGGCGTGTATCAATCCGTCACTCTTCTTCTCGTCAAATCATGGAGGACACCAAGGCATCTACCATCTACAGTGAGATGTCTCCTATCCCCTCCATCAAGCTGGACAGGAAGAATTATCTTTTATGGATGAATGTTGTCCATACCGTATTGGAGTCACGCGACAAGGCGAGATACGTTGAGTCTGATCCTCCTGCACTTACTGATAAAGGCTATGCTGAATGGAAGTGTCATAACAGTCTGGTGAAGAGTTGGTTGTGGGGGAGCATGGAACCTGTGATTGCCTCGAGGTTCATATTCTACACTACCGTCAAAGTGATCTAGGATGCAGTGAAGGAACATTATTCTCAAGAGAAGAATGCGCTTCGTCAGTTCATGATATATGATCGCCTGTTTGCAGAACGACAGGGAGACAGACCTTTAGAAGAATACTCTGGAGTGATTCAAGGTATTGCACAAGAGCTGAGTTTCTACCATCCAGTAACTGTCCAGGAGCAAGTCAAAGACAGAGATGACTTGATTACAGCAAAATTCTTGTCTGGTCTGAGTTCTTCGTACACTTTAGCCCGCAGTGTTATCTTAACTTCTAATAAACTTCCCAGCTTGGAAGAGGCCTATTCAAGGATTTTATAGGAAAATTTTAAACCTGTTGATCCTACCGTAGTCTCATCTCAAGGAGATTCTCATGCTTCTGTAGCTGCTGCAGTGAGAGGAGGACGGACATGTATGGGCCGAGGACGTGGAACTCGCCCTAAGTGCACTTTCTGTGACAAACCTAGACACACATTTGAGAAATGCTGGAAGAAGCATGGTCGACCTGCTGCACCACGTGTGGGAGCAACAAACTATGCTACCACTACTGAGTCTACTGAGCCTCCTGCTTTGAGTTCTGGTCCTTTTGGCATTACACTCACCAAGGAGGAATATGATAGATTTATTCTGGCTACTCAGCATCTGAGCTTGGGATCATCATCTTCAGCCAACTTGGCGTCCACCACTGGTAATCAGGCTAGCTCTTTATTGGCTTCTGGTTCTACTTCATCATGGGTCGTTGACTCTGGAGCGTCACAACATATGACTGGTATGAGGAGACTTCTTCATTCCATTGACTCACATATTCCTCACAAATCTGTAACAATAGCAGATGGTTCAGTGAGGAGAGTGTTAGCCAGTGGATCTGTTTCTCTGACTCCTGGAATTGATCTTAAATCCGTACATTATGTGCCTGCTTTTCCTTTTAATCTTTTGTCTGTTGCTAAGTTGATTGATACTGTGAAATGTACGATAACTTTTGGACCTTCTTGTTTTGTATTATAGGATCTCAAGAGTATGAGGACGATTGGTGATCTCTACCTCTTCCATGGTGATCTCTACCTCTTCCACGGTGACAGTCTGCCTCGCCAAGTGTCTGCTCCTGCTCCAGCTGTCCTGTTGAGTGGCTCTCCCTTACTGTGGCACTACAGATATAGACATCCTTCATTAGAGAGCCTGAGAAAGTTAGAACCAGAATTGTCTCAAGTATCGTCTCTAGAGTGTCAGTCATGTGGAGCAATTATGTGAGAGAGTGCTACCATCAGATGCTAGTGAGAAAGTGTCACCACCACATCAGAGTGAGAGAGTGCCACCTATCATTCCTGACTATACTATAATTCAGGAAGAGCAGCCAACAGATGGTCCACCAATTCAACAATATTCACATGTTTATAGCAGACGAGGCAGACAAGATCCAGAGCAGGTAGCGACTCCACTCTCTGAGCCCTCCCCATCCTCCTCTACTCAAGGGATTCCTGAAGAACCATCTGACCTTGATGTTCCCATTGTTGTTCGCAAAGGTACCTATTCCCGTACTATTCAACATCCTATTACAAATGTGTGTATTTTGTCCAAGTTATCTCAGCAGGCTCGCTCATTTGCTCTTGGGATTGAAATCCACGGTCATTCCAAGAAATCACCTTGTTGCTATGAAGGATATTGGCTGGAAATAGGCTATGCATGTTGAAATATCTGCTATGTTACAGAACAACACCTGGGAACTTGTTGACTTACCTCTAGATAAAAATGTTGTGGGATGCAGATGGGTATTTACAGTAAAACATAATCCAGATGGTTCTGTTGAGAGATTGAAAGCTAGACTGGTGGCAAAGGGGTACACTCAGACATATGGGGTTGATTTCTTTGAGACCTTTTCACTAGTGGCTTGTCTGAATTCTGTGCGTATTCTTATTTTAGTGGCTACTACATTTGACTGGCCTCTATTTCAGCTCGATGTCAAGAATGTCTTTCTTCATGGTGATCTACAAGAGGAGGTGTACAGGGAGCAACCATCTGGTTTTGTCGCTCAGGGGGTGTGTTAGAAGGTGTGTAGACTGAAGAAAGCCATCTATGGATTGAAACAATCTCCTAGAGCTTGGTTTGAAAAGTTCAGTGATGTTGTGCTAAAGATGGGTTTTTCTCGTTCTGTTACTGATCACTCTTTATTTTATTCTACTTCTTCTGGTGGATCTATTATTATTGCTGTGTATGTTGATAATATTGTTATCACTGGTAGTGATTCCACAGGCATATCTCGTGTGAAAGCGGGCTTGCAGGGGCACTTTCACACAAAGAATCTGGGAAAATTGAGATATTTTCTGGGCATTGAAGTACTTAGATCTCATGCAGGTACCAATTTGTCTCAGAGAAAATATGTGCTGGATTTACTACAAGAAACTGGTATGAGTGAGTCCAAGCCTGTGTCTACTCCTGTGGACTATCATGTAAAGAAAATGACTGATGATACGTATTATCCAAATCCAGGATATTATAGGAAAATTGTGGGAAAATTGATATATTTGACAGTCACACGTCCAAACATTTCTTTTGTTGTAGGAGTGGTGAGTCAGCATATGAGCTCTCCAAAACAGTCTCATTGGACATCTGTCTGTCGTATTCTGAGATATCTGAAAGGTGCACCTGGTAAGGGAATCACCTATTATAGGCCGAAGACTCATGTATCCACACTGTCTCTTACTGGTTATGCAAATGCATATTGGGCTGGTAATCTGAATGACAGGAGGTCTACGTCTGGATATTGCACATTTATGGGGAATCATCTTATTACCTGGAAAAGCAAAAAGCAAAATGTTGTGGCAAGATCTAGCACGGAAGCTGAGTATAGAGCAATGGCACATGCATGTTGTGAGTTGCAGTGGGTTCAATCTGTAGTTTGTGAATTAAAGATTCCTGTTTTGTCTCCTATAGAACTCTGATGTGACAATCAAGCGGCCATATACATTGCTAAGAATCCAGTCTTCCATGAACGTACTAAGCACGTTGATGTTGACTGCCACTTTATCAGAGACCAGATCAAGAATGGAACTGTTGTGACTCCACATGTCAAGTCTGAAGATCAACTTGCAGATGTTCTTACGAAGCCATTGAGTCTAGCAGCTTTCCAGAGTTTTTGCAACAAGCTGGGTCTACACGATGTGCACACTCCAGCTTGAGGGGGAGTGTTAATATATTTCATATTTATTCTATTTTGTAATTTCTATATCCTGATGGACCTCTATGTAAATTATCCAGTTTCTCTTATTTATAAAAAGGGAGAAGGCCAATGGCCTCTCTCAACGCTACATTGCACGTTGCATTGCGGCACCACATTTCACAAGTACTTCTTCAGTGTATCCGTCACAAACTTCATCCTCCGCTTATAATGCAGCTGCACCCCAAAGTAATGTCAGGACATTTATGCTAGATGCCCACTCCAAATAGATTTTGGACTTTAGCATTGTCTGATTTTCACTAATCGTGATTATGATACATAGTTGCTCCTTATGTAGGAGTGGTACATGGGTAAAACATACCGCATGTACAAAGTAAGGTAAGCTATACTAGTTGGCCCATGCAGGCCTAATATCATCGATTCTCTAACATAGTATTAAAGAGAAATCCATCCCTTGAGAATGCCTCTCGTACAAAGAGACAAGTCTAGATGTGTTTCATTCTTTCACGAATCACAGGGTTGTCTGCAATGCACACCTTTTTGCCACATGACATAGTAATGAATTTTGAGATTTGGTACTAAGATTCACAAGAAATCCTTAACTCGACTAAGTTCACATGTATGATTCATAGCTCAATACTCAACTTTAGCACTAGATCGGGCAACACATTTTGTTTTTTCCTCTCCAAGTTTTGATTTCTTACCAACAATGTACAATATCTAGATGTAGATTTTTGGCCTATCTTGCTCTACCAGAATAATTATAATAAATGACAATTTCTTGGTCTGTGAAGCTATATACTAATAAATTGCTACAATAAAAATAATTTCATATCCGATAATACTTTTGTAGATTGATTTGCCTTTCCCAAGGAATATTAGGATTAAGTGGAGTATCTACTAGTCTTTGTAAGGGCATGTTTGTTTTTGTAACAATTGGAGAGTGCGCCTTTGTTGGGATAAGGATTGTAGCTTTATTACAATTACTGCGACAAGGATATTGCAATTTTAATTGTTGCCATTGCGATGCTAATTTTTTGTTGCACTTTACCCAACATATTCCTTAGTCTCTTGCATGCTGCGTATTCAAGACTTGATATCATCTACATAGACGATAAAAACTATCCCTATATGAGTGGTTTTGATAAAGATTAGGCAATCAATCTCACCAAAAGCAATTAAAATGATGTTAAGTTTGTCAAACCATGCTTGACTCTTCAAGAGTCAACATGTAGCTTTCGTAGATGAGACAGACCTCGTTACACTCCTTTGAGCAACAAAGCCTATTAGTTGCTCCATGTAAATGAATTCCTGGAGGTTAACATATAAGAAGATGCTCTTTATGTCAAGTTGATACATAGGCCAATTACCAGTTAAGGTTGACAACAGACAAAATATACTACGGTTCTAACAAAGTTGAAACTTGCAACAAGAGAGGAGATTTCAATGGAGTCATTGCCCAAATTTTAAGTATAACCTTTTGTTACAAGGTGAGCCTTAAGCCTTTTGACATAGTCGTCATGATATATTATACTACGCAGACCTAAAATAGCCAACACATTTCCTACAAGTGGTAGATAAACGAAATCCCGAGTTTTTATGTCAGAGAGAACTCACATTTATTGCTCCATTATTATCTACCCATAGGTGAGATATGATCTCCCTAAAGCTTCTTAGAAGAGAAACAAATGAACGTGCCTTGACGACAGGGGGGTTTACACTGAGATGCTTGTAAAAATGATACTGAGCAATATGATTTAAAGGTGCATGTTTGTGCAATTCCATAATGCCATGGATAGATCAAGATTTGTTAGGATACTGTCCTAAGTCTCTATCAAAGGACTCCTCCACAAGATTAGAGGTGACAAAAGCAAATGGGTCTCGACTTCCCAAAATGTAGTTCCAGGGGTTTCTCAAGAGGACTTTTCCAAAAGTAGTGAGGGAACACAAGAGTAGGCAGTCAACAAGGAGGTTTGTGTAATATCTATTGTTCTATCGGGGTTATATCAAAGCTCATCGTATATATGGGTATTTCTACACTTATGAATTTTATCAACTCTTTGCCTCTCTTTCTAGTCTTGCACGTTCTCCACACCCTATTTTTTAGTTGTGTAAATGTAGCTTTCATAGATCTTCTAATCACTATCATAATCCTAGATACACTACACGTGTCGAATTAGTTGAGCAATGTCTTAATATGACCTCTTAATAGGAAAACTAATGACTAAAATATAAATGACTTTAAAATGACCAATTAAAGAGTATAATTTTATCAAAATATTTTAACCATCAAGTCTGCCCTTCTAAAGAGGCTTATAAAGTCTATATATAGGCCTTTATGCCAAATAACTGGACAGGTAGCCAATGTGGGACTAAACCACATGCTTTACAAAACCAAACTGGAAAATTATCGAATAACACCTAAAACACACAGAAACTAATTAAAACATGATAAATGCTACTCAAATTACTATGCCAAAGGCCAAGATCGTCCTACATCACCTCTTTTTTTCAACTACTACATTCTTACCAAAGGTAATCTCCTATATAGATAAGTTTATTATCTCGATGCTCTTTTAGATTATTTGATAATGTCAATGATTTAGTAGAGTATACTATAATTCACAAAGTACAATGTGAGATACGAGGAGCCACCCCACCCTCAAAGCGCTCGAGCTGAATTGAATGCTCCTTCATGAGATTTTTTTTAAGTAGGGTAGAGAAAGCTTCAACGCACAATATGAAGAGATACATGGAGATATGCTCTTTTTCATACAAGTTTTGTGCGTAATTATATATGCTTCGGGTTTGACATCCATGTTGAATGAATTTGATACACTTCACATACCTTAGTATGTGTTTCACCCAACATATGTCAAAATTTGTTCCACACATCACCTTCTCAAGTAAATTTGATTCTAACTCATCGTACAGTTTGCTCATGTCTAGTCTCTAAATTGACACTGCTTTCTCTCAAACCTTTCTTCTTCATGGAATGGAACAAAATAAAAAGCAATAGGTGCTTGATGCGATTCATGACATGTGTACATATTATACCTAATTACACGCTGATTCTATCCCACAATAGGTGAAATCATCAGAGTAGATTAGGGTCATGTCCACAATTAGCAAGCAGATAATCCACCAGAACCCCTTGTTGACTTAGCTAAGCTATGGAAACTTTGTAAGAGATGTAATATAACTATAAAATGAGAAATTGAAAGCAAATGAAAGCAAGTACTAACCAATTGTAAAATAAGGTAATATAAATGGAAGAAAAACTGGACTATGAGCGTTGTATGAGACTTATCCACGTGTTTGACTAGATTAGTTGATTTAGAGTCCAATTTCATTATATTGAAAGTTATCTAATTCATGCCCTATTATCTCTCTAGTGCTCACCCCATTGAGTTATAGGGTATTGATGCTGGAATAAGAACTCTCCCCCACCTGGATGAATTTCTTTCTCTTAACCCATTAAGCTTAATAATCTAAAATCCCATAATCCTAGCCCCACAATCTCATGTTTGGAAGAACCACCCAAGTTTTTCACCTCACCTAGATTTATTTTCTCAAAATCAAACTAGGATTGCTAAACATGCATATATGCTAGCATACAATAAACAAACCATTGAAGTGTAAGAACAAGTGATGTAATGTTAATGTATCTAAACCAACAAATACATAGTCAAAACTACACCCTAGTCTAGGAAAGGCTTAAAATGCCATAGAAATGAAAGCTAAGCCCATAGTTGTCTAGGTGGCTAGGCAGTCCTTCCCACCCAAGGAAAGCCTAGGGGGCCTAGGTGCCTGGGCGGGGGCTAGGCGTTCTTCGTAAATGTTTATAGTTTACATATATATAAATGATTTGCATATACATTTAGCTATATTCAAATATGCACATCACTCTGCACATTTGTTTTGGTTATCCCTAAACTTAATCAATCATCAGTTCACCTACGTGACACCTATCGTGACGTAAAAGTAGACCTATTTCGACCTTAATTTGAGCTAACATGATTTAAATTGGACCTAATTTAACTTAGTCTACCCAATTTGGCCTCAGTTGGACTAATTTTGGCATAACATGACCTAATTATACGTTACCTAAATAAGCCCTAATTTGGCGAAATCAGACCTAATTCCCCTAAATAAGACACGTTTCCCCCAAATCAAACATATTTCTCCCCAAATTAGACCTAATATGCCCAAATTGGATCTGTTTTGTGGCCTAAATCAGATCCATTTCTTCCTAAAACAACTAAACTTGATGTAATTAGACCAAATTCAGACCTAATCCATGCTAATTTGGTGTTTAAGTGTCTTAATTTGAGCCTAAAAGGCCCTTAGGCATCCACTTCAGTTATCTGAAAGCGTAGGCGCCTAGTTTAAGGCGGCTCATTCAAAGCTTAGGGGGGCCTAGACAGGAGCCTGAATAACTATGGCTAAGCCATAACATGTGTGCATGAAGTTGATGTAGAAAAAGAAGATACAAATTTAGAAAGAGGGGAAAGAGGGATAATTCCTAGGGAGAGGTGGCTTTCACCCAGTTTGCCCTAAAGATGCGTCCTTTCTCCGCTTTCACCCAGTTTGCCCTAAAGATGTGTCCTTTCTCCTACAGAAGATGTAAATATTGATCCTGTTTCTCCTAATTAAGTCATCCAATTAATGAATTATGAAAATTCGTCTGTAAGAGAGACTTGCAAAATATCCATTTGTAGGGAAAACTGAAATCGTAGGCTTCCATCGGAGACTTCAGCAACATGATCCTGCTTCAATGCAGTCTCTTTTTTTTGTAAATGGAAGGTTTGGGGATAGGAAAACTGATGGTATCATGATTATGTTCAAGCATTTTTTACAGTATTTTATAGAAAGAGACAGAGCACTTAATAGGGAATCTAATCATTAAATGTAAACTAATTTAAAATAACCAATTAAAGAGAATATATTTTATCAAAATATTCCAATCATCAAGTCTGCCTTCTAAAGATGCTTACAAAGTATATATATAGGCGTTTAAACCCAACTAACTAGATATGTAGTCAATGTGAGGACTAAACATCAAGCTTTACAAAATCAAACTGGAAAAATATCGAATAATACCTAAATCACATGGAAACTAATAAAACATGATAAATTCCACTCAAATGACTATGGCAAAGGCTACGATCGTCCTCCATCATTATTCTTAATTTCTTGTAGTGTGTTATTTCTAATTTCTCTTTGTTATGGGTTTCCTAAATAATTTTTCCTTTCTTCTCCTCTATATAATTAATGACAATTCACTATTGCGGATTAAGGCGTTGCAGTAATCCTTTGACATCATTCTTCCACTAGTTCTTTATGTAGCTGAAAATATCAATTTCAGTAATATGCCAAAATGTTTGAATGAGCGTGCTTACCATTTGGTCCTGACACATTGTTAGACAGACATCTAGCTCAAGGTTCCCATATTTGCGTCATCATGAACTAATCTCGCAATGTCTGCCACTAGCTCCTCCATTATGTCCGGTCTGGTTGTTTTGAAGAGACGTTGAAAGCATTTATTACAATTCTTTCAATTTCTTCTTTCGGATGCCAAATGTCTATATTGTCCATTAGACCTATGATGGTATTCTTTATACACCTGCGATTTGCTTTTTGGGTGGAAGTATGAGGTCTTCTTATCTTCATCAGATAGCTCACAGGTTCTCTCTTTATTGTACTAGTAGGTCTCTTTATTTTGGAGCAAATCTTGTGCTCAGTGACAGCCAATTCTTTTTCTGTATTGTCTTCCAAGGGTGCTCTCTCTTGTTATTCTTGCAAGTATGCCTTTATGTCTTTTATTTTCCTCTTAAGGTTTCTGAATTTTATTGCCGCCCACCTCACAAATTATTTGCACTAGGTGACCTTTGGTTGTGGCCACTCATCTCTTTGACTCATGTTTTGTAACCATCTTTTGGCATCCACTTCCACTAGCCAAATGTGTTTGAAATGGAATCGTTGCCTCCCAATCTTCTTATCATTCGTTCAGATGGTATCATGGAATATAGGGGCATGATGAAAAGCATGTAAGAGGGAGATGATGTATTAGTGCTACGGGGTAGAAGTTGAATCAACCATTGTTTGTCAAGAATCTATTCAACATTTCTAGAATAACACATGTTTGCCTTGTTGCCAAGTATGCCATGGACCTTTCTATCCTAGGTCTCTCAAGCGAAACACATCAATCATTCTTTTAGAAGTGTGAATGCATCTTTCGTTCTTGACATTCCACCTTCTGACAATCACTATTGATTCTTTGAAGTCCCCAAAGAATAGAATTGCTAGGTTTTGAGCTGTTCTTTATCTCCATTATGGTTTTCGATGTCTTATATTTGATAGCTCTTTCTGGCCAAAGGCACATATCAACAACCTCGACCTTGATTTACCCAGTACCCATGGTACTAAATGTCGTCGACATTGGGCGAAATTTCACCATTTTGTCGATGTCGAATTCACGTAAAAATCCTCATTCCACAATATCCTCAACATTTCCTCAAAGTTGTCGACATTTTCCCATATGTCGATTCTTAGAGAATAAAAGACGGCTAGTTGTTGTATTGTAAGAGGCAACCCTGATCCTATAAATAGGAAATTAGGGAAGCGTACAAACTCAAACTAAACTCTATGGGCCAAGACATACTTGGGCCCATATTACAAAGACACTTAATAACATAAGTAAACAGACTCTCTAGTACTTCCCCCTCAAGCTGAAGTTGGGAGAATCCCAAATCATCTTGCAAACAGACAGACATACTCAACATAATAAAAAGATAATCAAACCCATACAAGAATTTCTCCCCCTCAATGTTACAATAAATCACTCAAGCCCTCAAATACTCACAGACTCCCCCTCAAGCAGATACTCCAATGCAACAGATATGGAGGCTTCTTGATCATCATAGTGGCATCTGGAGCAACAAAAAGAATAGTAGATAGGCACCAAGATCTTCATCACAGTTTTCGTAGTAGTAGCCAGAGAGTGCCGGATCACAGGTCCTAGAGAGTGCTAGGTCACAAGAAGCAACAATAGTCAACGTGCAAACAATGCACGAACGAGCCAGAGAGTGTTGGATCACAAGAGCAGAAAGTCAACATGCACACAAAGCATGGATAAGTAGAGAGTTGACATGCGCAAAGCACGGACAAGCCAAGGAGTGCTAGCACACAGAAGCAAAAATCTCGACGACATAGGCGGATAGCAGATCAATGTTCAAAGTAGCAAACAAATAGATAACTCCAATATGCAATGTAGAAGAAGCTCCATGTAAAGTCACAACAAAAGTCTTCATCATCTTCCCTCTTCATAAAATATCCATCACAGTAGTAGACGTCAAAGTCCAGAGAGTGTTGGTTCATAGAGTCCAGAAAGTGTTGGTCCACAATAGAAAGTCAACATGCAAAACAGAGCACGAACAGCAGATAGTGCAAAAGCACAAAACAACAAGTAAAATGTGCTAATCATAACACAAGTAGCATCAATGACATCCAAGTATGTAACTTCATAGTAGCAGTCGAGGTAGATGATGAATAAGCAATAATAGCAGAAGAAATCTCTATATAGCAACAACAAACATGAATAGCCGCATAGCAATAGAAGGATCCTCATAGAAGCCAAAAGGAACACCATAAAGCAGTAGACGGCCCCATATATCAACAATAAAAGTGGCATGAAGATGCATGCAGTGGCATTACTAAGTTCTTCAATCTCTCCTTCAATTTCTCCTCCATTTCTCCCCCTCACACCAACCATGGAAGAACCAAAGTGGTTGGGCTGGACAAAGATAAAGACTTTGTAATCAAATCCAGCCTTTGTTTCAGAAGCCATCACATATTTATCCCGTTTGGTTTTGATACCTTTGGATTCTTAGCACCAGAGGTAGTGGAGCTTCTTAAGAGAGTTCAAAAAGTTATGCATAGCAATGTGATGACTCCCAGGTCTATGGATGTCGTGTTTCAGAGGATTGAATTTGCTATTCAGAAGGGAATGGCGGCGCAACTTGTTGCCCGTCTCCCTTCTGTTTCTTTGTAATCTCTTTGTCTAGAAATAACCTTCTAATATTCATAACTCTCAAAATATACATCAAAAGTTCACGAAATTTTAACCATTATTTAAAAACAGTGTTTATCTTTTCAAGAAGATGCCACAGAAATCAAAGGTTAGAAGCCGCTTGTGTCATTGTCTATTGCGGCAGCTGCTTGTGTCATTGTCTATTGCGGACAACAATTAATTGATGACAAAAAGATATGTAAGAAAGCAAAGATGAAACAAGAGAGTCCAACTTAGAAAAGGAACGACCAATAATAAATCATGGTTTTAAAATAACATGATCATGTTGGCTAATGCACAGTGGCGGTAGCAACGGGCTTTATATTTATTTGACGAAGCCTTGCGGTAGTTGTAATTGACTGGTCATCTTTCCAATTGAGTATTGATGGTCATCCAAACCTCTTTCTTGGTCATTCACTGCACGGTGCCAAAGTCCGTGAGGCACTTGATCATCTGGTGGTAATCTCAAAAGAGGATACACTGCATACAGGCGGACGGATGGGAGTTGGAATATGTGGATGGCAACATTTTTCTTTGACTTTGACGCATGATCACATGTGATCTGCTTGGATCTGGAAGAGTCCTGCACACGGGGACAACAGACGAAACGACAGGTACCGAGAAAGGAAGGCAACATTTAAAAAAACCACGATTTGGTGATGCATAATTGCCCAGAAAGGGATGGTCGCCTATTGTGATGAAAGCGCAGTAGTGCAATGATTTGTGCAAGGAGATATCCTGGATCTGGAGCGTTGCTTAATTGTTTAAAAGCATCCATGAGCACCTCTGATCGTCGTGATTTGAGAGTTGCGTCCTCACTCTCAGATCTGTGACAGCTTGATTTTCTCTATGCAGCTCATAGGGGCACGAAAAGACTATAGCTTTGGGTCATTTTGGATCATCGTATCCCGCCGCCGTAAAACTGGACCAGAAATTGCAGTGATTGCGATGGTTGATGAGCGCTTATTTTGGATAGGTTGGGGCAATATAGGTTTACGGATGACGAGTCATGGGCTCAGGAAACGGGGATCAATAGAGACAAGTTTTACGATAGAAAGCAGGGGTGGGAGAGGGGCTTTGGTGGCTGATGGGTCGGCGGCATAGGGGCAAAGATCAATTGAAAAGAAGGAAACATACAACCTTGGAGATCAGGTCGCCTGGCGGGCAGCCAACCAAGAAGAGATGGCGGCCGCCCACAGGCGGAGGCAACTTCTCTTTTGTCTCCTCTCTAGATTTAGGGTTGGATCACTGCTCTAATACCATCTTACAGAATAAAAGACAACTAGTTGTATCGATAAGAGGCAACCTTGATCCTATAAATAGGAAATCAGGGAAGCGTACAAACTCAAACTAAACCCTAATGGGCCAAGGCATACTTGGGCCCATATTACAAAGACACTTAATAACATAAATAAACAAACTCCCTAATATCGATGAAGCTGGCCCAGTTCCATTAAAAAATTCCACAATGTCCTCAACATCAGTCGAAGTTAGCGACACTCTTTTGACATTTTGTAGAGTTTGTTGTATGAGGGGGAAAAAGTGTTGGAGCTTGAGGTACAACAATTTTGATGTCATTTTTATTATTCTAAGCTAATATTAATAGATCGACCCCCTCTCTGCTAGATCTACCGTAGAGTTACACCATTTTATGTAGTTTGTATATTGTCATAAACTTATATATGGAACAATTTTGTCGTCTGGAGACGATCATATGTAATCTTGTATTTTTCTACATATGTAAACCTATATGGATGGCTATATGTAAACATATATTGTGTTTTCTAGCTAGACTTTGATGAATCTATCGATTATTATCACAAAATTACTATTTTTAGCTTAATTTTTGTCGAAGTTGTGTTGAAGTTTGGTTGTAAAAATCCTCTAAGTTTCCTCGACATTTCGACAAACTTCCATGTCCACACCTGTCAAAGTAGAAGTCCTGTCCATGGATGTACCATTGCATTCACATACATTAGCTATAAAGTGATGATGGGAATAGATTTTTGTGGTAACTTCAATCTCCTTCCTCCAGCCATCAACAAAACCAATTTGTTCCTGACCTTTTCAAGATCTCTTGCTTATTGTTGTCTTCATGACAGAAGGCAATGCCTTGACATTTCCTGCTAAGACCATGACTGGAAGCACAAAGCGTGTCGAGGTTGCTTAGTTCCTGATAATTCCAACTTGGAATCTTATGACTCTCTTTGTGAGCTTGGGACTAACACAACCGTTACTACTTGTTGTACCCTACTTCAATTAGTTCTTGTTGCAGGCTTTCTGTGCCCTTCCGTGGTGAGGTCCTTATTTGGGGTCCCATTCCCTAGTTATTTCGCCCTCTGTTGTGGCACAATCTCTCTCTCCATATGACCCATCTTTCCATACCACAGCTGGAAACTGGGGAGTGTTCGTATTGCATATTAACTTCGATTATGTTACCCTAACAATCTCTTCAGGACTTTCCTTAGAGGCCTCTCCACATTCTAGAGTTACCTTTACCTCCTAGCAGGAGGCTATATAATTTAATCTGAAAGGGGTTATGCAGTTATGCTCAATGTTCAAAATTTCGACGAAATTGTCGAATTTTCGGCCAAAATTTCTATTTCTGTGGCAATCAGACATCGAAATTGACTGACGAAACTCTTGAAACAGGCAGATCATCAATTTTTTTTTCTACGTTTCATATACTATGTACTACCTAGAGCGCATTTTTTTGCACAGTTTTGTGTTTTTAAGTCTATATATTGTGCCTGCAAACTATAATGACTTAATTCATTGATTTCACCATTGAAAATTAGCATCAAAAATCCCCATCGAAACAGTTCAGGACCATTCACTAAAAAATGATGAGACCCCACCCCCACATATCCAATATGAAATATTATTACATATTTGAGTAGATCTACACTAGTAGATCATTCTGGTAAAATTCCATAAATTAATTCGTTTATTTTGCCGTTGAAACGCCAGGAACGCATTTATCGAAATTTCTGCCAAAATTTGTCGAAATTTCTGTTTCTGTGGCCACCGAAACGGCATCGAAATCGAACATTTTCTTCCTTGGTTATGCTTGAGGATGATTTTTGATGGTTGCTTGTCTCTCACACATTTCACGTTTCTTGAAGTTTCACTGTGCCTTGTCAAACACCTTTCATTTTTTCTTCAATGGGAAGAATTGATTTATGAACTGTCTGATCGTTCTACAACAATCTCAATGTAGTCTTTCACAATTGTGCCTAGATTCAACACCCTCTTCTACCATAGAGTTGTACAACCTTTCTATAGGTGTCTAGCCAAAATTGACAGCTTTATGTGGTCGCTGGGGTTTGTTGGTGCCATGATATGATGTATCATCTTCCACATCTTGGATTCTTAGATTAGAACAATGAACAGAGATCTCCTAATTCATTGCTGGAGAAGCAGACCCATGTGGAGTAAGGGGAAGTTGGACTCACCAACAGGGGACTCTCTCGCTGCTAGTCTCTAGGGAGGTTCCTCACTGTGGTTTCTGCTGCTAGGGAGTGACTTTGACACCATTTGCAAGTATTAATTGTTTTGCCAAAGTGAAGTGCTTTTGATGATTTTGTTGTTGTTTTGTGTTCTCCATGGCTCATGGGAATTAGACAGTGCACCCAAATAAAAGAGGCACACCATATTTTTTCTCTTCTTATCTCCCCTCTTCTTGGAGGCCTTTTCCTAAAAAACTATAAACTAGGGATGAGCATCCGATCAGGTCAGCTGATCTGACCAATGTATAGACCCGCATAACTCAACACATGCGGTCCACATAATTTATATGGGCGGACCATGCCAAAAATTTGACTCAGATTTTATATGAACTGGCTCAGGGTCAAGGTATATCCAAGCAAAATCCTAGTTACCTATATTCATTACATATGTGTGTGTGTAACCACATGTTTTATAAGATATACTATCTATTTTGTAAGATATATTTGACTACAAACTTTCTACATTTTATTTATTTAAAATATGTTAGGTTGACCATATGAGCAAGGCCAAAAGAACAATGTGCCAGAGTACATTTAAGTTATGTATTTGTCTAATATATAATATGTTTGCAACAGTCTAGAAGATAATCTAATCTAACCTTATAAATTGGATGTATAGTACTTTTGTTTAGATGCATTTCAAAAAATCATTCAATTCAACATGTGTGGATTATTTGTTGAAATAAAGTGCATTTCTAATCAATGGTACGTTGCAAAAATCTAAAAATGGCTGGATGCTTTTTAGTTGTATCTCATAAATGCATGGGATATGACTGCTTTTTAAAATGTCTAATCTATGCAATATCCTTTTTATCCATATGGTCGGATTTAGTTAACAAGTGATAAGTGCAATAGTTTTACTATTGGTATATATATACGTTCGGTAATTACATGTTTCCGAAAATCAATAAGTAAATAGGTATTGACACATATATTTGGATATATCTTCATTTTAGTAAGCTATTTGGACACGCCTGAAACCGACCCGATACCCTGATCCATTATGTGCGCGGAGTATGGATCAAAATTTTCTGACATTATTTGTGTCCACCGGCAATCCATTTTTCAACATCAGTTTGGACATGAGCATGTCAACAACCGTATGACCCGGCCCTACACTTAACCCTAGGCGAGACCGTCGTCCTATTTTTCTACTCCTACTTGCCGTCATCTACTTTTCTTCCCTCCTAAGTCCTTACGTTCCGCCAGTAGTGTCTTCGCATTGCATTAGCCAGTACATGCACCTCCTGTTTGTGTCGCATTGCATTACCCACTACACGCACCTCCTGTTTGTGAGACAATTTGTGCATGGGTGAATTTATCTAGCTTTTGTTTCAGAATTGAATATTAGTTTATAGTATGTTTGCCAGATTATGAGATTTCCTTTAATATCTCAATATTTAAAAATCTCATGAAGATTGTAATATATTTGTTGATGGTGTCATTAACAATTATGGGTTCTAGTTTTGAACCTATGGTTGGTGTTCAACATATGAACACGACAAACTGTTCAGCGTTGTTTAACCATTGTATGTGATTGCAGGAGCAAGCTGACACATTGTCCTCCAATGAAGTTGCTCTAGCAATGGGCCTGAATAATTCTAGTTTGCCGTAATGCATACGCCGCCATTCACAGCCAGATACTAAGTTGCATCTCAAAAAGAAATCTCA
Source organism: Alisma plantago-aquatica (assembly GCA_963693085.1). Taxonomy (NCBI): domain Eukaryota; kingdom Viridiplantae; phylum Streptophyta; class Magnoliopsida; order Alismatales; family Alismataceae; genus Alisma; species Alisma plantago-aquatica. The sequence continues at coordinate 796,081,636 of OY856413.1, read as the reverse complement.
TGGGTTTTTTTTCCTTTCTTTAATTACCATTGTATTTTGTATACGTCTGCCCCTCATTTGGACGGAGGCGGGCCCACTCATTCTTTATGTATTTTTTTGGGAAGAGGGTGGTGGTGTAGTGGCAATTCATCCTGGCATTGGTTCTATAAACAAACCTATGTACATGTATAACACTGCATGTTGCAGATGGGGGAATATACTTGTATATATTTTCCAGCTAGTGGTAGAACCCTTTTCAGCTAGAACGCAAACAGATTTTATGCACTTCTCACCTTTCTTGAAATATACGGCCCACTGTTTGTTGCAATGGTCCCTATTTTCTTTACCAAACACGGTACAAACTAATTACATGTAAAGCCACTTGTATATTTAAAGGGATATGTGCAGTCTTGTTAAAGAGAAAATTGCTGAAATTTGTTGAGAAACTTCAGAGGTTTTTCTTTCTCTCTACCAGAGGTGTGGTAGGTTTACAGACAGAGGCACCTGCTCAATCGTTTGCAAAGATAAGCACAAAAGCGTGTCTTAAGTTTAGATAACTTTTATAACCAAGATAGCTTGTGTTAAACTGCAGCATAAAGAAACATAATTACTAATCTTATAGGTACAGCTAGACCAAAACAGTTTGCGATTTCATGCTGTAGAACGGACGGTGACTGATACTTTCTCCCTAATTTCGTATCTTTCTATATGTCGAGCTGCAAAGTTATAATCTAAAATCTTTCCTGTAACACCGGCTTAAAAGTGAACTAAACTACATAAACACACTGTAGTACAGTCCCAGTTGAGACTAGTCATCCGATTGATGCGGCTGGAAGGGTCTCTTCATCGATGAGCCATGGCTTACGCCTACTTAATTACTGCAAGTGGAAATTTCAGATAGTGTGCCCACCCCGATTCTTGGCCACACGCGCAAGTAACAGATTCACTCGACCGGGCTCCCGTTTTAGCCTCTATTATGCTTGAATTGGCTGTTATAGGGCATTTGCTAATCTAATAGTGCTGAGGACTAAAGCAACTTCTAGGTAAACGGAAGTTGATGTATAAATGGTTTCTGAATTTTTTCAGATCGTGTTGGTTGGGACGTGAAATATCCATTCCGCTGTATGACAGAACCATGCCTGATGGAAGAAATGGATACGGGACGTCATTTTTCGCTATCACCACATATAGCGGAATTCAGAAGGTCACCTTTTTGTGAGTAAAACTACCACATCAACTACCTAATGCCATAATAAGCCATTAACCTAACAATAAATTAGTATATAAATGCAGCAGTCATAATGGCAACGGCCAAACGGCTCCTAAGGGGTCGTTTGGATGTTGTAGTTCAAGATGGGATTGTAAGTAAACCCAGTATTCTAAGTACTACTATATGACATGATATGGTTTGAGTGCTTAATGGGGTATTCAATGATTATGGATATTTCTAAAGCTATATTCTGCTAATGTTCAATGCAGGTTTCTAAATCATGTCAAAATCGGCGTAATTTTGAAAGGCCACAACACAACCGTCACTTGAGACCCCGCCCCCACTCACCCCCTTTCATCTTTGTCTCCTCTCTTTGCAGACATCGGTTTCTCCTCCCCCTGCTTCTGTCCCTTCATCCTCCATTCTTCCTTCTTCCCCTCACTCCCTCCATCATCCGTTCTTCCTCCTTCCCCTCTGCTCAGATCGCTTCCTCCATCCTCTGTACGTCCTTGCATGGTCGCTGCTCCTGCCCCTCCGTCTACACCCACCTCTGTCATGTCCCTCCCTCTTTCTCTACCACCCATTCCTCCACAACTCATCCTCAACTGTCCGGCTCCTCGTTGGCTTCCCCCATGTTGTGCACCTTCTTTCCTCTTCCGCCACCTTCCTCTGTTGCTTATGTTTTGGTTGTCTATTGTCTGTGATGCCAGTGAGCATTTTGCTTGTGGCAGCAAATGAAATACCTTCTGATATAAATACTGACAGTTGAATTTTCTGCTAACCGAACAACACAATCTTGAACAATGAAATTCCAATTGAGTGCAATTGGAATCCCAAATTTTGTAAATGAAGCAATACTCTTAAAAGTTGCACATGAACAACCCCTAATTCAGACGAGAAGCTCAACAATTTGTTGCAAACAACACACATACTTAAGCAATAGCAAAGGTAAAAAACAAAGGGTTTCAATGAGACAATACATATTCATCTCGCCAGACAAAGGTCGTTTATCCATCTCCTTGCTTGAATATTCCAAAAGGTGCTATCAGATGACAGAGGGGTACGCAAGATGGTCATAGAGATTTCTAATTTACCTAACATCTAATGAGAAAAAGCATGCTTCAAGACAAATTTCATCGACAACTCTTGACATCTCATGGCATAAACACAAACTTAAGTATTCATCATTTTAGCATCACTATGGAGGAACCATGCAACCACTTAATTTACACATACAAGCAAAATACTCACCATGTTTGAACACATATCTTACATGATTTGATCGATAATGTTCCATTTATTATTTTGTCCACACATATATCTGTCTGATGAATGTACTTTAATTTGCATTTTCTTTCGTAAGTTGAAGGACACAAATTGTTTCTATTGTGACTTAACCTTTAACTCTACTCAAGATGCCAACATGCCTTGAGTTGTCTTTAAAAAGTGTGGGTTTTCATCACATTAGACCTTTGACACTTGATGCTAGTTGTTTGGCCCAATGCACCCAAGAGGTATTTAATATGCCTTATCTTTCTTTCTCAGGGCTCATATTTTCAATATTCTTGATGTTTATTATGTAATAAAATGCACTTGGGTTGGCTTCATTAACCATAAGACACATGTAAGATACATTATTCTTGTTTCATACTAGAGGAGATTGTTTCCTTACTCTTGAAAATATTCATGTTACAGGAATAAAGAGGTTTAAACTTTATCAATACAACATCCTTTAATGGGAGCGTTGGCATAACTATTAGATGGTCTGAATGCCAACAATGTCTCTACATTTTTCATTTAAAACTATGCCATCATGGTTAATTTCATCAACTTTATTCTAGATGAGTGTTGGCTCCTTTCTAGAATATATGGTGAAGACTTGCATCGCAAGAATGACTCCCTATAGAACTTTAGAAAATATGTCCCTATACTATCTAAAGATGAAGTGATAACACATTGACCTTAATATGCATCTAATATGGACCTAATACAGACACTTCCTTATTAATCATAATTGAGATGATTGTGCATCTTCTTTAGACTTGTCCCTTTGTTATTTCAAGTGTGAGAGGTGCCCTGTCCCCCTCAATTCATCCCCATTCCCTTGGGGAACCAAGCCTTACACTATGAATTCTTCTATATGTTCCATTACAACTTTGAAGCACCCACCTCATCTTCTGGTGATCCATGTGTGAACCCTTAGTCCACTGCATTATTTCTCTCGACTTCAAATCCATAATAGTTAGGTGTGTTCTTAATACTTATTAAAGAGGGTTTTCATTTGAAGTGAAGTTTTTAAAATCTTTATGATAACTATACATTGAGAAATAAAGGGGTTTGAAAATCGATTGGGATATTCAAGGAGCCTCTACAATTGTGCTTACGAAACGAAATCTTGTCTTATCCCCGTTGATGAGTTATTCTCAAACACGAGAATATATATAAATCATTGTAAACACAATACAGACAAATGAGGGAGACAACAATATAAAGTTACTCCACAAATCATTTAATCAATACTAACTAGTGAACTCTGATATATCCCTTATATTTAACAACTATATGAGAAGAGATTTAACTCCTATCATATTTCATGTTATAAATAATATCTTTACCAACTTCACTCATGGTATAGTTCCAATAAATTACTTCAACGTTAATTATCCCTTATCAGCCCTTCCACTTATCCTAAATCCATAATGATGTTTTGAATCTTGACCAAGACAAAACCCATGAATATGATGGTCTCTCCTTTTTCTATTTTCCACACATGCTTGGAGTACAATAATGTCATTCTTTACTTACGTTGGGTCCTATAAACCAACATTACTTTAGAGATCCCTTAATAGAATCACTACAACTCATGTGACCCTTATACACAAATTTACCCTTCTAACACATAATTCAAGATTCTAGACATATCTTCCCCTCAATTGTTCCTACCATTCTTAGACCAAAACTTGGATCAAAGTTAGACCAACTCATGCCTTTAAACCAAATATATATTAGAAGATAAAAAAATCATGATGCCTACATCCTAACCTTAGAGTTTGCATATAGTTTCCATACATTAAGAATTTCAACTCTCATTTGTGATGGAACTTTGAAAAAGCCTCAAAATCATCATCTATAAACACCAAGGGCTTTGATTATCCATGCACTTTGATCTCTTAAATTAGAGTTTGTATGAATTGACCAATTATGTTTCCTTATTAATGATACCCCTTGTTGGAATTTTGGATATTCCACACTCTAATTTCATTGATACAAATATTTACCATTTATAGTATTAACATGTCATTAAGTGTTTCAGGTTATCAAAGAACCTGAACGAGATTAAATGTCAAAAAATGGGCAATCATTTATGTGTTTGGATTATTGTAAATTAGTTTGTACCTAGAGTTATAACCTCTACATGTCAAATTGTACAACTTGAAAGGAATAATGAAAGAACAAGTGACCAATAGCCAAAAATATCCTAAACCTAGTTTTATGCTTCTATACACCCATTCAGTTTGGTAAATATTTTTCAGACTTATTTGAGATGTTTTTCAAAATTTAGGACTTCATGAGATGAACTATTGTTTAGTCAAAATGCAATTTAACAAAAATGCACGTTGTCAAACTTTCATTCAACTGTGACATAGCCATCAAACCAAAAGGAAGACATGATTGTGTCTTAGTTCATATATAGTTTTGTTGACTTCTCAATTAGTGAGATGTTAGCCATTTTATTCCCACCCACTATCCTATATTGATTAATTCTCCACTAAAGTCATATTGATCACTCCTAATAAGTATCTTACCTATTTATAAATGTTTCTTATATATAAGAGTTCCTTATAGACACTCAAGGCTCACTTGAGAATTGCATGTACATGCTATCTATCTAAGCGTAGAACTCTAATTTCTTGACTCCGACTACTTCTAAGATAGCATAAGACGAAGTCCAACTCAAGAGCCCTACTTCAAAAAATATAGCCTTTTCTAACCTTATGAAGTTTATCATTACATGTTCTCAAGTACTAAAAAATGTCTTATCTTATGAATTGGTTGTACTTTCCTTCATATATATTGTCCTTGTTTGGTTCATTACTTTGGTACTACTAATTGAGATAAGGTTGGGACAAAATTTCTGAAGCTACTTTTTGTGAGAAGGTTGTGTTTGAACAAAAAGGAGGACAATTATCTTATCAAGGGTGGTCTTTCAATGTCCCACAAAGAAGAAAATGTTATCCTTGATCTAGAAAAGGCAATTGGTATTGATTCCTAAAAGGAATTTGTAATGTAATTTGTACCAATATTAAATGGGTTATAAATTACATGTTGAAAAATTAGGATTGGCAATAACTCGTTAGTGGAGCTACAAATTTTCAACCAGAGCCACAATTTGTGTCTTTGTTTGTTTGTTTGTTCACCTGTGTCTTTGTTTGTGTGTGTATGAAAATGTTACTACATAATAGGAGGTAGGAGTTCATGTGACCTTCGAGGGGAAGTTTGACATCCATGTAAATGGGATATGTCTAGAGTAGGATATAGGTGCTAGTTGAGATATTGAATGATACACAATCAGGTTACTGTATCATGAGTTTGCATTTGAGGATATTCATTGATATAAGATGAAATTTGATCATGTATACTCCAAATATATTGGTACAAACATGCAAGTAGGTTGACTTGCTATTGTTTGATTATACCATGTAACGTTAGTAGGGTTGAATGCATGTAATTACATTGGATATAGTGAAATTATCTATGTCATATGATGCTATGACCACTATGCATCATCTCCCTCTGAAGGAGGAAAATTTTAGATGAGGTAAATAGTGTTTCCATAGGTGAGGCTTAGAAAGGAGAAACCTGAGGTTCGAAAGTCTCAATCCTTAGTGTTTAAGAGAAATTTTTTTTGCAAAAAGACTCCTTCAATGTATAATTCTAAGCTACAATGCACCGAGGATGGTTATATGAGCACTTTTTTGTTTAGATTCTTTTGATGGTTTGAACAATAGATTTATTAGTTAATAATGATGATATTCTAGATTATATATATGAATGACCTTAGTGTCTAGGTAACAAATGAGCCCAAGAACCTAGAACTAGTAGTTGAGACTTCATCTTGTAGAAAAGCCTCATATGTGATGGTTTTTTATTCCTCCTTTATAGGTCAAGTGATGAAATGTATGATATAGTAAAGAGAGAATATTATTTTGTTGACTCAGGTATGTCTCACTTTAGTGACTAGACCTTGTGATTGAGTGGAAAATCTTGGAACCCTATGAGGGGACTTTGTGTAGTACATTAAATCATAAGTAACCCTTAAATATGCACCTCCCCCAATGTATGTATATGAGAGGGAAAACTCTCTTTAACCAGGAAACCAATATGCAAGTAACATATCACTTAGATTAGCTTGACCCGACACAATTTAATGACATGTATGAAAAACATAAGGGAAATAGTGAAATGTAGATGAAATATTAGGTTTTATAATAAGGGAAAATAAGTTCTTAACCTTAATTTTTAATAAAATATTAAGTAGCTAATGATAGATTTCATGGTTTGATTATAGCACGTCATGCATATATGGATACTAACCATTGATAGGGTGAAATTTTAACTAATGTTTTTAGTGAAATCTTGGTTTCCTATGTGGGTTAGATGGGTTTGAAGGGTGAAAAATAAAAGAGTGGTTTAACCTTTATAATTGTAAAAGATATTTGATCTTAACCCAATAGAGATAATAATGTGCATTTCAACCACAATTTGAGGATACATTTGGATAGTATATATTTGTTTGTCACGAACTTAAACCTTAACAAGGTGAGCTGCGAACACCCTAAGTAGTTCTCTTAGAACCAAAAAGGTTGGAATTAAATTTTTGAATGAAGTTTGTGAGACACTTAGCGATGGTTGAAACTCTTTTTCTAAACCTAAGGGGTCTACAATATGATTTTCATGATGAATTTCCTTATTAAGGTGGGACCTTAAATTTTAGGGTTCAAACTTAATTGTATAGACTATGTTGCTATGCGGTTCCTAGTATATATCTCCATCAAACCCTATAAAGGATAGATATGGAAACCCACATCCAATTTTGGGATGTTGAGAAAATATTTTAGGTTTCATCTAGCCCATGGCCATTAGTATGAAGATGTTTAGTAATCAATATGTTGAGATTCAAGGACTTAATCTTACACATAGTTAGTGAATTTATTTGATTACTTGATGAAATAAATAGATTCACAGTCTTATATTAGATTTTACAAGATGTTTTAAGGATACGATAATCGTTTTGAACCTTTTAGATGGTCATATGATGATTATTTATGAAATTGACTCAAAATGATATTATTTGAGGATATTTTAAATAGATTATTAGACATGGATATCTATTTAAGAAAATGGATGTAAACTTATATTCTATGACTTTCGAGTTTGGGTTAAAATTTTGAGCATCTAAAGCTCACTTGATGGTAGAAATTATTTTTGCATTTGTATATTCAACAGAGTTCATCTATTTATAGTAGAATTAATTAGCAATTACTAGATGACTAAATGATCAATTGCATAGATTCTATTATTAGATAAAAATTAAGTTTGACATAGAGGTTCATGTTGAGGATCTTTAAATTTGAGATATTTTAAATTTTTGGGATATAGAAGATGAAATTTTCAAAGGATTGTAAGAAGTTGTTTTTGGACAAGTTTGAGGATTTGTTATTAATTGATAGTACATTATTTTGAAATAATATTTCTAATGGAAGTACAATGTGAGAATAATGTTCAAGAAGGGACAACCTAGTGGTTAGATCGTTGGTTTATTACCAAGAAGTCTCAAATTCAAGCCCATGCGGCAACTTGGATACAATTGCCAATTTTAGAAAAAGTATGAAAAATGGATAATATGTGAAATACTTTGGAGTTTTTTTATTATGGGGAATATTTAAATTATGATTCAAATTAAGGACGAGTAGAGAATTTATTGATAGATAATGCTGAGATAGAATTGTGTACTTACACTAAAATCAAACAAGCACTTTTGGTCACAAGAAAAGTGTTGTAGACTCTTTCTTGTCACCCTTTTAGGGTGAGGAGGATCAGATATGAGTTGTTAAGGGTTTGAGAGTGCAAAATAAGGCTAGGGTTGATTGAAGCTAGGAAAACCAAGCCCTTTGGTTCCACCAAGTTGAGTATGAAGGAAACATAGGAACAAGAAGAGACGAAGGATAAGATGTAAAAAAGGAGGAGAGAAGACAAGACATATGAGTATGAGGTAGAGAAAAATCTAGTGATGGTGTCAGAGGAGTGGGGAGGAGAAACACACCCGTCCCTAGTCACAATTTGTGGTGTGGTGTGCCATCATGACCATATGAGCTGACCAAAACTCATATCCAAAAAGTGGATCATATGCACATGTTATGCCACACCTCACATGCTAGACACAAAGCAATTAGATATCGATAACCACGACTTTTTGGAAAGTTTAAATCTTTCTAAAATTAAAACTACTAGCTTGCACATCCAAGTTAAGCACATATATATGCTCATGGGATCTTTGGGAAATATTATATTTTTAAAAGTGATACAAGATATTGTATTGATAAATGTAATTCTTTCTCTACTAGAATATATCAAGTTTATACTTTTGATACAAAATATACCTAATAAACCAAAAAGATTATGAAAAAAAACGCATGAACATGTTTTTAAAATACAATAACCAATGGCAAAACCTCAACTTCCTGATTTTGTGCAAACCTTAAGCACTACGATATTATTATAAGTTAGTATATCAAATGACATGATTAAGTCAGAAATTTTTGTTGAGTTGTCTTTTGACGTCATACACCATCATATATGTTTGGATCTTCCTATTAAGTTCATTGAAGTCATCTTATTTTTTTGGAGAAAAAATATAACAACTCAAACTTTTGAAGTTTTAGAATACCACACAAAGAATTAAATTTGAGTAAAGAATGAAATTGTATGATAGTTTATAATTTTGATCCTAAGACTTAGGCCGAGTCTTCATTTCAAGTAATATTGAGATTAGTTTACAAATATACTTCAATGGATGTACTTATGGTAATTCAAAGCCTTAATTTTGTAATTAAGAGAATAGTGATAATTGTATATTCATTTTAGGTCCTAGGTTCAAACCAGAGGCGCTATAATCCAAACTGAGCCCAACTAAACTACTTTTCACTTAAAAAATGGGTACTTGATATTCAAATTAAAAAATTTAGTAGTTTGTGCCATTATGATTATCAATCATAATATTAGTTGGTTGATAAAGGAATAAATAGATCACAAATGATTTTTTAGAGGATTTAAAGTTGCCTTAGGACCTAAGTAATCAATTAAAAAATTATCTATTTTTTCTTAGAAACCAAGTTTTGGCTAATTAATATATTAGTTAAGGCTTGGACTTTTTCGAAAGGAAGGATAATAGATAGTGGATAATTAGCCTAAAATTTGAGAGAAAATAGGACTATGATGTTGCCTATAGAATTTATTATAGGATTTGGGTTTTTAATTAAAAGAAAATAAGTTTTTTAGGAGGAAGAGTTGACACTGTTTCAAACACCAAATCTATGTAGGACCGTGAGCAGTGTGGTTCCATCTCTCACCCACGACTCTGCACTCATCCTCACATGACAATAGTTCATTAACCCCATGGACTCCTCTCTTCCTCTCTCTAACCCTCATCATCACCAAATGACAATGTTGTTAACTTCAATAGGATGAGATGAACTCAACGACCCTCATTTTGCCATTATCTACAAGAAACGAGATAATGCATAAATCCATGAATAGCATATTAATTAGGGTTGTCCGCATTTAGCTACAACACATAGTGTCATATTTATAGAACAGAGGAAGGTTTGCCACTTTTGTGGAATTAGTTAGGAGGGTGGAGAGGTCCGTGATAGAGAAGTGTGAGACAAAGGCTAATAAGAGGCATATATAGTACCAAGGAAAATCTTTTGGAGGCTTCAAGAAGCCTAGGTCCTCATCACCTCAATTGAGTAAAGGTCAGTGACTCAATTGCAGTGAACATAGAGTAGAGGCAGAGGCCATAGTTTTCTACCTACGGTAGCTCGCAATGCAACATCAATATCTTTGATAGGGCCATCTAGGTCGTGGTATGAGAACAAAACTAGTTTCAAGTGTGGACAAGTGGGGAATACTAAGTGGTTCTGGCTTGTGAAAGATGAAGAGGTGACTTAGCAGTTGAGGTAGAGTCAGCAAGGATCACAATAGCGACAACTATACAATGGCAGTGGCAGAGGACATAGATAGGCGTCACAAGCTGGTTCTTCAAGACATGATGGCAGAGGAGGGGGCGATAATAGGCGGTGGCTCGATTCTATGCGATGAGTCAGCTGGAAAGAGTCATTAACCCTTGGGTTGTGACATGTTAAATGGAGTTATTTCATTCTAATTTGTCTTCTTCATGTTTTGTATCTGTTTTGATTGACCTGGGTGTGATGCATTCTTTTATCACTGGAGATGTGATTGCTAGTTGTTCTGTACTTGTTAGTCGTAGATAAGATAGTCTTCATATAGAAACTCCTCTAGTTGGTTCCACCGAGCTGCGGAAAGTGTGTCCATCCTACATTATTTATTTTTTAGGATGCAACATTCGAGTGGATCTCTTACCACTAGATATGCATAGATTCAATTTGATCCTTGGGATGGATACTTTGGAAAAGTATTGGGTGATCTTGGACTATAGTTCCAAGGTGGCAACATTTATGGATGGTGATGTTTTGTGGGTCTTCCAATGTGATAGGAAGATTCTTTTGACATGTCTAGTTTCAACTATGATAGCACAAAAGCTAATGAGACAGGGTTGTAATGCTTTTTAGGCACATGTGGTGGATACCAAGGCAAATATTCCTAGTATTTAGGAAGTGCCAATTGTACATGAGTTTGAGGATGTGTTTCTTGACAAGTTTCCAGGTATACATCCCCCTAGAGAGATTGATTTTGAGGTCAATCTAGTTCCAAGTACCCAACCTATAGCACGGACACTATACAGGATGGTACCAGCAGAGGTGTAGGAATTGAAGAAATAGTTGCAAGAATTGTTTGAGAAAGGTTTCGTTAGACTGAGCACATCTCCTTGGGGTGATCACATTCTATTTTTGAAAAAGAAGGATGGATCGATGATGTTGTGTATTGACTATAGACAGTTGAATAAGATGACGATTAAGAACAAGTATCAATTACCACGTGTAGATGATTTTTTTTGATCTATTATGAGATGCCACCGTCTTCTCTAAGATATACCTAAGGTTAGGTTATCTCTAGTTACAGATTAAAGAAGATGACATATCTAAGTCATCCTTTAGGATAAGGTATGGTCATTATGAGTTTGTAGTTGTGTTGTTTGGGCTAACCAACACACCATCCGTGTTTATGGACCAAATGAATAGGGTATTCAAGTCCTATATAGACCAATTTGTGATAGTGCTTATATATGATATCTTAATCTACTCTAGAGATGGTCAACAACATGCGAAACATCTATGTCAGGCTTTGACTTTGTTGAAGCAACACCATTTATATGCAAAGTTTAGTAAGTGTGAGCTCTAGTTAAAGGAAGTGGCTTTCCTAGGGTATGTAATATCTACCAAAGGAGTCTGTGTAGACCCAAAGAAGGTAGAATCAATATTGGAGTGGGATCATCTAAAGACACCTATGAAGGTTTGCAGTTTTCTAGGTTTCATAGGATATTACATGAGGTTCAATAAGAACTTCAGTGCAGTAGTGTTACCCCTAACAAATTTAATAAGAAAGGATGTGTCATTTGTTTGGGATGTCAAATGTCAACGATCTTTTATGATCCTAAAGGAGAGGTTGACCAGTGCACCAGTGTTAGTGTTGCCAGAACAAGGAAAGGGTTATATTGTCTTCTGTTATGCATCTAAAAATGATCTAGGTTGTGTGTTAATGTAAGATAAGAACATGATTTTTTTCTCTTTGTGACAGATCAAGAAACACGAGGAGAACTACCCAACGCACGATCTAGAGTTGACAGTCGTGGTTCATGCCTTAAAGATATAGAGACACTACTTGTATGGAGTGAATTGTAAGATCTTCACCGACCACAAGAACCTGCAATATATCTTTTCAAAGAAGGAGTTGAACATGCAACAAAGACGATGGATGGAATTTATTAAGGATTATGATTGTACCAAAGATTGCCATCTAGGGAAGGCAGATGTAGTAACAAATGCCTTAAGTAGGAAATCTTCTTCGTCACTGTCCATTGAGTCGGCACAGTTGAGCGCTTTGGTATGCTATAAAAGAGACATGTGGGTCTCCCTATGTCAGATGAGTGTACAGTTAGAGGTGTCTATGTTGGCAGGTCTGTTGGCACAGTTACAAGTGAATCTGTCATTGAGTCAACAAATAGAGATGTGCAGTAGAATGATATTGTGGTATAATAGATTCAAGCACAGCTGGGTAGTGAAAAGCGTGATGGCTTCCATGAATTTGATGATGGGATAGTGTGTTACCATGATAGGACAGTTGTTCCAGATGTAGATAATTTGAAAACATTAATTCTAAAAGAGGATCACTCTTTGTAAGGAGTGTGGGACCACCCCCTTACTAAAAATTTGAAGAATAAAACATCCATTCCAAACACACTCAAAGGTATGCTAGAATAGGTGTAAAATTTTCAAACTTCAATAAAAGGTATTCAAAACAACCAAAGTATAGAAGCAGAATAAAAATAATGACTATATTCAATTTTAAAAAAAGATTACAAAAGTACATCATAATATCCCATAAGGGTTTACATGTATGATACAACATAAGGATCTAAGTAGAGGGAAATCTAAACCATAACAAATTTGTCTCTGAGCTTTGAATCCTTAAGCTAGTCCAAAACTTCATGCCTTATCATCCAAGTCCTTTACCTAGGGTTGGAAGCTTACCCCAACAAGAAGAGAAAATAGATGACATCAGCAAAGGCTGGTATGTGCATACTAAATAGGAAAATTGAGCTATATATGGAATAAAGGACAACAAATATAAAAGGCTTCCCTAGAAAGGATAAGGACCACCCAAATGGGTATCAAGAGAAAAGGAATCGAAATCATATGATTAGGGTTGTAAATGGGTATAGGTAGACCCGTGGACCTGAAAATCCGTACCCTTAAAAAACCTGTCACGGGTCTAATTTTTTATACCCGCATACCCTTGGACCCGTATACCCTTGGACCCGCATATAAGTGGGTCCAATAATGGGTATGCTTGGACCCAAACCCGCTAGACCCGTGTACCCGCTATACATAAGTAACTACTAAAATAATATATTATATATATCATACTTTACTAGTCTAATTAATATAATTATTGAGATTATATCCTACTCTAAGGTTGAGACTAGTCATATAACTAAGAATTAACTATTCTAGTTACAATAACGAACATCATATGTAAACTTAAAATCAAAATGTCTACTAATCTACATTACTTTCTACATAAATTAAATGTTATGATCATGACTACAAATATGTAAACAATTACTCAATTAATTTTATTGTATAGAATATAGCATTGTCTAATATAACTATTACATGTTAATATACTATATGATAACAATATCTTGTTGTGTTAAATATATATAACATAGTCATTTCTCTTACATAAACAATATGATGTTTTATAGAACCGCTTACCCGCATACCCACACCGCATACCTGCTATTATTGCGGGTACGGGTATGGTGCGGGTCTAGGTTTTGTATTATACAGGTCTAGAACCGGAACCAGACCCACTAAATTAGATGGGTATGGGTATGGGTATGGCCAGACCTGCACCGTTTACACCCCTACATATGATAACAAAAAATACTTGCCATTAATAAAACATAAATATTGTGCCACAAAAGCACATGTAAAGAATTAGGGCACACACCCCATATCATCAATCTGCATGCATGTGAGATAAACATAGCCCTAGAACAATATAAACACAAAGGAGGCCAAGTCTCATAAACTTGAAACCTGATGAGAAAGGAATACTTCCAATCTCCCAAATATATAAAACATGGGCCAAGAATCATACATCTTGCCCTGGGTATGAGGTTCCTTTCCATCCCAAAAGAGTAGGAAATATTACATCTGCTCGGTAGGAAATAACACATCTGCCATAAAAACCAATGCAATTTCACTACTCTAGTGCTATTGAATCACATAGCATGTTAAATGTAGAGGCAAGTAGAAAGGATAGTCAGAATATATAAAATAGTCACCACATAAATGGCCAACATATATATCCACCTCATAAGTGGGCAAAAGACATCACATGCCATCTTTTAGAGTTCCATCATGAACAAAGCATAAGATAAGAGTTCAAAAGAATATCCATGATCACATGATCAATATCAAATAAGGTAGTTCACATGAACCATGATTTTTAAAAGAAAAGACATTGTGTATAGGATAATATCCATAGGACAAAGAGAATGAATAAGTATAGGTGAATTTCTCAACTTAGAAGAATAGGGGATACATCATACCTCAACTTTAGAGTCTAAACAGTCCAAGGCAAGCCTATATCCAAGCCTAGGCCTCCAAAGAACTTATAGGGAAGGTGGACATGTCCAATAAGTAAGGTTCCCAAGCTTAGAGAGGATGGTTTCTCCAACAAATCTCCTATCTCGAGCAAGAAGCACCTTCTCCACTTTAGAGGTGAAAAACCCTAACAAAAGAACATGGAGATGAGGTGTTTATGGGTTCTAGGTGGGGTTTCACCATGGAAGACCATGGTTTCGACCTGGAGGAAGGTGGAAGGAAGACTAACAACATGAAAATAGGGAAGAAAAGGAGAAAACTTACTAGTTTGGGTCAAAATAACCAAGGAGGAGCTTTAGAAACCCTAAATAGAGAAAATTTGGAACCCTAGGAGCCTTCTTCACCAAGGTAGGCAACTCCTTTTACCTGGTGACAGCACCTTCATGACAAAACAGAGTAGGAATCATTCTCTAAGCTAGAGGAAATAAAAGAGAGAAAGAATTTTTGAATTGGGAGTTGGGAAGGGGTAGATATGGCTATATAAAGAAAGAGGTCAAGTATGAGGTGTCTATGAGACTTTCCATGTGTCATGTATAAGGGTGTCCATGTACATGCAAGCCTTTATGGATAAGTAAGAAGTCAAGCACGAGGTGTCAAGTTACTTTCCATGTGTCCAATGCTAAGGGTGCTATGAACATGCAAACCTTTATGGATAAGGAAGAAGTCAAGCATGAGGTGTCCATGGAGCTTTCCATGTGTCCTTAGCCTAGGGATTTCATGGCCATGCAAGAGGATAGCTCATAGAGGCTTCTTGAATCTCAAATGTCAATTTATGGACACTTATAGGCCATCCCAACCGACCTCCAATCAAAGAAATAACCCCATTGGTTGATAGCTTCTAAAGATAAGCTCATTTATAAAGTGAGTAATCCCTAAAATGCCCTCGAAAAGAAACACCTTCAAACCAAGGTGCAACTAGGTTCCCTATGGTTAAAAAACTCGAGAATGGTAAGGTTATATATAAGGATTATAATTAATGTGACAATTTTCAAAGAAAACCTCCCAATTGGGTAAATTGTAGAAAAGTCCAGAATGTACCTAAAATTGCATAACTTGCACAAAAACATCCAAATTGGACCAAACTTCATCCACAAGTTATATTTGATGTTTTGAATATGAATTTACCATTATTTACATATTTTGAAGTTATATAATTACATTATTCATTACTTATTCCTTTTACTCATTTTCTCTCTCCTAAATTTATCCTAATATTTCAAGGTAGTCTAAATCAAATGTAATTTGACATGTATGCTAATTTTGATATGTAGATTTTGAATTTGAAGTTTGTTTTGACTTATGAGACTTCTTTTTATGAGATATGTCATATGGCCCATTAACGACCCTTTATCTAAATTATTCATCCAATTAAGTTCCTTATATTCATATTACCACCAAAATGAGTTATGCGGCATATTTTATGTATCCATTATAAACCTAAGATTAATGTTAGAACATTAGGTTATATTAAGGTGATCTTTAAATGCATTAGCTCATTGGGGTTATCCTAAACATCTATTTAGGTCTAAACTTCAACCTTGTTTGGCTAAGTCCAAAATGTCAACTTCCAGGGTAGGGTCTGAGATCTAGTATGTTACAACACACCGCCCCTTAAAGGGATTTCGTCCTCAAAATCAAAACATCCACATATAAGAAAACAACTTATTCACCACCCCTTAAAGGATTTTACCTACTAAGCCACTTAATCTAGAGGTAAAAGGGTAGTCTAACTAAACCATATCAAGATCCATCACGCTTCACTACACACTCTGATTGCTTACTAAACACCAAACTTCAAAGTCTAGGTTCTAGGGATAACTATCCAAACATGTGGTTCTATGGGTCATAAGGGAACTATATTAGGTATCCATTTTCAAACAAGTCATTACACCTAGGAGACTAGTTCAACATATTAGGGTCCCTAAAGATAAATCATATAGATGTCTAAGGCTAATATTGCCTAAAAGTAGGCTATTTTGAACAATTCATATCAGCTCAGGCCATGCCAGTATCATATGGATTTGGGAGTCCTCATAAACCAAGCTAGTGGTGCGGAGGCAAATCCTGCCAGCCCCCGAACCCTGATCCTTTCTAGACATTTTTGCTTTCAACTTCATGTCCTAGTAGTTGCCTAAAGGTCAAGATAAACAACCTCAAGTTACAATGGTTACTTATGCATCTTTTAGTTGTAAGTATTTTAGGGATCTATTCATCATCATTCTAATGTGAAACTATAAGATCCTAAATCAACCCTTCATCATCTATTGATCAACTCCAGGGCAAACATGTCACTTAAAAATAAGGCAAGTATTCTAACTAGGGAGACAAAATTGAAATAGTCAGATTTTGACTACTATGGGCTCTGATACCATGCTGTAAGGAGTGTGGGATCACCCCCTTACTAAAAATTTGAAGAATAAAACATCCATTCCAAACACACTCAAAGGTATGCTAGAATAGGTGCAAAATTTTCAAACTTCAATAAATGGTATTCAAAACAACCGAAGTATATCAGCGGAATAAAAATAATGACTATATTCAATTTTCACAAAAGATTACAAAAGTACATCATAATATCCCATAAGGGTTTACATGTATGATACAACATAAGGATCTAAGTAGAGGGAAATCTAAACCATAACAACTTTGTCTCCAAGCTTTGAATCCTTAAGCTAGTCCAAAACTTCATGCCTTATCATCCAAGTCCTTCACTTAGGGTTGGAAGCTTACCCCTGCAAGAAGAGAAAATAGATGACATCGACAAAGGCTGGTATGTGCATACTAAATAGAAAATTTGAGCTATATATGGAATAAAGGACAACAAATATAAAAGGCTTCCCATAGAAAGGATAAGGACCACCCAAATGGGTATCAAGAGAAAAGGAATCAAAATCATATGATAACAAAAAAATACTTGCCATTATTAAAACATAAAGACTGTGCCACACAAGCATGTGTAAAGAATTAGGGATCACACCCCATAGCATCAACCTACACACATATGAGATAAACATAGCCCTAGAACTATATAAACACAAAGGCGGCCAAGTCTCATAAACTTGAAACCTGATAGAGAAAGGAATACTTCCAATCTCCCAAATATATAAAACATGGGCCAAGAATCACACATCTTGCCCTGGGTATGAGGCTCCTTTCCATCCTAAAAGAGAAGAAAGTATCACATCTGCTCGGCAGGAAATAACACATCTGCCATAAAAACCAATGCAATTACACTACTCTAGTGCTACTGAATTACATAGCATGTTAAGTGTAGAGGCAAGTAGAAAGTATAGTCAGAATATATAAACTAGTCACCACATAAGTGACCAACATATACATCCACCTCATAAGTGGGCAAAAGACATCACATGCCATCTTTTAGAGTTCCATCATTAATAAAGCATAAGATAAGAGTTCAAAAGAATATCCATGATCACATGATCAATATCAAATAAGGTAGTTCACATGAACCATGATTTTCAAAAGAAAAGACACTGTGTATCGGCTAATGTCCATAGGACAAAGAGAATGAATAAACATAGGTGAATTGCTCAACATAGAAGAATAGGGGATACATCATACCTCAACTTCATAATCTAAACAGTCCAAGTCAAGCCTAGATCAAATCCTAGGCCTCCAAAGAACCCCTAGGGAAGGTGGACATGTCCAATAAGTAAGGTTCCCAAGCTTAGAGAGGCTGGTTTCTCCAACAAATCTCTTATCTCGAGCAAGAAGCACCTTCTCCACTTTAGAGGTGAAAACCCCTAACAAAAGAACATGGAGATGAGGTGTTTATGGGTTCTAGGTGAGGTTTCACAATGAAATACCATGGTTATGACCCAGAGGAAGGTGGAAGGAAGACTAACAACATGAAAATAGGGAAGGAAAGGAGAAAACTTACTAGGTTTGGTCGAAATAACCAAGGAGGAGCTTTAGACACCCTAAATAGAGAAAATTTGGAACCCTAGGAGCCTTCTTCACCAAGGTAGGCACCTATTTTTATCTTGGGACAACACCTTCATGGAAAAATAGAGTAGGAATGATTCTCCAAGCTAGAGGAAATAAAGGAGAGAAAGAGTTTTTGAATTGAGAGTTGGGAAGGGGTAGATATGGCTATATAAAGAAAGAGGTCAAGTATGAGGTGTCTATGAGACTTTCCATGTGTCATGTATAAGGGTGTCCATGGACATGTAAGAAATTATGGATAAGGAATAATTCAAGCACTAGGTTTCAAGTTACTTTCCATGTGTCCAATGCTAAGGGTGCCTATGGACATGCAAACCTTTATGGATAAGGAAGAAGTCAAACATGAGGTGTCCATGGAGCTTTCCATGTGTCCTTAGCCTAGGGATTTCATGGCCATGCAAGAGGATAGCTCATAGAGGCTTATTGAATATCAAATGTCGATTTATGGACACTTATAGGCCATCTCAACCCCATTAGTTGATAGCTTCGAAAGATAAGCTCATTTATAAAGCGAGTAATCCCTAAAATGCCCTTGGAAAGAAACACCTTCAAACCAAGGTGCGACTAGGTGCCCTATGGTTAAAAACTCGAGAATGGTAAGGGAATATATAAGGATTATAATGCATATGACAATTTGCAAAGAAAACCTTCCAATTGGGTAAATTGTAGAAAAGTCTAGAATGTACCTAAAATTGCATAACTTACACAAACAACATCCAAATTGGACCAAACTTCATCCACAAGTTATCTTTTATATGTTGAATATGAGTTTGACATTATTTCCATATTTTGAAGTTATATAATCACATTATTCATTACTTATTCCTTTTACTCATTTTCTCTCTCCTAAATTTATGCTAATATTTCAAGGTTATCCAAATTAGATGTAATTTGACATGTATGCTAATTTTGATATGTAGATTTTGAATTTGAAGTTTGTTTGACTTCTTTTTATGAGATATGTCGTATGGCCCATTAACGGCCCTTTATCTAAATTATTCATCCAATTAAGTTCCTTATCTTCATTTTACCACCAAAATGAGTTGTGTGGCATATTCTATGTATCCATTATAAACCTAAAATTAATATTAGAACATTAGGTTATATTAAGGTGATGTACACATGCATTAGCTCATTGGGATTATACTAAACATCTATTTATGTCTGATCTTCAACCTTTTTTGGCTAAGTCCAAAATGTCAACTTCCAGGGTAGGGTCTGAGATCTAGTATGTTACACTCTTATATGTACGTTAAGCATCCCGGTAGCACCAAGATTTATTAGAATATGAAAGATTTGTACTGGTGTATAAGATTAAAGTGTGATGTTGCCCAGTTTGTAGCTAAGTGCCTAGTGTGTCAGCATGTCAAAGATGAGCATCAAAAACCTACAGGGACTTTGTATTATTGCATATACCAAAGTGGAAGTGGGGTCATATCACAATGGACTTTGTGGCTGGACTTCCTAGAACAACCAAGGGTCATGATTCCATCTGGGTAATAGTGGATAGGTTGACTAAGTCAATGCACTTTCTTCCAGTAAAGATGACGTATACAATTGATAAACGTGCATAGGTGTATGTAGATGAGATAGTATGTTTACATGGCTGCCATCGTGTCATACAGAGGTCCACAGTTCACTAGTCACTTTTGGGAGCATTTGCATGCAGCGATGGGAACTCAATTGAGGTTCAACACTGCATTCCATCCGCATATAGATGGATAGTCTGAGAGCAAAATAAAGACCTTGGAGGATCTATTGAGAGCCTGTGTGTTGAAATATTTGCATAGTAGGGATATACACCTTAGTCTGATAGAGTTTGCCTATAACAATAGCTATCATAGGAGCATTGACATGGAATTATATGAAGTGTTGTATGGGAGACGTTGTAGATCTCCTTTGTGTTGGTACAAGATGGGAGAATATCAACTTTTGGGTCCTAAACTTGTACAATAGACAACACAAAAGATTAAAGTGATTCAGCAGTAGTTGAAAGCAGTACGGGACAGAAAGAAGTCTTATGCTGATAAGCATCATAGACCTTTAGAGTTTCAAGTGGGAGACACGGTGTACCTTAAAGTCTCTCATTGGAAAGGTGTTTTGAGGTTTGGGAAAAAGGGTAAGTGGTACAATTTTCACACACTTGGGATCTTTTGAATTTATAAAGCCCCAAATAAGGTTCACTCACAATACCAAAATATGCACCTGCAAGTGCACGGGCATGTCATAGTATAGGTGAGAGGCAAGTAAAGGGTTCTATCTGTAGGGGAAGGGGGCACTAGAGCTATGTTAGTATGGTCTATGTTCCTAATGTGTATTATAGAGTTTTTAGGGTTTAAAGGTGATTTTGGTTGAATACTCTAATGTTGTAAGCAATTAAAGATAAGAAGGAAACTAGATTACCAAAAACTCTAAATTATCCTAAACAAGTTACATTTAAGAAGCAAGACAAGGCGATTAACTAAACATGAGCAAGAGACTACACTACACTAGCAATTAAGGATCTAGAGCAATTAGAGACCTAAGTTACAAAACCTAACTAGCAAGAACTGAGCAATTAACTAAGAAGCAATTAAAACAATCAACTATAATAGCATGAGAAAGCTAAGTTAACAAGATGGGTTTTAGTAATGATAGAGATAGGTGGGCCGTTTGGGAATGACACTAATATTCCAATTGGGGGAAGATAGAACAAGCAATCTTAATCATTCATTCTAGATTACGAAACCAAACAACTAGTCAAATGCTAATAAATCACCCTACACGATTAGTTAGCCTAATGTATAGGTGATATTTCACTAGGATTTGACTAATATAGTTTCTAGCATAGAGTTTCTTAGTGTAATTTGGAGACAAAGGTAGAATTAGGGAGTAGAGGTGAGGGTATTTCACCCCACATTACCCACCACCTAGCTTTTATCAAACTCCTAGGTGATTATACCAATCAACCCTATATTAGCTACTTGGATTACACACCTAGGAGTAGGACATGGACTGTATGTAGGGGAAGATGGGGTGCTAGCTAGGGATCCAGTAATCAAACCTAGGATCAATTCCCAAGATAGCCCCACATATGCTGTATTCTCCTAGACTTAGGTGGCTTCAAGAACACAATCACAAGTAATTCATATTTTTAGATACAAACCACAAGTAGAGACATGGAAAATGAGATATAAATAGCAAGCAATCATCATATTATGAAATAATAGAGTTTACAAGTTATCTTTCCCCAACACAGTATCAAAGTATCATTTTCCCCCCAAATAGCCCACCATAAGGGGCTTAGCTACTCAGAACTAAACAAAAGAGCAAAGAAAATAGAATAAAGAGGTAGAAATCCATGAATGTTATGGAATACCCTTCTCCTTCACCTTCTAGAAGCTGTATAACACATCACCTCCCTCCAAGTATGGAAATGGCATGAGAAGGTAGGAGATTATTGTGAAAAACCCTAAAAAAACTAAAGTTTTGGGTGGAAATGGAAGGTGGGAGGTAGGTGATAGTCTAGAATGCAAGGAAGGGAACAATGAATGCTAGAGAGTGGCTAAGAAGTAGGTAAGGAGGATCTAACCTCATGTTGTGGCCACCACCTATGTATATATAGGTGGTGGGGAAGAACTAGGTTAAGTGGGGGTAGAAGTGGAAATGTAGTGGAAAAGTTGGGTAGGGTTAGGTGGCCACCATGGGCGTATTGATGTTCCACAACCATGGTGGGGGTTGAGAAGCACGGTCGTGGGGGATGATACAGGGGTGGTGGAGGTATGTTGTGAGGTGGAGGGAAATGCATGGAGTGGCCACGGTCGTGGTCGAGGGAGGGTACCATATCCATCTTGCTTTTCTTGCTTATCTTGTCTTCAGATCACCACAGTTGTGGCATTCATCATGGGAGAGGTGGCCTTCATGGGCCACGGTCGCGTTGATGGCCATGACCATGGCCATTCATGTGTATTTTGAGTTGGGTTTCTGTGACTTTTGGGGTGTTTCACCAGGGTCGTGGTGTGGCGCCATAGGGGTAATGGAGGGTCTCAGTCATGACCATTTTGTTGGTATCAACCATGTTGTCTTCAGTGGCCACTGCTATTTTGGTGCTCTACGGCCATGGGTGTTCATGTACAAAACTTGCAGCTTCACTGTGACTTTTTGGTCCATTTCATCATGACCGTGGAGATTCACGGTCGAGGTAGGGGCCCAATCTGCTAATCTTGGCTCCAAACTTCTTTAAATGACTTCTTTTTGCTATGGATCAATTCTTGTACATCCAAGGCATGACCGGGGAAGATTTAGATCCATCTACATCCGTTGCATCCTATGCATGCACAATTGCCCTAAAAACATGCAAAAAGCAGCCATAAGTGCATTTGATAAAATAAAATATATTGGGGAAAATAACGTCCAATCTATAATGTTTAGATGTGATTATAATGCAAAAGGACACAATATGAAGCCTAAAATAGGGTTGCATCATCACCCCAAACTTAAAACATACTTATCCTTAAGTATGCTCCAACTTAATCTCTATGTTCAGTTTCTTTCAATCAAATAAGAATGATAAATGCATTGCAAAATATGATTATTGACTAAATGGTCTCAAAAGTGACTAAGTGCATGTGTTCCACCTCTCTCCTCTCCACTTTCACAATCCAATCATGAAAAGAGCAGTGAGCATACAAACTTCAAATATAGAGAATAGAACACATAAGATTTCCATATGTCCTCCATGTAATTCAAGGAAAATAGTTTCATGATGGTGTTAATCAACCATGACTAGGAGCGTGACACCCCGCCATCACACAGATAGCAAGGTGACACGCAAAAACGTGTAGAATCACATATTACTGAAAACACAGGTTAATTAAAACGGATTACGGAAAGTAGAGAAACAAAAAAACTATTACATCCAGATCCTGCAAGGAAACATGTTATATAAACATTTACAAGCCTGATATATGTCCACAGCTTAGGGAAACCAGCTGTCCTACCAGTGTGTGAGTTCATCACCTGTTTATATGTACATAACAAGCCACATAAGGCCAAAAGCAGGATAAAAAAAAGCTACATCAGGTAAGCATCGTAAAACATTGTCAAAACACCTTCAAGGACCTGAGAGTACAGGGATGACTCTAGGACTCTACTACCAAACCATCAAAACAATAGCATGTCCATCTCTTGCCTTCTACTGATCTTCTTCTTGATGCTCGGCCGCAACCTCACGACCACCACCACGTGTAGCGCGACCACCTAAAATGGTTGTAAACCAATAAGGTGAGACACACAGTCCCAGCGAGAAACATAACTCCCCACCAAAACTATAAAGTTCTAGAAAGTTAAAGTAGGTAAAGCAGATAGCTGACATAAGCACATAATATGAGCAGCATGTTGAGCAGAACTATTATTACCATCAATCTTACCAAGATATATGGGGGGCATATAACCTGATTTTCTTTATGGAACATGATTGACAAGATGATATTTATATGATCTTATCAAAAATCATAAGGAACGTACAAGTAACTGTAAAGTATAACAAGATTACCTACACAAGCAAGGCCTCAACCAATGTTCCATGTTTTGCCTTAAGCAATAAACACTATTCAGTTAGATTACGTATTATTATGCCCTGAGGAAGTGAGTCGTATCGCTCAAATCCAACCTTCGATTGTGAAGCCCAGAATTGGTGCCATAGAAGGTCGATGTGACATTAGATTCACACTAGAACCCAAGTCAAGAAGAGCTTGGTCTATGTGGTGTGCTCAATGTAGTAAGAGATGATGGGTGCATCAGGATCTTTCCTTTTCCTTGGCACTGTGTGTTGTAGAATTGAGCTCACTTTCTCAGTGAGCTTGACTTTGCTCAACGTTCTTCATGTTGTCCTCCTCTTGAATGTGCATAAATCTTTCAAGAACTTGGCATAAGATGGGATTTGCTTGATTGCATCAAGTAATGGAATATTGATTTTCACCTACTTAAAAGTTTCCATGATGTCTTCATTGTGCTTCTTCTTCCTCTTTTCAATGAGTGGTTCCTCAAGTGCATCTGGGAAAGGAGGGAGTTGTGCTCCTGACTGGCGCAAATCAACATAATCATCAACTGATATCACAAGAATCACAATATCATCCTTCTGGATCATAGTATCAGCCTAGGTGCCTATCACAATATCCTCAACCTGAATCTCAGTATCACTGTCTCTAATCACAATATCAACTCTGTCACCATCGACTGTACTATCAACCAAAGTGTCCCGTGGCTGCTCCAAAGTCCTACCACTCATCAACATTGTCACTGCCTTCACATGCTCATGGATGTTAGAAAAAGAAGCTTGTGGTGGTTGTTGTGGTTGTTGGGGTGGTGGTATTTGGTATGGGGGAGTTGGGTTTTGAAGGATGTATTACAGCTGAGATGGTTGTGGTTGTGGTTATTGTGGATGGGGGTGATATTGTGGAGGGGCTTGCTGTTATGAGTGAGGTGGAGGTGGAGTGTATTGATAGTTGAATGGAGGTTGAGGAGGTGGGGGAACATATGGGTTAAGCGGTCCTTAGTACTGTTGAAGCGTAGGTACTTGGCTTGGTGGTGGGAGGTACGCACCATGAGGAGTGCCCATGGAACCAATGTCATTATTAGGATTATCCATGGGTTGTGAGGAGAGTCTTCCCTCCTCATGGTGGGCAAGTGAGAGGGAAATTTGATCAAGTCTTTGTTTAAGACAGTTGATTGTCTACCCATGAGAAGAGACATCTTTTTCACTCCATCTAGGCTTCTTAGCCTCCCAAACACCTCCTCTTCAAACTCAGAACTATACCTAGGGCCTTGTTGTTGCCTTGTCTGTCCTTGACCCTCTTCACCTTGTTGTTTCCAAGATAAGTTAGGATGGTTCCTCCATTCTGGAGTATAAGAGTTGGACATAAGACCTTGATTGTTTCAATTTCCAAAAGCATGCAAAGCATTCACTTCTTCACCAATGACATCAACTGCCATGGTAGACTGGCTAGAAGAACCCCTAGCTTGTCTCTTCATCATGTTCATCATGTCAACCATCATCTTCATCATTTTGGGGTTGGCTTGTATTCTGACTGGAGTTGCAAGAGGGGGAGGAGGAATGTAGCTCTGGTCATAGTGTCCCCCCCGACACAAGCAACATCGAGAATCTAAAATGAATGGCCTAGATGCTCAAATACCTCCCAGGGGTGGTGTTCAAAACCCTCCTGGGTGTGCCCCACATAATCCTGCTAGGGAATTTCCACAACAACCCAACCACTCTCTTCACGACTACTTCACCGCGGGGAACTACACCTCCCCAATTGCCATCCTTATTGACCAAATGTCGGGTCAACAATTCTCCATCCCACTAGCCCTTCTCAGACTCCTCCCCACTTACTGTGAGATGGAAAATGAGAATCCCAACCACCACATAGATGCTTTCCTAGAAACTTGCTCAACCTTCTGTACCCCAGCCGCTACGGATGATTCTATAAGAAGGACCCTTTTTCCTTTCTCCCTAAAGGAAAAAGAAAAAGAATGGTATATGTCCAAGCATGAGTTGGTGATGTGGGTGGCAGTGAAGAATGGATTCCTCAAGAAGTTCTATATGGCATCAAAGCTCACTTAGATTTGAAGATGCATCACCTCCTTTACCCTAAGAGGGAGAATGAACCCTTCCATGAAGCGTGGGAAAGATTTTAGAAACTCTTACATGACTACCCTCATCATGAAGTACCTCTATGGTAGATTGTACAATCGTTCTACACCGGGCTAGTTGACCTAAGTCACACTACTTTTGATTCTTCCTATGGAGGGACATCCATGGCTAAGACATTGGAGGAGTCTTGGCCCCTATTTGAGCATCTAGCTGGGAACTCTCACCACCGAGCTTCAAGTACCATGGTAGCCGCCACGGGCGTGGAGAGTGTCATTCAACAACTACCATCACCGCCAACATGGTCGTGGACCCCACCACAGTTGTGCCGCCCCCTCTCCACCTCGCATGTGGACTCCCCCCACGGTCGTGGAGGGGGCCGACCCCACCAAAATTTAACTTAAACTATCCATTTCACCATGACTCCCCTCTTATTATAACTTCTTCTCTATGCATGACACGCCCGTGGCGGAGATCATAATGACAAACCTTGCTCCAGCCACCTCCTCCAACCCTAATCCTTCACCAATCCACCTCCCAATCCCTTCCTACACCTCCACCTACTCCACCTCTTCTTTTTTCACCGCCAAATCTGCAACAATTAGCCGCCCATCCCCACTTTCACCACCACCAACTGCTCCACATCCACCACCCATAAAATCCTTAAAGTCCAAACCTTCCTCCAAATCAACTTCCCATCCATCCGTTACTACCACTACATCTCCATGAACCGATTCCACCCCATTCTCACCTCCATTTAACCCCTCCACCACAAAATCCAAAAATCACAGCCCTCAACTCCACCACCACCTCCACACCATGAAGGGGATAGGAAAGGCTATGAAAAAGAAGGCTCAATAAGGCCTCTACATGATCACAGGAGGCCAGGTGTGGACTAAGAAAGCATCATCCAACATATCCACCCCCCACACACCCCATCACCATCAAATTTGATCTCCACCTCATTTGGTCATTCAACATCTGTGAGTGTTTCCCGCACCCAATCATCATATAGTCACCACATCACTGATGTCATTTATGAGGAGGAGAAAGAGGAGGCATCTTAGGAGTATATTGATGCCATGATAGATGAAGTGGAGCCAGAGATCCAAAAGCATCCACAATGAGCAAAGGGGGCAACATCCCCATCTTCATCAAGGATCCCTCCATGACTTACACTAGCTTGCCACTCCACCTCTTCACTTGGGGAGATACCACAATAGTAGTTGCAGGTGAGGCAGTGGTTGATCACTAAAGAACAAGGGGAGACATCATTGCCCCACCCCGAGCACAAAGTACCACTCAACCCTGATATGAGCTTAGGGTCACAGACATACCGTGCTTGTTAGACCCACATCCCATGATTAACACTAATCATGAGATTAGGGCATAAGTTTGAGGATTTTACTTAATATAAAGTTCACTCCCAACTCTTTTTCCTTTATTTCAAACTTTGTTTTCGCATTCAATCACATAAAAAAACTTTACAAGGGAATTAAACCTTGATTACTCTAATATGATCTCAATATCAACGATACACATCTAGACATTCATTATGTTCCTCACACTTCCACGTACATACAACATGATAACCAGATATATACTCTATTATTAAGGAAAATAAGATACAAATCATCATTTACAACTCTTTCACTTCTATACAAGGACCTAGAGTGACAAGGACCGACTGAACTTAACTAATCTCATACTTAACTCATGTGGAAAATCTACTCTGATGCATAGACATCTTCAGTCCACAAGTTATCTCTAAAAAATTGTGAGTAGAGGGGTGAGCCTACTCGCTCAGTGAATGAGTACTTCAAAAAAAAAATTAAAGCACGTATATAATTACAGATATACTATTTAGCAACTGATATCAATTATAACAACAATAAGCTTTAAAGAGACTAACCATTCACAAACATAAATATGGAACAATACTCTAGACATCTACAAGAGTGAATCAATATATGAAGATGCTTGATTAATCACAAAAAAAATCCAAAAACATACAAAGAGTAATTGAATAACTTCACACACTTGGTTAACCTCTCATTCATCTTATTATGCCCTGAACCCACATGAGGTGTACCAAAACATGTGAAAGAATCGCAGTAAGCTATGATCTCACTATACAAGGCTTAGAAGCATGCTTGAGTTCCTAAGCCTATCTCTTGAGTAAGACCATGTATGCAATGGGCCTTGGCACGTCTGCCTCTCGGCGGCTAATGAGAGCATCCAGATATCTGAGACTCCACCTCTCAACCTGGGTACTCAAGTGGTGAGTCAAATCCCTCAGGCTTATTATGCATCAATGGACCTACTGACCACTGATCACTACAACATGTAACATAGGTACCCTGGCATCCCCGGTTGGTGTTGGGTACCACACAACTGTAAGGAGTCTACCCTACTAGTCAAGACCCCCACACCCTACTGTTGCGCTCTAGCTTACCTCGATCTGGACTACCTACAGTTGGGAAACCATTTCCTCACCACAGAGCAGGCATCATCCTATGAGGATTCTATAGTGTTCAGGGCATCTAAATGTCTAATTCACTCTTTAAATTCACAATTTAATCATCACATAAACATATCTTAGTTTAGCTTTATAAACAGTTCATTTCATAGACCATCCAATAACATTTACAACAACTGGATTGTTAAGCATCACCAAATCTTATACTGAGAAACATTGATAGAATAATACTCGATTCACTGAACACCCTATCCTTAGGGTTTCATTTACCTCATTCACTTATCACATGACTGGCATAAAGATTTAATGTGTCATAAACATTCACTGAATAAAGATTGCTTTCAATAAGTCATATATAATCAACATATGTATGAAATCCTAGAATTAAGATAAGTTAGGGTTGCCATGCCATTCATTGAGATATCATGAATAAAGAATAACATTCAATAAATAAAGTCTATTATGTCAAGAAAAGCACTTCAAATGGATTTCACAATATCTATTCGCAAATTCCCATCTTTCCACTCATCTAGGGTTTCACCCTTTTTACTAAGATATCAAGCAACCACTATTCACTTCACATGAAATCCAAGATATTATCTAACATATATGCACTACGCATTTAGATAAACAATCATTCATAATCAATGAGATTCAGATAGACAAATTTCTTTATCTAATTATACAACAACTTCAGTCATAGCTGAAAACCCTAATTTTAGTTTACTCTTATAACCTCTACAAATACTTAGGGAATTCTCATTAAGATTGATGGTATCCATTTATCATATGAAATTCATCAAAATAGAGGAATAATCCATTTCATATCATTCTGCAAAAGCTAGATCAAAAAGGCAATTTAGGGTTTGTACTTGCATACTAAGAAATTGAAGATTATTGATAATTTATCTCATTTTCATACAATCTACCATTTCAAGGAAGTACCCACTCACCCTAAGGTGTGAAAACACCTTAAAAAGGAAGCCCATCTCTGAAAATCTAGAACTCATATCAAAACCCTAGTAAATCACTGATTTCTTCTTCCTTTCAACTCGGAAATCCTAGAAATGAGGGAGTATGAAGAAAGAGTGAGAAAAGGGAAGATTTGATACCATTTTGAATCAAATAATAGGAGGTACGAATCTTGAAATGTGAGAGAAGATTCACCATGAAAGTCTATGCAAATAATCTAAACTTACTTGATTTCATAATATCTCGGATAGAGAAACCTTAGGTCAGCATCTCCACCACTTTCTCTTCTCAAAACCCTAGCTCTCCTCTTTCTCTAGAATTTCATTTCTCTCGAATGGATCACAAAATATGAGAGTTCCTAGGGTTCTATATTTCTCATATAGAGCAATTCAGGTGCTTGGGTAATTTATACATTGACCCCTCACTATACTTTTTCTTATTTCAACAGATTGTTCTGTTATAAAAAGTTACCATAATTCATTTATTGAAGAGGTCAAACATCCTCCAAAAATTATGAAAATTTAGCATGATGTCTGAAATGTAATTTCAGATCTCCAGTATAAATTTCAGATCATTTGGAGTTACCAATAAATAAATAAATAACAAACACTACATTGCTGAACATCACTCTATCAACATGGTCGGTCAAAGTATAGTTCGACCGAGAACCACATTCAAAGAACATCCAAATATTATGAAATTTTTCTCTAGAGTGCATGATTGAGTTATACATATCATACATAAAATTAAATTAAATAATAATCATAGAAAATATGAAAAATCATTTACCATACTACTATCTTGATCAAATTCCATATTCATGTACTATTAAAACCCTAATTTTTTTTCCGATTAGGGTTTACATTTCTCAAACCCCAATTCTTCAAACTCAAATCATAATTAGAGTTTTTTATTAGGTTTGAAACATCACAACTGAGATATTATCATGAATCAAGTTTAAACAATGTTCAATCTAATCAAGCATGTAATCATTCAGGTAAATCCTAATTTACCAATTAAGCGCAAATGCGGTCATAACAATGCTAATGAGGAGGACGATGACAGTTATGAGGAGGAGCTTATTTCAGAGAAAGAGGAAACATTGGTCTATCTGGATGCAGATAGACTGAAGGGGCTATCTGGCTCTTGAGGGAGTATCTAATGGGGGAGGCAGCCAAAGAAGAATACAAATCACCCCGATCTACCCCGAATGCATGACCAGAAGGGTCATATCAACCAGATATGGATGCAAGAAGGTGATCTGTGACCTAGGAATCAAAGAAGTAGTGGAGGACAAGTTGGTCGATGCTGGGTTGTAGAAAGTGCTATTCACATCACAAACCACGTACGTGGAGTTGACACAACAGTTCTTTGCTACACTTGAGAAGGTCAAAGTTAGAGGGGAAGAAGAAATCAAATTTGGAATGCTTAATAAGATCCACACACTTACTGCTACTCAATTGAATTGCATCTTCACCATAGATCTTGAGGAAGCTAAGAAGTTGAATGGAGGCTGGATTGAAAGGGAAGCTGACATTAACTATGTAAATTATGGTATAGCTTGGTCAGGACTGCAAGATACACAACTATAGAGTAAAAAATCATGGCAGTTAGCAACCCTTTATTCTGATATGTACAAAAAGTCATAGCTTATACAATTGTGGGAGGATATGACAATCAGGGGAGCATCTCACAGAAAGACCTATTCATTTTACATGGGATTATCAAAAGAGAATATCTCAACCTACGAGCACTGTTGATAGACCATATGAGATCAATTCCTTCCAAGAGAAAAACTCCATTTGTCATGGGAGGAATTGTAACCTCAATTGCAATAGCCCTACAGTGTGATATCTCAGGTCTCATAGAGACTGAGGGAGCTCAATTTGTTGATCTAAAACACCTCATTCACTCTGAAATGATCGCTATCAAAAATAAAAGGTTGATGTATAATGTGAATCCCAGAGTACTATCAACACCTCTTGAGCTGCCCTACCATGTTGTCCCACTCCTCTCTGCTATGGGTGTCCTTGATCTCCTAGATGAAAAGCTAAAATAGTGGGAGAATAACAACCCCATGGATAACTACAACACCACTATTGTACATGAATGGGTGGGGGAATCAAATGTACAGAGGAAACAACAAGAAGAAGAAGAGCAATGAAGACAAGCCCAAAGGGTGAGAAGAAGGGATGAGGCAACATCCCAACTACATGAACCTTAAATAAATGCCTACGCCATGTCATCCATATAGGCGCAACTTGAAGGAATTCAAAAGACACAAAAAGATATGCAGCTCATCCAGCAATACATGTGGCATGACAAATAGAAAATGCACTACTAGGTTAATCACATGTATCATTACCACCGTTCACAAGCTCAAAGGAACCTCAAATGGGGTAAAGATTTTTGGAGTGGAATCTCGAGCTACCACGAGAAATATCCACCACCTCAGGATGCCTATTGGGGTCACTTCTACCTGTTCCCTCTAGCCCGCCCAGGTCCTCCACCTCCTCTAGAAATCCCTCATCAACATCAGCATGACCATCCACAGTAGGGAGACCTACCACCTGATCAGCCGCACCAGCCATGATTCTTGCCCTACCTTCCCTAAGCTTTAGTTTCATGATGAGGATAACATGATTCAAAAGTTTGGGGTGGTAGGGAAGTTTGGACCACCCTATCTCTCTCATATTGTTTGACACGTTCACCTAATTGATTGATTCTTTGATACCACCATATCTAGCATAGAGATCCCTTTGCTTGCATCCATGCATACATGTAGTTTAATTTCATGCATTTTTGTGTACTTTTATAAATTTTTTTTCTCTTTTTACCACCCCATCTCATGCATTGCATTTTCATGTATCTTTTAGTAATTTTTGTGTGTTTTAACTAGAATTAGTTTCTTTATGCTTTAGTTTCCCTAAAGTAGGTTTAAATGTGATTAAAATGAAAATTGACACCATTTTAGCCAATTTTGCCAAAATTTGGAACACGTTGTCCAAAAGCATGCTTCAACTTAATCTCCATTTTTTGAACTAAAAGATATTGATCTTTGACAAATGCATGCCATTTTCTTAGGGTTTATTATTAAATGGTCGTGATTGTTGACTTTTTACATGTGTGTCTCCTCTCATATGTTTGTGACTATTTTAGCTGAATTGTGAATTGAGCAAGCTATGAACTCTTAGAGCCTATGGAATCACATGATAGAAATATGAATCTCATGTTGTTCAATCATGTGGTGTGATATCATTTGATTAAGTTTTGGATTAGTTTTATGCAGTAGATTTAGTGATGAGAACAATGCTAGTGACCCATCTTTGACCTGACTCTTCTTTCATCATCTTCATACCCTTCTGGCTCATGAAAGGATGTCTAAGTGCACATATTTATCCTTGGCCACCTCCAAAAGTTTGGGGTGGCCATATCTACATCTCCTCACTTCACTCTCCCCATCATATTCCCTATATACACCAAGGGAAAAAGCAAAGAAAAAGAAATTAAAAGATGCTCCTATTTAATAGCATCTAAATAAAAGATGAGTGTTAAAAAACTCCAATCTCTTACCATAATCATTTCTTCCATTTTCATACCCATTGAGCTTGGAAACATCAAACCTATCTCACTTTACCCTTTTCCACAACCGCATGGGTCATTTGGTGTGGTTTGAAGCATAAGATTGAATGCATGAAAGTGAAACAACACTCCGTGTAAGGACCCTGACCTCCGTTCTGGGCTTATCCTGTTTGCTTTTCCTAAACCTTGTGTTTAGTTGCTTGCTAATCACCTCTAGTGATGATTAAGGTTGATTGTGCTTTGTTGAGAGTTGGAGGTGCCACTTGCAATAACCCAAGTCTTGGGTTGATTAGCAAGTTTGTCACCTTGAGAGGCATTTTCCTCTCTCCTTACTTCCTCTAGAGTTGATAGGAAGGGTTGGGCTCGTTGCTTGAGTTGGCTTGGGCTTTATTGAGCTTTATTGGGCTTCGTTTTATCTTGTTTGGGCCTTGCTTTGCCTTGTTGGACCCTGTATCGGGTAGGAGTGTCTTGTGTCGGCCATGGGTGTGTCACCCATGGGGCTGTATCGGGCAAGGGAGTGAGTGTGTTAGCCATGGACCATCTTTGACTCTTAGCTTCATTTGTGTCACCACTCTAGTGGACATTTGGTGCATGATGCTTGCATGTGGCAATTGCCTTGGACATGTGTATGAGGTGGGATGGGAAGGTGGCATTGCCCATGGACAAGTGTCCCTAGGTGGGCGACACATTGCCTTGTTTTCTCCTCCACCCTCTTCTATATATGTATCTCCTTTCTCTTGCTAAGGATCCCTTTAGTTCCTTAGTTTCCCCTCTTCCTTGGTGAACAACACCTCTCCTTTGCAACCTTGGTGGTCGATACCCTTGGAGGAGCTAAGCTTGGTGGTTGATCCTTCTCTTTGGAGTTTTCTTCTTCTTCCTCTTGTGGTGGCCGAAGGTGTTGCTTGGTGCTAGGATCTTGGAGCTTGCTTAAGGTGGGTTACATAACTCCTAACCTTATCTATACTACTCCCCTTTCTTGTTGCATAATATGTTTCATCTTGATCGGCCATACTCCTTGCTAGATATGTTTCTTTCTCTAGTTTTCACCTTGATCTCGTTGGATATATGATCTTGTTGCTATAATGGTTGTGTTGGATGTGCTTTGATCTTGGTGGACAAACCCTATGTGTAGAGTTTCTTGGGCAATACCCCTTCTCTCTCCTTTGGTCTTGAGAAGTGTGTTCGGCTCTAGTGATATAGTCAACACCCCTCTCACTTGGTTGTTGAGAGGCGAGTCTATACTCTAGTTGCTTGAGCAACACTCTTCTCTCACCATGGATTTAAGAGGAGAGCCTTGGTTGAGCCTTGGGCCGATATGGAAATGATCCATCATGTTGCTCGATTGGTGATGTAGGTTGTGCAAAACCCCTCTCTCTTAGTTGTTGAGAGGTGAGCCAATTCTCTTGATCTTTTAGGGTTTTGATGATGGTGATCTTGAGGTTGATGATGACCTTGTCGGGAATAGCTTGGTGCCTTGCACGATACACCTTGTCGTAGTGCTGCCCGACACCCCCCCTACTTGCCTTGGGTTTAGTCTTGGCCGATATGGTCATTTTGAGTGTTGTTGGCTTGATGCCTGATATGGCCCTCTTGACCTTGATGGTGAGCTTGGGCGATATGCCTTGGTCTAGATGATCCTTTGACCTAATAGATGTTGCCCCATGGCCGACAGAGTGCCTAAGTGGATATCCATGGTTGGAGTCTTGGGTGATACAGGTTGGGTTGGTTTCTTTCCCGACATGGGTTGAGTGATGGACCCTATGGTGACCAATATGGTATGCTTGACTTAGTTGAACGTTAGGGTAGTTGTCGTCCGACATAGCCCTAACCCTAAACTAAGTGGGTCGATAGGGCTTTGCCCATTTCAGTGGATTCCCGCCACCTTGGGTGCACGATATGCCCCATGAACCCAACTGCACGGTAGCACCTTTGCTCTCTAGTTGCACAACACACCATGAGGTGGTTGCCTGATATGCTTTGCCCTTGGATCGGCCGTTATGTTTTGCTTGGCCGACAGGCTTGGGTGAGGGTAGTTACCCTGCCCGATACCACCTTTGGTGAGGGTTGTCCTACCCGTCACACTTCTAGTGAGGGTAGCGGGCACCTTTGGTGAGGGTCATGACCAACTCAGAAACCTTAGCTGTGGTTATTTATCATGTTTTCACACCTGTGATGATTATGGGTTATGGATGATGGTTTGTAAACCAATGCTATGTTTAATGTGTGAAGATGATGCCTATTAAGAAGATAATATGCTAGTTTATAAGCTCAAATGGATGCCCATGATTTGATAGCAGTAATGTAATTGATACAATATGCCACACATAGTCTTGATCATGACATGTGTAACTGCAAACCCTAATGACATAATAATCAGTAAAGCTCTATGTCTGGTGATTTTAAGTTATCTCTTTTACTGAGTATACTAACCATGTAGGTGTATAAGATGAATTCATAGCCAAGTAAGATCTATGAGGCATATGTGTTTGAATAACACTATATCATGATGATAACTCTTGTTGATGAAATAACATGCATCACCAGTATAAGAAGATAGGTCTAAGAACCTAATGAAGGCTGAGTGCCTAGTGAGGTGTTATCCTCTTGATGATGAGATAAGGGATTGTTATACCCGGTGATGATGTAAGATGGTGATGATGCCTTGAGAGGCAGTGGCTTTCTGTGATAAGGGATTGAGATCCTAGGACAAGGTGATGATGACAAGTAATAATATAACTCACTGCTTGTCTGTTCTACAACTTGGTTGCCTCAACAATCCACTTAAAATACACTAATTAATTACAAAGGAATATGTCATGTAGTTTGCCCTGGCCATAGATCCATCATCGTCAGTAGCTAGTGATGGTGAAATAGGTTCTCCTGCGAGTTAACCTGGAAGCACATATTTTTGAATATGTGTGGTTTCTCCTAGCCAAAAATGAGGAGGATTCGAGTGCAATTGTGGTTGCAGACTCAAGATATATGGAGCATGGTGAATAAGCCCATGGCTCAGGATATGTGATAGAGAATGAATGTGTTCATTGCTCAGAGCATGGTGAATAGGCACGTGGCTCAAAGTTTACTAGCGCTGAGACCTGTACCAGGCAAGCTAGGGTTATGGGTAGCTTGCGGAGATGACCTTGTGGCTAAGGCCACTTAAGCATGAGACTGTGGTCCTACTTTGGTTCTCATGCACTGACCACGAGGTGGAGAGGTCGTGGAGTCCGGCTCTTCCATCGACCTTGTATGGCACAAGTTCTGGGCTTCACAGCCGAAGGTTGGATTTGAGCGGTATGGCTCACTTCCTCAGGGCATAATAATGCGTAATCTAGTTGAATAGTGTTTATTGCTTAAGGCAAAACACGGAAAATTGGTTGATACCTTGCTTGTGTAGGTAATCTTGTTATACTTTGTAGTTACTTGTACGTTCCTTATGATTTGTGATAATATCATATAAATCACATCTTGTCAATCATGTTCCATAAAGAAAATCAAGTTATATGCCCCCTGGATATCTTGGTAAGATTGATGGTAATAATAGTTCTGCTCAACATGCTACTCATATTATCTACTTATGTTAGTTATCTGCTTTACCTACTTTAGCTTTCTGGAGCTTTATAGTTTTGGCGGGGAGTTATATTTCTCATTGGGACTATGTGTCTCACCCCATTGGTTTACAACCTTTTTAGGTGGTCCACTAGATGTGGTGGTGGTCGTGAGGTTGCGGCCTAGCAGCAAGAAGAAGATCAATAGAAGGCAAGAGAAGGACACATTGTTGTTTTGATGGTTTTGTAGTAGAGTCCTAGAGTCATCCCTGTACTCTCAGGTCCTCGGAGGTGTTTTGATGATGTTTTACGATGCTTACCCGATGTAGCTTTGTTTATCTTGTTGTTGGCCTTATGTGGCATGTTATGTACATATAAACAGGTGATGAACTCATGCACTGATAGGACAGCTAGTTTTCCTAAGCTGTGGACATATATCAGGCTTGTAAATGTTTATATAACATGTTTCCTTGTAGGATCTGGATGTAATAGTTTCTTTGTTTCTCTACTCTCCGCAATCGATTTTAATTAACCTATGTTTTCAGTATTATGTGGTTCCATATGTTTTCGCGTGTCACCTTGTTGTCTGTGTGATGGCGGGGTGTCACAGTTGGTTTGGTATCAGAGCTCTAGGTTATCTGAGTCTATAGGGATCTAGGACTAGGTTTGTGTCTGTTCTTGTGAGTTTCCCAGATTTTCTTACAATAATCTTCTGCCCTCAACAGAAGATAAAGCTTAAAGATGTCTGGAAACCATGAAGAACATGTTGCTGAGAGTAGCGAGGCTACATCAGTTGATGGAGCTAGAGTGTAGGTACATGAAGATCGGGTGCCTGAGGTCCCCCAACTTGACCCATCCATTCTCAAAAACCCTACCTATCAGCACCTTATGGGACAGTTGATGGCTACGATGAATCACATGGTGGAAAGATTGCCAGTGCCTCTTCCAAGATCATAGGCTCCCCATGGTGAAACATCAAGTATTGGGAAGACCTTTGAGTGGCTTCGCTGAGTCAGAGCTTTGGATTATGCTGGAACGGCTGATCCAGCGGATGCAGATCTGTGGCCGACAAGTCTTGAGAAGGCCTTTCGGATCCTCAACATCCCCGAAGCAGACAAAGTAAAGCACGTTGTCTACCTTTTAAAAGGTAGTATTGGCCACTGGTGGGCCATTGAGGAGGAGAAGTGGCCTGGTGAGGTGATCTGTTGGGAGGTTTTTAGGTGAGAGTTCATTAGCAGATACTTTCTGAAGACGTATCTGGATGAGAAGATCAACCAGTTCGAGCATCTACGCCAAGGAACAATGAACATCACCGAGTATGAAGCCAAGTTCATGGACCTGTTGAGGTTTTGTCCTCACATGGCGGCAACAGATGATGAGAGAATCTGACGGTTTGAGAAGGGTTTGAGTGATGAGTTGACAACACCTACTGCTACTTTGGAGAATCGGGAGCAGTTTTCCACGTTCGTGGAGTCTGTCCAAAGGATAGAATGGTCGGTTAGGGAGAAGAGAGAGGCCATGACCAAGAAGAGGCCTGCTTAGTTTCAAGGATAGAGATCTAGTGGCTTCAAGAAGCCAAGGTTTTTAGCACCTTCCATGATGAGAGGTTCCAATACACCATCACAATGGTCCCTGAGAAAGGGAAGAGGTTATGTTTCTTCTTCATCGAAGGTGCATAGTACAGCTTCAATGACAGTGACAGGGCCATCAAGGCTGCAGTTTGATGGTAAGGCATGCTATGTTTGTGGAAAGACTGGACATTGGAAGGCAGTTTTCCCAGTAAGGGATGTTGAAGTAATACAATAGCCGAGGCAGAATCAGCAAGGGTCAGACGGACAGCAGCCCAGTGGTAGCAGAGGGCGAGGACGTGGTCAAGTGTCACAAGCGGGATCGTCTACTCAAGGAAGTAGAGGACGTGGATAGCAAGCAACGGCTCGATTCTACGCTATGAGTCAGCCGGAGGCAATAGTCAACCCATGAGTTGTGACTAGTCAGATGGAGTTATTTCATTCTGATTTGTCTTATTCTTGCTTTATATCTATTTTGGTTGACCCAGGTGCTACACACTCTTTTATCGCATGAACTACGCTTGAAAACTGTCTTTTACCTATTAGCTGCAAGAAAGATAGCATGTTGTTAGAAACCCCTCTTGATGGTTCCTCGATGCTTCGAGAGGAATGTCCCTCTTGTGTTCTATCTTTTTCGGGGCACAATATATAAGTGGATCTTATACCACTTGATATACATGGATTCGATGTGATCCTTGGGATTGATACCTTAGAGAAGTATAAGGTTGTGATGGATTATGGTTCCAAGCAGGCAGTGTTTGATGACGATGGTGAAAGATGGATCTTCCAAGGAGATAGGAAGATTCTTTCGACATGTTTGGTGTCAGCTATGGTGGCAGAGAAGATGTTGCGGTAAGGTTGTAAGGCACTCCTAGCTCATGTTGTGGATACCAAGGCAAAAGGTCCTAGCCTTGAGGAGGTGCATGTTGTTCGAGAGTTTGCAGATGTGTTTCCCGATGAGTTTCCCGGTGTTCTCCCACCTCGAGAGATTGATTTTAAGATCAATTTGGTGCCAGGGACACAACCAGTTGCTTAGACACCGTACCGGATGGCTCCAGCTGAGATGGCAGAGCTGAAGAAGCAGTTACAAGAGTTGTTAGATAAGGGTTTCATCAGACCGAGCACATCACCTTGGGGTGCTCTGATCTTGTTCATTAAGAAGAAGGACGGGTCGATGCAGTTGTGTATAGATTACCGACAATTGAACAAAGTCATGATCAAGAACAAGTACCTGTTGCCGAGAATAGACGATCTGTTTGATCAGTTGTGTGGTGCTACAGTGTTCTCAAAGATCGATCTACGGTCTAGATATCATCAGTTGAGGATTAAGGATGATGACATACCAAAGTCAGCTTTTAGTACAAGGTATGGTCACTTTGCATTTGTGGTTATGCCGTTTGGGCTAAGCAATGCACCTGCTGCTTTCATGGATCTGATGAACAGGGTGCTCCATCCATTTCTAGATCAGTTTGTTGTGGTTTTTATAGATGACATCTTGATGTACATTCAGGACAATCAAGAGCATGAACAACATCTTCGACAAGTGTTGACTCTTCTTCTCCAACACCAGTTATATGCCAAGTTTAGTAAGTGTGAGTTCTAGTTGAAAGAAGTGACTTTCTTGGGTCACATGATATCTGCTGAAGGAATCGGAGTGGACACTAAGAAAGTGGAGTCAGTTGCAGATTGGGAGCAAACAAAGACACCAACAGAAGTCTGTAGTTTTCTGGATCTAACAGGATACTACGGGAGGTTTATAAAGGACTTTAGTGTGATCGCATTGTCGTTGGTAAAGTTGGCCATGAAGGATGTACCTTTTGTTTGGAATGATCATTGTCAGCAAGCTTTCCAAATATTCAAGGAGAAACTGACTAGTGCTCTAGTGTTGGTGCTGCCAGATCCTGGGAAAGGCTATGTTGTTTTCTACGATGCTTCTAAGAAAGGCTTAGGATGTGTGCTGATGCAGGAAGATCATGTGGTTTCTTTTTCTTCACAACAGCTTAAGAAACATGAGGAGAATTATCTGACACATGATTTGGAGCTGGCATCGGTGGTTCATGCATTGAAGATTTGGAGACACTATCTTTATGGGGAAGTGTGTTGGATCTTTACTGATCATAAGAACTTGAAGTACATCTTCTCGTAGAGTGAGCTGAACATGTGACAATGTCGCTGGATGGAGTTGGTCAATGATTATGATTGCACCATTGAATATCATCCTGGTAAGGCAAACGTGGTAGTTGATGCACTTAGCAGGAAGTCTTCTTCTCTTCCCACGAAGAAGGTATAGATGAGCTCCATGGTATGCCATAGATGGGATATGCTTGTCTCTTTGCGACAGATGAATGTATAGTTGGAAGTTTCTTTGTTGGCAGGTTTGTTGGCACAGATGTAAGTCAAGCTTACGTTGAGACAGTAGATCAAAGATGCACAATAGGCAGATGATACAGTGCAGTTGATTAGGTCAGAGTTCGGCAGCGAAAAGTGTAATGGGTTCCATGAGTCCGAAGATGGACTAGTTTGTTATCATAATAGGATGGTGGTCCCCGATGTTGATAATCTGAGAAAACTAGTGCTCGAGGAGGCACACACATCGATGTATGCTATGCATCCAGGAGTCACCAAGATGTACCATAATCTAAAAGATCTGTATTGGTGGCCTGGCTTGAAGAAGGATGTAGCTGAGTTTGTGGCTAGGTGTGCGATATGCCAGCAAGTTAAGGTTGAGCATCAGAAGCCGACAGGTACATTGCAACCCATGCCGATACCATAGTGGAAATGGGATCATATAACTATGGATTTTGTAGTTGGTCTGCCAAGGACAACTAGGAATTTTGATTCCATTTGGGTGATAGTGGACAAATTGACAAAGTATGTGAACTTCATACTGGTAAAGACAACGTATACAGTAGAGAAGCTTGCTCAGGTGTATGTAGACGAGATGGTGTGTTTGCACGGTGTACCAGCAATGATAGTTTCCGACAGAGGTCCTTAGTTTACAAGTTGTTTCTGAGAACAGTTGCACGAAGTGTTGGGAACGTAGTTGAGGT
Organism: Alisma plantago-aquatica; assembly: GCA_963693085.1. NCBI lineage: Eukaryota > Viridiplantae > Streptophyta > Magnoliopsida > Alismatales > Alismataceae > Alisma > Alisma plantago-aquatica. Next base: position 796,040,060 of record OY856413.1, on the reverse strand, counting down.
TTGGTACTGCTTTCCACCCGTAGACAGATGGGTAGTCTGAAAGGACTATTTAGACTTTGGAGGATCTTCTCCGAGCTTGTGTTTTGTAGTTCCTAGGTAGTTGGGACGTGCATCTCAGTTTGATAGAGTTTGCCTATAATAACAGTTACTAGCGGAGCATCGACATGGCTCCTTATGATGCTCTATATGGAAGGAAGTGCAGATCTCCCCTATGTTGGTATGAGTCTGGCGAATATCAACTTTTAGGTCCAGAGTCAGTGCAACAGACAACAGAAAAGATCAAGCTGATACAACAACAGTTAAAAGTGGCACAAGACAGACAAAAGTCTTATGCAGATAATCGCTGACGACCTTTAGAGTTCCAAGTGGGAGACAAAGTGTATCTTAAGGTCTCACCATGGAAAGGCGTGCTAAGGTTTGGTTGGAAAGGAAAGCTGGCACCCAGATATATGGGGCCATATCCGGTGATAGCACGTGTTGGCAAGGTAGCTTACAAGTTAGAGCTACCGCTGGAGTTGCACAGGTTACATCCAATGTTCCATGTCAACATGCTGAAGAAAAGTCATCCAGACATGAGAATAGTGATATAGCCATTCGAGGTTGAGCTCGATGAAGATGTAACCTATGAAGAAGGTCTAGTGATGATCCTTGACATGAGAGTAAAGAGGTTGAAGAGGAAGGACTTGGTTCTTGTGAAGGATCTTTGGCATCATCGTGGCATTGAGGAAGCCACGTGGGATCTTGAGGAAGAGATGAGGAGGAAGTATCCCTCACTTTTCTCTTCAGATTTCGGGGGCAAAATCCCTTTGTAGAGGTTTATGGCTTGTAAGGACCCTGACCTCCGTTCTGGGCTTATCATGTTTGCTTTGCCTAAACCTTGTGTTTAGTTGCTTTCTAATCACCTCTAGTGATGATTAAGGTTGCTTGTTCTTTGTTGAGATTTGGAGGTGCCACTTGCAATAACCCAAGTCTTGTGTTGATGAGCAAGTTTGTCACCTTGAGAGGCATTTTCCTCTCTCCTTGCTTCCTTTAGAGTTGAGAGGAAGGGTTGTGTAACATCCCTGACCTGGGTTACACTTTAACCCTAGGTGTTTTGATTAAGAAATATGATTATATGTTTAATATTATCTTGTAAAAAGTAATTAGGGCTCATGAGAAACTTATGTTTCAATTTTGGTCCTGTTTGAACAATGTTGAAGCAATATTTGCTTATTTTGGACTAAAGTGCAAATTACCCAAGTTGAAGGGTTAAATTGCAAATGTTGCATGATAAGATGTTACTCATGTGTTGAAGAATCATGATAATGAAGATGATGCAAAGCTATGGTTTGTGGTAACCTGAGTACCAAGGAAGAGATGATAAAGCAATGTTTGTGCATTAAAACCTAGTTTTGGTGTAAAGTGCAATTTACCAAAAACCTAGGGTTCAATATGCAAATTACCACTTCAATAAGGTCCCTAATGTTTCTTGGAATCATGTAGAGCAAAGAAAATGAGATGGGCGCCTCATTTGAATTAAGTTGGAGGAGAGAGAATATTGATATTAAAATAATCAAGATTTAATCCTAATTGAAACCCTAATTTGATTTAGGGCAAAAAATAAATGTATTAATTAAAGGGCCTTCAACCAAAATTAAAATGGTTGGATTCAGATGTGCTTGTACATCCTTGAGCCTTGCAAGGACCACGAAAATATCCAAGGGAATGGATAACTCACTCAATTTTATAAGGAAAAGAAATATCCACTAAGTCATGGATATTAATATAAAAAGGGTTAAGGTGCTTAATTTTCTTTTCTTTAAAATGTGGATAATTGAAGGGAATAAGAGGCCAAGAGGATATCCTCGTCCCTAAGGAAGGAGAGGAGTCAATTGGAAAGGGAATTGAGGGGATAATTCCTACTTTCTCTCTCCTAATTGAATTTTTAATAAAATTCACATATAAGCTCAATTATCCATAGAATGAAAGGGAATTTCGGATTTACTTCCACCCTTTGCTTGGAAAACTACCTTGGGAGCTTGTGAGAAAGAAGAGAACGACCCCCAACCTGTTGGTAAGTCCTTGACCTTCGTTCTCCTTGATTCCATGGTGGAAATCAAAAATAAATCATTGATTTCTTCTTTTCTTCACTCCATCTTCAACCCTAGCCAATCTTTTCAACCAAAAGCTTGAGGACGAGCTTAGGGGGGGTTGCAAAAGCTTCATCCACCATTTTTGGTGTGATCTTGGATCTTGGGAGCTCAACTGGAGATGGGTTTTATAATTTGAAACCCTAACTTTGTTATTGCATTCAATTCCCCATCAAATAATGATCATTTCTTTATTTACAACTATTGATTTGGTTGATTGATGCAATTTCCATGGAAATCACAGCAAGTTTCATGGGTCTAGAGCTTGATGATGATGACATAATCATAAGCACACACCTCCCCAAATATCTATACCAAACGGTTTCAATCAAATGTCCAAACGGTTTGTGTTTTGGGAGCAAATGGTTTCAAACCGTTTGGAATGAAACGGTTTCGCTAAACCGCATAGAAGCAAACGGTTTAAGACCGTTTGGTGATGTTGACCAGGGTTGACCATTTGTGTATTTGTTCATAATGATCTAATTTAATGACCCATCAATTATTATTGATTAATTCCAATTGGTTCATGAGTTGAAGGTCCATCAATCACCAAAACCCTAAACGGGTTAAGTGCCGATTTGTAAATTGATTAAGTTGAAAACTTGGGTTGATTGACCCAAACGGTTTCAAAACCATTTGGGGATCACCCAAACGGTCTCAAGACCGTTTTGGGGTCACCAAAGACCATTTTTAGGTCTAGGGTTGGATATGGTTAAGTGTTTTAAGATCCAAAGATATGGTATTAACCCTAATCGGCTAAGTGCTGATTTTGCAATGGAATGAGTTGATGTTTTGGGTTGATTGACCCAAACGGTTTCAAAACCGTTTGGGGATCACCCAAACGGTCTCAAAACCGTTTGGGGGTTACCCAAGACCTTTTGGAGGTCTAGGGTTAAGTTTGGTCAAGTGTTTGAAGGTCCAAAGATACCAAATTGAAATACAATTAAGTGCTGATTTGGTGACCAATCCTAGGATCCAAACCCTAATTGAATGACATGGTTGATGATGATATGATGGGAAAACGGTCTCAAGATTGTTTGGAGGTCATCCAAACAATCCCAAGACCGTTTGAGGGTCACCCAAGACCGTTTGGAGGTCTAGGGTTGACTATGGTTAGGTGTTTGAAGATCTAAAGGTACTAAGTTGAAGTGCAATCAAATGCTGATTTGGTGATCGATACAATGATCCAAACTTTGATTGATTGACTTGGATTTTGATGTTGACATGGTCAAACGGTCTCAAGACCGTTTGGAGGTCATCCAAATGACCTCAAGACCATTTGGGGTCAGGTCATGTTCAATTTGGATGATGGTCCAATAGTTTTAAAGCAACTAGACTCACATTGGTTAATGTTGAAGGATCATCAATTCCAAACCCTAATCCAATTGATTCAAACCCTAATTGATGATCAATTGAGGGTTAATTGAGGGTAAAATCAGTTGAAGTATGACCTAATTAACTCAATTGAAGTATGGTTATGGGTCCAATTGAAGATTGGTTACATGAATTCAATGATTGAAGGAATCAACATTGGAAACCCTAATTCAATTTGATTAGTTGAGACTATATTTGGTCCATGCGGTTTTGAGGAGGTTTGGACCAAATGGTCTCAAGAACATTTGAGTCCAAACGGTCTCAAGACTGTTTGGGACCAAACAGTCTCAAGACCGTTTGGGACCAAACGATCCCAAACCGGTTGAGTCCATGCGGTTTCAAAAGGTGCTTTAGCAAATGGTTTCAAGTACTTGCTTTAGCAAACGGTCTCAAGCACCACCTTTACCAAACAATCTCAAACCATTTGAACTTTGAAAGACCAAGACCGTTTGGGTCTCAAATAGTCAAAGTCAGTTGAGGACTCAATTGGTTAATCCACTTGGACACCTATTGTAATTGAAGATTCAATTGGTCAAATCAATTGGATACCTTATGTAATGGAGGTCCAATGTGATTGAATCTCTTGAAAATTAAGATGATGAATGATCCATTGATCCAATGATGATTAGTAATGATAATCAATGAAGGTACAAAGGTTGAAACCCTAATAGTACCTAAGTGATTAGTGCCAATTAAGGGATGAACCCTAATTGCTTATAAGAACCATGACTTGGTACATTATGTTAATCATAGTTGTATGTACTTGATTGAAGGGTTGATGTAACCTAATCAAGTTGAGAGGATGATGGAAAGGAACTCATACATGAGTATTGATCATGTGATGAATACGGTATGATCCTTAATAAAAAGGTCATGAAATCCTAATCAAGAAGGTTGTTGAGCCCTAACCTAAATTTAGAGCAATATCAGATGTAACCCAAACCCAGGGTAATGTTGTGACTCTAAACCAAGATAATAAAATTTGAATCCCTAATTAAGTATGATTCCATGTGAATCCCTAATTGAGGTTGATTCCATGAGAAACCCTAATTGAGGGTGATGCCATGAGAAACCCTTGATGGGATGAATAGTAAACCCTAATTTTAGGCAATAAGATGTGAAAGCCTAATGAAGGGTAATGTTATATGCAATTATCACCCTAATGAAGTATGATAGTATGTGAAAACCTAAATCCTATTAAAGAGTAATGATATGGGAAACCCTAATCCGAATAATGAAATGGTAACTAATACATTGATGGGGGAAATACCTAAAGTGTTTGATTGTAGATACCCTTATAGCAAGCAATGCTTTAACCTGAGATGAGCCCATATCATTAAATATAGTTGAACCATTCTTATGTGTGACCTATGCACTTCATGATAAGAGTGATAGGTTAATGGATGAAAGGATGAAGATGGGAAATACCTTAATCCAAGATAAGCTGATAACTTAAGGAAGTTGGAAGTGATAAGGAAAGTAATACATCAACATATGAAAGATATCACTTTTAGCATTACAGGATTGGCTGGCTCCCAATACGTGGAATAATAACACAGGTTTGGCTAAATCCCAATACCTGGAATAATAAAATAGGATTGGCTAACTCCCAATACCTGGAATGCACAGGATTGGCTAACTCCGAATACCTAGAATAATAACACAGGATTGGCTAACTCCCAATACCTGGAATGCACATGATTGGCTAATTCCCAATACCTGGAATAATAACATAGGATTGGCTAACTCCCAATACCTGGAATAATAACACAGGATTGGCTAACTCCCAGTACCTGGAATGCACAGGATTGGCTAACTCCCAATACCTGGAATAATAACACAGGATTGGCTAACTCCTAATACCTGGAATGCACAGGATTGGCTAACTCCCAATACCTAGAATAATAACACAGGATTGGCTAACTCCCAATACCTGGAATGCACAGGATTGGCTAACTCCCAATACCTGGAATAATAACACAGGATTGGCTAACTCCCAATACCTGGAATAATAACACAGGATTGGCTAACTCCCAATACTTGGAATGCACAGGATTGGCTAACTCCCAATACCTGGAATAATAACACAGGATTGACATAGATCAATACCTAGAATAGTTGCACAGGATTGACATAGATCAATACTTGGAATAGTTGCACAGGATTGACATAGATCAATACCTGGAATAGTTGCACACGATTGACATTAGATCAATACCTGGAATAGTTGCATAGGATTGACATAGATCAATACCTGGAATAGTTGCACAGGATTGACATAGATCAATACCTAGAATAGTTGCACAAGATTGACATAGTTCAATACTTGGAATGGATACACAGGAATAATATAAGTCTAATGCTTGTACTAGTTGCACAGGATTGGTGTAATCCAATGTCTGGAATATTTATATAGGATTGGTATAGACCAATGCTTGAATAAGACATGATGATGCACACTCTCATGTCCAATATAACCAAAATCTGTTTAGCATATTGGCTAAGGCCAATAAGTTGAAACAAGAATGTCTCCTGGGTGACATATCAAGATAATGAGTGTCACAAGAGAAGTTTGACATGATGGTATAATATGGAGGATAAATGATATACATGTTCTTCCTATTCCTTATTAAGAGAAAAGTTGATCTATTGTTCTAGCATAGATAGTTATAATGTTTAAGATGAGAATGCTTTAAACTGCATGTCCTCTGTCCAGTTTTATGTATATAACTGCAATAATAATGTTTTGGTGGAGAGTTATATCTCCCGCTGGGACAATTTACAATTGTCTCACCCCCTTGGGATCCAATGTTTTTAGGTGGACGCAGACAAAGAGGCAGAAAACCTTTAGCAGAGAAAGAACAGCAACAGCAGTATCAAGGATAGCAGTAATATCTCAGGTGGAGATACTGCCTGTCTAGTCATATAGTTAGAAAGTCATATGTGTCGTATCTGTACTCTCAGGTCCTCGGGATTTATAGATAGTGCTTTCATCATCGACTCGAGATTTTGGCTTGATGCTTCAAGGTTTTTGTGTTGTCTGTATATAATGTTATAGGACAGCTAATGTTGTAATCCTCGAGAAGAGATAGTACAAGTCATGTACCTTTAAATCAGGATGCATATAATGTTACACAATGGTTCTTGATGTAAGAGATTTCTTATGTTTGGATCTCTTTGCAAAAAAAATTAATTTTTAGTGATTTTTAGTAATCCGCTGCAAATGATTCTCTTCCGCTTAAGTAAATCTCGTTTTTATAAGTTGGATGCCACAGGTTAGGCTCATTACTTGAGTTGCCTTGGGCTTCGTTGAGCTTTGTTTGGCTTCTTTTTGCCTTGTTTGGGCCTTTCTTTGCCTTGTTGGACCCTGTATCAGGCAGGAGTGTCTTGTGTTGGCCATGGGTGTGTCGACCATGGGGCTGTATCGGGCAAGTGAGTGAGTGTGTCATCCATGGACCATCTTTGACTCTTAGCTTCGTTTGTGTCATCACTCTAGTGGACACTTGGTGCATGATGCTTGCATGTGGTAATTGCCTTAGACATGTGTATGACGTGGGATGAGAAGGTGGCATTACCCATGGACAAGTGTCCCTAGGTGGGTGACACATTGCCTTGTTTTCTCCTCCACCCTCTTCTATATATGTATCTCCTTTCTCTTGCTAAGGATCCCTTTAGTTCCTTAGTTTCCCCTCTTCCTTGGTGAACGACACCTCTCCTTTGCAACCTTAGTGGCTGATACCCTTGGAGGAGCTAAGCTTGGTGGTCGATCCTTCTCTTTGGAGTTTTCTTCTTCTTCCTCTTATGGTGGTTGAAGGTGTTGCTTGGTGCTAGGAGCTTGGATCTTTCTTAAGGCGGGTTACATAACTCTATACTACTCCCCTTTCTTGTTGCATAATATATTTCATCTTGATCGGCCATACTCCTTGCTAGATATGTTTCTTGCTCTAATTTGCACCTTGATCTTGTTGGATATATGATCTTGTTGCTATAATGGATGTGTTCAATGTGCTTTGATCTTGGTGGCTGAACCCTATGTGTAGAGTTTCTTGGGAAATACCCCTTCTCTCTCATTTGGTCTTGAGAAGTGAGTTCGGCTCTAGTGATATAGGAAACACCCCTCTCACTTGGTTGTTGAGAGGTGAGTCTATACTCTAGTTGCTTGAGAAACACTCTTCTCTCACCATGGATTTGAGAGGCAAGCCTTGGTTGAGCCTTGGGCCGATATGGAAATGATCCATCATGTTGCCCGATTGGTGATGGAGGTTGTGCAAAACCCCTCTCTCTTGGTTGTTGAGAGGTGAGCCAATTCTCTTGATCTTTTAGGGTTTTGATGATGGTGATCTTGAGGTTGATGATGACCTTGTCAGGATGAGCTTGGAACCTTGCACGATACACCTTGTAGTAGTACTGCCTGACACCCCCCTCCTTGCCTTGGGTTTAGTCTTAGCCGATATGGTCATTTTGAGTGTTGTTGGCTTAATGCCCGATATGGCCCTCTTGACCTTGATGGTGAGCTTGGGCGATATGCCTTGGTCTAGATGATCCTTTGACCTAATAGATGTTGCCCCTTGGCCGACAGAGTGCCTAAGTGGATATCCCTGGTTGGAGTCTTGGGTGATACAAGTTGGGTTGGTTTCTTGCCCGACAAGGGTTGAGTGATGGACCCTATGGTGACCGATATGGCATGCTTGACTTAGTTGAACGTTAGGGTAGTTATCGCCCGACATAACCCAAACCCTAAACTAAGTGGGTCGATAGGGCTTTGCCCGTTTCAGTGGATGTCTGTCACCTTGGGTGCACGATATGCCCCATGAACCCAGTTGCACGGTAGCACCTTTGCTCTCTAGTTGCACAACACACCATGAGGTGGTTGCCCAATATGCTTTGCCCTTGGATCGGCTGTTATGTTGTGCTTGGCCGATAGGCTTGGGTGAGGGTAGTTACCCTGCCCAATACCACCTTTGGTGAGGGTTGTCCTACCCATCACACTTCTAGTGAGGGTAGCAGGCACCTTTGGTGAGGGTCATGACCAACTCGAAAACCTTAGCTAGTGGTTCTTTATCATGTTTTCGCACCTTTGATGATTATGGGTTATGGATGATGGTTTGTAAACCAATGCTATGTTTAATGCGTGAAGATGATGACTATTAAGAAGATAAGATGCTAGTTTATAAGCTCAAATGGATTCCCATGATTTGATAGCAGTAATGTAATTGATACAATATGCCACACATAGTCTTGATCATGACATGTGTAACAGCAAACCCTAATGACATAATAATCAATAAAGCTCTATGTCTGGTGATTTTAAGTTATCTCTCTTGCTGAGTATACTAACCATGCAGGTGTATAAGATGAATTCATAGATATGAGGTATATGTGTTTGAATAACATTGTATCATGATGATAACTATTGTTGATGAAATAAAATGCATCACCAGTATAAGAAGATAGGTCTAAGAACCTAATCAAGGCTGAGTGCCTAGTGAGGTATTATCCTCTTAATGATGAGATAAGGGATTGTTATCCCCGGTGATGATGTAAGATGGTGATGATGCCTTAAGAGGTAGTGGCTTTTGTGATAAGGGATTGAGATCCCAGGACAAGGTGATGATGACAAGTAATAATATAACTCACTGCTTGTGTGTTCTACAACTTGGTTGCCTTAACAATCCACTTAAAATATACTAATTAATTATAGAGTAATATGTCATGTAGTTTGCCCTGGCCATAGATCCATCATCGTCAGTATCTAGTGATGGTGAAATAGGTTCTCCTGTGGGTTAACCTGGAAGCGCATATTTTTGAATATGTGTGGTTTCTCCTAGCCAAAAATGAGGAGGATTCGAGTGCAACTCTGATTGCAGACTCAGGATATATGGAGCATGGTGAATAGGTCCATGGCTCAGGATATGTGATAGAGCATGAATGCATTCATGGCTCAGAGCACGGTGAATAGGCCCGTGACTCAAAGTTTACTAGCGCCAAGACCTGTACCAAGGCGGGATAGGGTTATGGGTAGCTTGTAGAGCTAACCCTATGGCTGAGGCCACTTACGCATGAGACTACGGTCCTACTTTGGTTCTCGTGCACTGACCACGAGGTGGAGAGGTCATGGAGTCATGATGTGTATGTTGAATTTCAAATGGGACAACTAGGTCCAATTCACTATACCTTGCAATTGGCAAACCATTTTGTGAAAATGCCTAGAGGGTGAGTTGATGATGTGTTAGTGAGGCTTGATGATGAGACCTCTGCATTCTTTCCTGCTGATTTCATTATTTTGTGCATGGAAAAGGACTCGAGGAAAGTGCCTATTATCTTGGGGAGACCCTTCTTGGCTACAGCCAATGCAGTGATTCATGTGAGGACCAGTACCATGTATGTGACCTTCATGCACATGAAGATCTAGCTAAACATTTTCAATTCTTCTACTAAGGTCGAGGTAATAGGTGCCATAGAGGAAGTTTGCTATCTTATTGAGTGCCTTTATGTAATTTTAGAGGAATGCCTACCTACATGGATTCAAACTGCCACTCCAGGTAGAGGTCTAGAGCCTATTGTGAAATTCTCAGATGATGATGAGGATGAGGAAGATGAACTAGCCTTAGTGGTGCAAGTGAGGACCTCCTGTCCTTTTCTAAAAAAACTATGAAGAATTCCCTTGAAGAACCTTTGGTCCTTGAGCTCAAGTCTCTTCTTGAAGGGTTGAAGTATGCTTTGTTAGGTTCAAATGACTCCCTCTCAATGATCATTTCCTCTATCCTTTCTCTAAAACAAGAAGATTCCTTGATGGCAGTTTTGAAGAAAAAAATTCAAGCCATTGGATGGTCCATTGGTTACTTGAGGGGCATTGACCCTTCCATCTGTGTTCATAGGATTTACCTTGAAGATGATGCCAAGCCAATGCAAAAAATGCAAAAAAGGTTGAATCCAAAGCTAAAAGAGGTCATATCACAAGAAGTGGTGAAGTTGCTAGATGCTGGGATTATCTACCCCATTTCTGATAGCCCTTGGGTGAGTCCCATCTAGGTTGTGCCCAAGAAGGTTGGGATCACAATAGTTGAGAATGAGGATGGAGAGTTGATGTCAGTAAGAGAGCAGTCAAAGTGGAGGACGTGTGTGGAATGAAAAGACCAAGAAGGACCACTTTCCTCTCCCATTTATTAATTAGATCTTGGAAAGACTTGTAGGGCAGAGCTTCTACTATTTTCTTGATGGCTACTCAGGTTACTTCCAAGTTCCAAGTAGAAGTTCATCCTAGGATCAAAGAGAAGACATCATTCACTTGTCAAAGTGGTACTTTTTCTTACAGAAGGATGCCATTTGGGTTGTGTAATGCTCCTTCTACCTTTCAAAGATGTGTGAATCCATCTTTGCTGACATGCTTGATTCATCTCTAGAGGTCTTCATGGATGATTTTTTAGCATTTGGCAAGACATTTGATGATTGTTTTCTCCATCTAGCAGTCGTGCTTGAAAGATGTGTCAAGGTTCATTTGGTGTTATCTTGGTAAAAGAGTCATTTGATGGTTCCCGGAGGAATTGTTCTAGGTCACCGAGTTTTTAAGGAATGCCTTGAGGTTGATAAGGCCAAAGTGGGCCTAATTTCCACTCTTACTATTCCTTCCATCATAATGCATGTCTGTTCTTTCTTGGGACATGTAGGTTTCTACAGACGATTCATCAAAGACTTCAGTAAAATTTTGAGACCGCTTTGCCATTTGTTAGAAAAGGATGTGGAATTTAGTTTTGACGACAAGTGTGTGGAAGCCTTCAACCACTTAAAGCATAAGTTAGTCTCTTCTCCTATTATGAAGCCCCCAAATTTCTCTTTGCCATTCGAAAACATGACTGATGCATCAAATATGGCATTGGGGGTTGTATTGACCCAAAGGATTGGTCGGGTTCCACATGCCATCTATTATGGAAGCAAAACTCTAGATGAATCACAAAGAAACTACACCCCTATTGAGAAGGAGTTGCTCGATGTCATCTTTGCACTCAACAAGTTCCGTTCCTATCTCTTGTAAAACAAGGTGGTGGTATACACAGATCATGCAACCTTGAAATATGACCTGGTGAAGAAAGATTCTAAGCCAAGGTTGATTCGTTGGATCTTGCTGCTTCAAGAATTTGATTTGGAGATTGTTGACAAGAAGGGAGTGGAAAATTATGTAGCTCATCATCTCTCCCTCATTGAGGCACCTTATGATGAAGTGAACTGGAGGAAGGAGATGATGCCCCATGAGAAACTCTTTTTGCTTGACTCCACTCAAAGACCACGGTACACGCACATAGCCAACTTTTGGAAAGTGGGAGAATACCAAGCACATGGACTACAGAAGAAAGAAAGAGGTTGTTCACCATGGTGAAGAATTATGTTTGGGATGACCCGCATATATTCACATATTGTCCTGGACAACTCATAAGAAGATGTGTCCTTGAAATTGAGTAGTAAGAGATCCTCTCCATGTGCCACTCCAGCGTGTGTGGAGGTCATTTTGGCAGAAAGCACACAGCTGCTAAAATTCTTCAAAGTGGATTCTATTGGCCAACCTTGTTCAAAGATGCTAATGAAAATTGCAAGTTCTGTTTGAAGTTCCAAGAGGTTGGCACTATCTTCAAGAGGGACATGATGCCTCTATCACGTGTTGGTCTTCTTCTGCCTATCTCGGGGTCGAAGGGCACCAAGGTGGTAGAAGTAGAGTGTTTACCAAGCACCTACACAATACAAAAACAAACAACAACAGACAAGTTAGAAGCAAAGTATGCAAGAGTAACTCAACCCTTGTTTTATAAGGCTAAATCTATGATTTATAAGGGTTTAGACCAGGTCATGAGTTTACAATGGGGGGTTTGTAGTTAACTCAACCCTTGTTTAGCAGTGTCCTTAGGTTCTTTGGGGTTGTTTGTGTTATCACAACCTTTTACAGTGGGGTTTTTGTAGATAAACCTCCCTCTGTATATTATAGGCTGGTCTATACTTGTTTTGCTTTAATACAATATTTTACCCGATCCAAAAAAAAAGTATGCAAGAGTAAACAAAGAATAAAGAACAGTAACGATGAGTATAGTAGGAAAAGCTAAGCTACACTAATTAGCTAGGTTGAGCACCTCTACTCCCCGGTAACGGCTCCAGAAAGCTTGGTGCGATTTTTGCGCACTTGGGATCTTTCGAATTATAAAGCCCCAAACAAGGTTCACTCACAATACCAAAATATGCACACGCAAGTGCACAGGGTCATGTCATAGTATAGGTGAGAGGATAGTAAAGGGGCCGATCTAGAAGGAGAAGGGGGCACTAGAGCTAGGTTAGTGTGGGCTACATTCCTAATGCAGAGAGTAGGATTTTTAGGGTTTAAAGGTGATTTTGGTTTATTACTCTAATGTTGTAAGCAATTAAATACAAGAAGGAAACTAGATTACCAAAAACTCCAAATTATCCTAAACAAGTTAAGTTTAAGAAGCAAGATAGGGCAATTAACTAAATAGGAGCAAGAGACTACACTAGCAATTAAGAATCTAGAGCAATTAGAGAGCTAAGTTACAACCAACTATAAAGATCAAAACTAGCAAGCTCAAAAGAGCCCTAACTACTCAAGCAAAATCTAACTACCAAGAACTAAGCAATTAACTAAGAGGCAATTAAAACAATCAAATATATTAGCATGAGCAAGTTAAGTTAACAAGATGGGTTTTAGAAATGATAAAGATAGGCGGGCCATTTGGGAATGACACTAAGATTCCAATTGGGGTAAAGATAGAATAAGCAAGCTTAATCATTCATTCTAGATTACTAAACCAAACAACTAGTCAAATGGTAAGAAATCACCTTAAACTATTAGGTAGCCTAAGGTATAGGTCAGATTTCACTAGTATTTGACTAATCTAGGTTTTTGGCATAGGGTTGCTTATTGTAATTGGGAGCCAAAGGTATAATTAGGGAGTAGAGGTGAGGGTATTTCACCCCACATTACCCACCACCTAGATTATATCAAACTCCTAGGAAATTACACCAATCAACCCTATACTAGCTACTTAGATCACACACCTAGGAGTAGGAGAAGTACTATATGTAGGGGAAGATGGGGTGCTAGCTAGGGATCCACTAATTGGACTTAGGAGAAATTCCCAAGATAGCCCCACATATGTTATCTTCTCCTAGACTTAGGTGGCTTCAAGCACACAATCACAAGTAATTCATATTTTTAGATACAAACCACAAGTAGAGACATGGAGAATGAGATATAAATAGCAAACAATCATCATATAATGAAATCATAGAGTTTATATATTATCATTCCCCAACATGGTATCGAAGTATCATTTTTGCCCCGAAACAGCCCACCATGAGGGGCTTAGCCACTCATAACTAAACAAAAGAGTAAAGAAAAGAGAAGAAAGAGGTAGAAATCCATGGAGCTCATGGAAGAATATTCTCCTTCACCTCCTAGTAGTTGTAGAACACAACACCTCTCTCCAAGGATGGAAATGGCATGAGAAATTAGGGGATTATGGTAAAAACCCTAGAAACCTAAGGTTTTTGGGTGGAAATGGAAGGTGGGAGGTAGGTGATGGTCTTGAATGCAAGGAAGGGAGCAATGAAAGCTAAAGAGTGGCTAAGGAGTAGGTAAGGAGGATCTAACCTCATTTTGTGGTAGCCACCTATATATATATATATATATATATATATATATAGGTGGTGGGGAAGAACTAGGTTAAGTGGGGATAGAAGTCGAAATGTAGTGGAAAAGTTGGGTAGGGTTAGGTGGTCACCACGGCCATGGTGATGTGACACAGCAGTTGTGCGGGTTGAGTGGCATGGTTGTGGGGGATGATACATACGTGGTGGAGGTATGTTGTGAGATGGAGGGAAATGCATGGAGTGTCCACAACCATGGTAGGTGCCACAGTCATGGTGGAGGGAGGGTACCACATTTGTCTTGCTTTTCTTGCTTGTCTTGTCTTTAGCTTGCCACGGTCGTGGCATTCACCATAGGTGAGGTGGCCTTCATGGGCCACGGTCGTGTTGATGGTCGCGATCGTGTCCATTCATGTGTATTTTGAGTTGGGTTTCTGTGACTTTTGGGGCGTTTCACCACGGTCATGTGTGGCACCACGGGGGTGATGGAGGGTCTCGGCCATGAATGTTTTGCTAGCCATGGTCGTTTGCTGGATAAGACCATGTTGTCTTCAGTGGAAACGGTCGCTTTGGTGCTCCACGGCCTTGGGCATTCATGTACAAAACTTGCAACTTCATTGTGACTTTTTGGGCCATTTCACCACGGTCGTGGTGATGTAGCACGACCAAGGTAGGGGCCCAAGCTGTTGGTCTTGGCTCCAAACTTCTTCAAAGGACTTCTTTTTGCTCTGGATCAATTCTTGTACATCCAAGGCATGCTTGAGGAAGATTTAGATCCATCTACCTCCTTTGCATCCAATGCATGCACAAGTGCCCTAAAAAACATGCAAAAAGCATCCATAAGTGCATTTTATAAAATAGTTCATATTGGGGAGAATAACTTGCAATCTACAAATGTTTAGATGTGATTATAATGCAAAACGACACAAGATAAAGCCCTAAAATAGGGTTCCATCAGTAAGTTAGCTCCCAGATATATGGGACCTTATCATGTGGTTGCACGTGTTTCCAAGGTGGCTTATAAGTTAGAGTTACCACCTGAGTTCACAAGTTATATCTAATGTTTCATATCTCTATGTTGAGGAAGTGTCACCCTGATATGGAGTTGACTCTTCAGCCTGTTGAGATGGAGATAGATAATGACATATCTTATATGAAAGGTCCTATTCTGATCCCGGATAGAAGGATCAAGAAGTTGAAGAAAAAGGACATTGTGTTAGTTAAAGTTTTGTGGCATCATCGTGGCATAGAGGAAACCACGCGGAAGCTTGAGGACGTGATGCAGAAGAAGTATGTGTCTCTTTTTGCATAGGATTTTGGGAGCGAAATCCCTATTAGGGGTTTATGGTTGTAAGACCCCTGACCTAGCTTTATGCTTAATTGTAATTACTTTACTTAATAAGATTCTTAAAACTTAATCTAATATTTTGGGATGCCTTTATATCATGTGACAAGATTATATTTTCATTTTGGTCCAATTTGATTGATGATTGAGCTATCTTTGCTATATATGTACTTGTTTTGAACCAGTTGCAATTTACCCATAAGTGAGGGTTATCTTGAAAATTGTCACATTTTGAGAATATTTCTTGTGCTTTAGCATCATGAGAGAGAAATTATGCAATGGGGTACCTTGTATGAATCATGGTTGGTGATGTGACATCTTATGGGGATTCTAGGGTTTTGAGGGTTTGCTTAGTTTTGATATGGTGACTTAGCTAGAGTTTGAGTGTTGTGACCACTACACCGCTTTTGGGTGAGTGTAGTGGTCGTAACACATTCATTGGGTAGTGTTGTCTTAATTGAGATGACCACAAGATATGTTGGTCGAGACAGTTGTCATCTAGTGAAGTGTCTCAACCATGTATATGATTCTCTAGGGTTTTGGTCAAAACCAAGTGTGTATGGTAGTGTCTCGACCGAGACAAGGTGGTAGCCGACTTAGCTGGTTGTGACACCCTACTGGATAAACATTAACATTCGATGTATGCATGTGAGTGGAGGAGAGATTTTTTCTTTAGTGGAGATGTGTTCCTTGATATCCTCTTATGTTGACACTTCATAAACCTTTACTTCCCTCCTCCTTTGGGTATATAACCCCTTCTCTTCACAATCAAGCTACTTTTCTTGCCCTACTCTCTTCTGTCTCTCTTGAAACTAACCTTGTAGCTTTATGAGCAAGGAAGGTTTATTCTTGAAGCTTGGGTGGCCGATCCACCTTGCATGTTAAAGATCTTGTGCTAGAATCAACATTTGGTGGTGATTTTTGGTGGTTCTTCTCTTGGTAAGTGATCTTCTTCTTTGGATCACACTTTCTTTTCTAATACCCCATCATCTTCTTCCTCCTTCTCGAAGATGAGACTATGGATTATCCATGGTGAATTTATCTTGGAGATCTATTCTTCCCAAGGGTCATAGATCATGTTTTGACATGATGGTACCTGAGTGATAAGAAGACCTCTCCTTTCTTCTTCTCTGGTTTGACCCAAGGTTTGAGTTTTCTCTTTCCTTAAGTTCTCCTTTGACCATGGCATTTCTTTCTCTTCTTGAGGTGATCCTTTTTCTGAAGTGTTGAAGCTTGGTTGGAGTTCTTAGAGCTTGTGATCTTGGGGGTTGGTTCACTCCAAATCAAATAGGTTATATAACTTTTCCCCATCTACTATTTGCACTATAAATTTGATCATAAGTTGTTGTGCTAAATTTTTGAAAGGATCCTTGATATGTTTATAGATATAATATGTGTTAGGGCTCAATTTGGGAGTATTCTTGAGAAAATTACCTTTCTTGTAAACCATAAAATCCTTATACCTGATTTTGAGAGTAAAGGGAAGATTGATATGTTTTCTTTGGGTTTTTACCCATAGAACCTTGTTACTTCCTATATGGTTCATATATACTTGGGTAATAAGAGGTTTTGGGTATGTTTACCCGTGTAAGAATCTCATTTTTCTCTTTTTAGAACATAGATTTTATGGTGACCTTTTATGACCTAAGTTTTAGGTTTGATGAGCAACGTTGTATGGAGAGTTCCTCCTATTGATGTTTGGTATTCCTTCTTTCCAACCTTCTATTTCAATTGAGTTTGAACTTGTTATGGTGTTGGGCATGTAGCTGACTCAAGGTCATAACAACCCTTGCTCTTCCATCACATTCGACACCCTTTCTAGTGGTGGTTTCGACCGCAACACCCTAAACCTTAAGGGTGGTCGCTACACTGGTTGGTTGTGACGCAGTATTGTTGCATGGCCACTTAACCTGTTGGTTGTCGTTGTGTTCAAAAGGGCTAAGTATCATGGTCGAGACGTATGTTCAGGTTATGTTATGGTCATAATCGGTTGGGGGGGTTGTTTTTGGATATAACAATATGGTTGGTGTTTAGGGTCAAGACATCTATACACATGCATGGATATGGTCAGTATACCTTGATGTGTCACAGTCGTGATGTCTCGTTTGGGTGTACCTAGTGTCACGATCGTACCATCAGGTTGATATGTCTAGGTCATGACTAGATGTCTCGATCGTGACCATGATGTTAGGCTTCTGTCGTGACCCATGTATGGGTGGTGGGTCGAGATGCTTTGTTGAATGTTACCCTACATCTTGGTCACGATGCGACATTGCATGTGTTGGTCGTGAGACACCTTGATGTGTCTCAGTCATGACACCTTGTTGCTAAACAAGGGAGACACTCTCATGTATGTATATGGTTGATATATAGTGCATGTCACTACACATACTCTTATATTGCCCACAACTCATGATAATGGCCTATATATGGTGATGTAGTTATGAATGTTTAGTCATCAGTAGTAGTGCTTAACCCTAGTGCTCTCTAAACATGTGGGAGGTGATGGAATTAAGGTTTAATGGTTGAGTAATGTTATGAAACCCTAACCCTAATCTTGGGATAATGTGATATATGTGTTGACTCTACTTAATGAATGTTATTCTATGATAGAGTTTTCTCTATCCTATTTATGTAACACTAACTCGCATGTGAGATGGATGGCATAGCTATGTGATTTCTATGGTATATTTTATATAATACAAGGTGGTGATTATGAGCGTTATCGAGGTAAAATGTAGGGATTGATATCCCATTGTAATGTGGTATTGATGATGACCTTGTAATGGTTGTGATACAAGTGTCGTGTGGTGATGAGACAAGTTCTCACTTTGTACATTTTATATCTTCTGAAGTTGTATCTTACCCTTAATTTTGTAGAGATTGTTTAGGGTTTATGCACTGTATTTTTATTGATGCATTAAAAGATACCCAATTGGAATAATTTAATCAATTGAAACCCTAATCATGTAGTTTCCCTATACCATAGATCCATCTTCAATGTCAGTATTTAGTGGGATGGTGAAATGAGTAACTCTTATAGGAAACTTGGAGCACATATTATTGAATATGTGGGGTGCAAATGGAGACATCTCCTTGTATCCTTAAATATTTATTATAGTGGTATGATTTTTTTTGTGGAACGTCCATGCATGAGCTTGTTCTCTAGTGTTGTGCCATGTAACAAGGCAGGCTAGTTGTTTTACAAGACCATAGCTTTGACTATGAGTTTTTGTCTACAGGACTATAGCTTTGATTATAAGTTGTTGTTTGACAGTTTGACTGTTATGTCACTGCATTGCAGACTTGAACTGACCGAGTAGTATCGGTGATGATCATGGAGTCTGGCTCTTCCATAGTTCTTGTATGGTACTGATTTTGACTTAGCAGTGGTCAGTTGGATTTAAGTGGTACGCCTCAAATCCTCATAGCATAATAATAAAAGTTGTTAAAACATTGTGTAGTATATTTTCTTAGAATCAAATATGAATCACATTGGATGATTCCATGCCTTATTTCTTATATTGTTTAGTTTATAACAGTTATACATGTTATTCATAGTCCTTCTAAATATATATGATGTTCTACTACTCAGTTGTAGATGCTTGAATTGCTTAACCAGTATTAACTACTCTAATTAGTGCTCTATTACATTATTGTGCTTATAATAGTTGGCAGCGAAGAGTTGTATCTCTTACTGGGATGTTTGGTCTCACCCGGTGGGTTCTACAACTTTTTAGGTGGTCATACACGAGGAGGTATAGGTTATGGTGCAGGTGTAGAGCAGCAAGGAGAGCAGTAATTGTTAGATGTTGGATATGTTGCCAAAGTTTTGTAGTAGAGTCCTAGGAGTAGTCCATGTACTCTCAGGTCTTTGGAGAGATTTTATTGTTTTGTATATCGACACATAGATTTTGTCTTTGTGTCATGAGTGTATAGAAATGGCATGTACCTATAAACAAGTTGTAATATGTAACAGTTGTTACTTGATAGCCTTTGAACATGATATGTAACATTTTTTGGCATATATGGAATACAGATGGCCTGAGTTGAAGCCTTGTTAATGAAATACTTCTGCTTGAGATACTACATTATAAATGGTTTTAATTTACCCTGTTCCGTGGTAATATTGGTATTAGTGATAATTCGGTGCTTTTTTTTAGTAATCTCGCTTTATGCGGTGAAGGGAATCACTGTATTATCATTTGAGGTACCTATCAGAATTCAATGCTTCAACTGTATCCACATTTATTTGGTAGGTATTTATGGGCAACACTTACTAAAAGAATTGTAATCAAAGTAATAAAGTGCTAATTTCAATATATAACATGAATCATATTCCCTAAAACTGAAATGAAAAGTATGATAATTTGGTCTAATCAGTATCTATCACCCTCACACAATGATTAAATGTTTGTAATGTCTTGCTTTTTTTTCATGCTTATTATATATCTTTTTAGGTGCATCGTGATAATTTGTGATGGTCGAGGGGCAGTGGTTGGGGTATATCTATAAGAAATTAATAAACAACATGCAAAAAAATGAATATAAAGTGCAAACTTCTAGGTGAAGAACGTAACTAGGGACAAACTGATATGCAACTCATGCATGCTTCGGTGTGCATGTGTTCCTGGGATAAACTTAATAGAGAATGCGACATTAAGTGGTTAACATAGCTTAAATGCTGACAACAATGTCTCTAACAATCATACTGAAGACAAGTTGTAAGAGAACAAATCAAGCACACATCACAAAGAAAAAGAATAGTTTAACTGTAATGCAAAATTGAATTACAGAAACCCTTACAACAACTTAAATATCACAATAGATAGTGATCGATATTATCAGGGTAAATTAAGGAAGACCACAATCTCCCACTTCTACAATGGTATTGTGTGATTGTTTGATATCATCTGCTTTGTTTACTTTGTATTGTTGATGAAACCTCTGAATCCATATACTAATATACCATCCCTATTTATTAAAGTTGGGGTAGATATATAACATGTAGAAGTCATAGATTACCTGATACGCCTCCTTCCCACTCTCCATCAACCACTGAGAATACCTTCTCCGGCAGGCATGGAGCTGATAGAACCCTGAACTGTAATGGCCAATGGTGGAAACTTTCTGTGAGCGTTGCTGCTTCCACAGCCTTTGGTGTAAACATTTTTGGCTATCCAATTGGTACTACAGCAAGAACACATTAACCTAGTGGAACCTCCATGACATCATCTCTGATTCCACCAGTGACGCCCCATAAAAAAAAAGATCGTAATAGAACCAACTTTGTGAGTGGCAGTCTCTTTGAGATTCCATTTGGCATCTAGTGGGAGACAACCTTATGCATGATGTAGCCACCAGCATTATCCCTGGTGAGGAAGTAGTGTGGCGGGCTTGTAACCTCAAACAATGTCCCATCTGCTTCTAGGATGATGTTCGAATGTAAAGAATCTAAAGATGTCATGGCTATGTAGTAGCCTCCAATGTCATCTCATCTGATAATGGGATGATGTATAAAGCATGTAGGTGCCATTGTCAAGGAATCTAAAGATGTCGCATCCATCATCATAGGGTGGCCAGCTTGGGGGTAGTTGACAGAGATGAAAACGGAGGGGATTTGGTGGGTGAAGCAGTGACAGAAGCGATGAAAAGTAGTAGATATTTTTTTCATCGTACATTGCCTCATTCGCATGTTGTTCAATCACCCGATTGGTGATTTGTATTTCAAATGTTTAACTGGTAATGGGAGAGAATTCAAGAGGCGGGGAGATAATGGAGTAGCTTGTTGGTTTGCTAGTATTTCAATCAAAGAGACGGGGAGTGAATTAGCCATATTTTAGGGCTTCATCTTGTGTCTTATTATATTTCAATCACACTTATACCTGTTCGATTAAATATTATTCCCCTCAATATGCATATTTGTATAAAATGTACTTATGGACATTATTTGCATATTTTTCAGGCATTTGGACCATGCTTACTGGAAGAGAGTGAGAAGGAGTGATCTTAGGGTTTCTCTACCCTTGGAGAGACCTAAAGTGAAGTCTAATGCTCCCTCAACCTACCCTAGTGACCAAAGATCCAATAAAGTAATGATGTCCAAGGAAATCCAAAGAAACAAGTCCAAGTGTTGATCCAAAGGCCAACATGGCCGTGGTACCACAGAACAGCCATGCTAGCATACTTGCAAATCAACAGAGTCACCTTGGAGCAAATCTAGAATCACCACAGTCGTGCCACATAGAATGGTCATGGTGAACTGACCTAGAACGGTCGTTCCTCCTTGCATGGTCGTGTAACAATAGAGATAGAATGGTCGTTGGCCCAAGAACAGGTTGTGCAATCTGAGCCACCATGGTCGTGGTGACCACCATGGTCATGCTACCCTAGCCCCACCACGGCCGTGGTGACCACCACGGTCGTGCCACCTCCAGTACAAAATCAACCAAGTCTATGTGATTTTTCCCCATTTCTCACCTCGGTCATTCTCATCCACCACGACCATTCTCACCCCTCCCCACCACGACCGTGGTGACCACCACAGTCATTCTACTCACAAAAATCATTTAGATTAAAGTAACCCTAGTTGGGAATTGAAATCACCTAGGAATTTAGGGAAATCACTTATATGTGTGAATTTTGGGATTTGCTCCTAGGTCCAATTCTCGGATCCCTAGATAGCTACCCCTCCTCCTTCATTCTAATCAATTCTCCTTACCCTATTTGAGAGATCGAAGTAGCTAGTTTAGATGAATTCGGTGTGTTTAGCATTAAGCTTTCTCAAGGTTAGAATGTGGGTGATGGGAGGCCTAAAACCTCACTTCCACTCCTATTACTAACCTCAACCCCTAATCATCATAAGATCATCTAACCTAGAAACCTAGACTTGTTTAGACTGTAATTGAATTACACCTAAACCCTAACCCAATTGAGCCTCGCAAGGGTAGTAGGGGATGTTAGGGACTAGTTCCCCTATACACAACCTAGCATATCCATGGCCAATTAGTAGTTTAGGATAACTCATTAGACTCTAGCTTGTTGTTTCATTTGATAATCTAAATGTAATCATTATGTTCATATGTCACTCCCAACCTAATTGATAAGTGCATACCCTAAACAGCCCATATCTCCCTTAATTGCTTTAAAACCCTAATTGCCTTCTTGCTTAGATAATGTTAGCTTAGTTAGCTCTTTTCTTGTTAGTTAGCTTCTTGCCTTATTTTTGCTTAGTTCATGTTAGCTTAGGTCTTTAATTTCTCTTTTTCTTTGTTTGCTAGTCTAGTGTAGTGTAGTTCTCTCCTTGCTTGCCTTAGTGTAGATTGTTCTTTTCTTGCCTTTCTTGCTTGTCGTGTCTTTTCTTACTTAGTAGAATTAAATGTTTGGGGTTAACTTAGGTTTTTTTATTGGTTGTTTTATTTTCTTTAATTGCTTGCATGTTCATCCTTAGTTTAACAATCAAATCAATCTTCAAACCCTTCAACCCTAGACTCCGTAGTAGGAACCTAGCCCAAAAACTAACCTAGCTATAGTTTCCCCTTTTCTCCCTATAGATCGACCCTATACTTGCCTCCCTCCTATACTACGACATGACCTCGTTCTCTTACGGGTGTAGTGTTTTGGTTTTTGAGAGTGTGTTAAGTTAGGTCCATTATAAATTTTGAAAGTAAATCCACTGTTTGTTTCTGTTCGTGGGGTTGCATCTATTTAAACTCCAATTGAGTAGTGTGTAACATCATTGGTAGAAACACACCAAGATTTTTGGTGTCGTTATCGGGGAAAAGGTGATTGGCCCAGCTAGTTAGTTTTCCTATGACTTTTCCTACTACCCTCATCATTGCTATTATTTATTCTTTATTCTTTGCATTCTTTGTGCGTATTGGTTTGCTAACTTGTTTCTTTTGTATGGTTGTGCCTTGTGCATGTGACAAGCCACTCAGGGGAAGACAAGATGGAAGGTTGAAATGCACCCCACAAGCCACTTCAAGATTACTTCATGCCTAGAAACTACAAATTGCCAATTGCTAGCAGAGTTGATCAAATTCTAGGGGAGCAATTCTCCATCCTCTAGGTCTTCTTGGGCTCCTGCCTATCTTCTACGAATCAGAGAATGAGAACCCCTACAAGCATTGGGAGTCATTTCTTGAAGCATGCTCCACCTTTAGGATGTTGACGGCTAGTGATGACACAATTTGGTTGACCTTGTTCTCTTTATCCCTCAAAGATAAAGCCAAAGATTGATATGACTCAAGGAGGGATATCATGAGTTAGGAAACAATTAAGAATGCCTTATTAATACAATTATACTCAATAGCAAGGTTAACACAAATGTGGCATGTCGTGACAAGTTTTAGTCAAATGGGCAATGAGCAGCTTCACAATGCATGTGAGAGATTTAAGAAGATTTTGAGAGAGTGCCCACACCATGAGATCCATTTGTGGCAACTAGTTCATTCCTTTTACTTCGGTCTATCTCCAAATAGACAAACCTCAGTAGATTACTCTTGTAGAGTAGTTTTCATGGCTAGGCCACCTGAGGAGATATGGTCCTTGTATGAGCAGCTGGTAGAAGGTTCAAGAATCTGAGCTTCAAGCATGATGAATGACAGTGGCCATGCCTTTGATATGACATCTCTGACCCATAATGACTCAAGCCCGCAAGTGATGAAGATTCTTGGTGACATGGTGAGCTTCATGAAGAACCAAGTGACAAATTCTCCTTGTCATTTGTTCAATTCTATTGAGTTCTATGGTGAAGAAAATAAGACACCTCACTCCTATAGATACCAAGAACCACAAAGTCCAAGATATAGCTCAAGGTTTGAGGAAGAGGTTCTCTCTAGGTTGAAGAGATTTGATGACATACAAATGAATGTGATAAGGCTTGAAGAGAGGATAGAGCAGCTATCTTTCATAATTGCTCTCCAAGAAGAAAAATTGTCTTCAAAACCCATCTTGTGTTTCAATGAAGCAAGTGGACCAATGCCTTCTTTCCAAGTTTTCTATAGTTCACCTCCTATGCAAGTGCAGCCCAGATACCACTTCCAATGTGACCCCTAGACTTATACACCACCTCCCCCTCCATCACCACCAATTTCTCAAAAATTCACCTTCCAACCTCAATTCTCTACTCCACCTCAACTTCAACACCAAGTATCACCTCCACCTCCTCCACAACCACAGCTAGATCCCCCTCTCCACCATGAGCAAGGAAGTGTTGTGATAGTTCTAAGGAGTGGAAAATCTCTTGAGCAACCCGCTAGTTAAAGAAAGGTTGATAAAGCAAAACAAAAGCAGCCAAGTGGTGATATTGTGATTGAGATTGCTGAAGATGATTATGTGATACATCCTGTTGATTTTGGGATACGATGTGCTCCACATCACACTCTATTTGCAAGTCCCACCATCCCTAGTGTTCCACCTCATGTTAATGTAAACAAGGCCAAAGCAAGTGAGCCACCATTCATTGAAGTCTTAGATGAGCCACCAGAAGTAAGGAGGAGACAAAAGCACAATATTGACATTCTTGAGATATTTCACCAAATGAAGATCAATATTCCATTGTTGGATGTTATTAAGCAAATCCCATCATATGCCAAGTTTTTTTAGAACTTATACACTATGAAGAGAAGGTCGATGGGGAGGATACCAAAGAAAGTGAACTTGACTAAACAAGTGAGCTCTATCCCCCAGCACTCACTCCCCATGAAGAGGAAAGACCCAGGAGCCCAAAACATACCTAGCTACATTAGGGGACATTACACAGGCAAATCCCTACTTAATTTGGGATTCAGTGTGAATTTGATGCCATATAGTGTCTATGTTGAGCTGGGTTTAGGCAAGTTGAAACAGGCACATTGCACTCTCCAACTGGCAGATCGCTCCATCAAAGTACCTAGAGGATGAGTAGATGATGTCTTGGTGATGATTGACAAGGAAAGAGGAGCAGTGTTCTCGGATGATTTCATTGTTCTTGACATGGAGCCGAATGATAGGAAGATCCCCATCATCTTGGGGAGACCATTCTTATCTATAGATGATGTCGAGATGCATGTTCGTAGTGGCATAATGACAGTCTCTTTCATGTACACGAAGATAAAGATCAACATATACAAGTCCTCAAACTTGTGAGTTTGAGATGAGGATATTGGATATGGTCACTTCAAGAGTTTGATTGATCATTCGAGAGAAGAAGGTCAAGATGAAGGATGTGATGACAGCTTTGGTGATCAAAGGGATGAGGAGAATAGGTTGAATGCAAATGAGAGATGTATCTATTGCAAGAATGGTCACATGATGATGCCATATGGATGAATAATTGAAGAATCTCCAAGAAGCCTAGCTGAAGGCATGAAACTAATTTGTGGGAGGAAACCCACCTAGGTTTGGGAATTCTTCACCCAACCTTCCATTTTTAATACTTTTGCTTTGTTTCTACACTTTCCAAGAAAACACGCACACACACACTTGTTTTTAATAGTTTTTGTTTAGTTTTGAGATGTGCAGGTGAGAATAGGGTGAAATGAAGAAAATTAGATGAAATTTTGATAAGTAATCCATGAAAAATCATTTTGAAATAAATATTTTATGTTTTTATGAGATTCAAGTGTGGGACAACTTCCACAGTATCCACCATAACCATGGTGACATGGAACGGCTATGGTGGTGCATTCATAATCAACAAGGGAATTGAGAAAAATCAAAGAAATT
Organism: Alisma plantago-aquatica; assembly: GCA_963693085.1. NCBI lineage: Eukaryota > Viridiplantae > Streptophyta > Magnoliopsida > Alismatales > Alismataceae > Alisma > Alisma plantago-aquatica. Next base: position 796,013,858 of record OY856413.1, on the reverse strand, counting down.
GAGAACTGAAGAACAAACCGACAACTACCGTACAAGGTAGTACAACTGTGTAGCCACCCACATAGAACAACTGTGTGGGGTACCATGGCCGTGAAGTAATCAATCCACCACAGTCATGTCGTGTAGTACGGCTGTGCTGCAGCCGGACTCCAGCTCTTAAGTCAGCATTTTGCAAAAATCACAAATCAATTCTATTCTTAACTCCACAAGAACCATGGTTGCTCATTTGTGAACGGCGTCCGTGAAACACCTCCCAGCCACTCCACCACCCTCAAATCACCACCAAATCACCCCCAATCCATATCCAATCAATCCCCCATCATTTCCACTACATTAATCTATGGATTATACCCATTTCCATCCACAAAATCCCCCATTTCTCTCCAATCTGCCTCAACAACCCTGTTCTTTGGAGAAAACCTAAAACCCCATTTTCTCTGCCAATTTTTATCCAAAATGAAGCAAATGGCTAAGAAGGTTGTGTCTAAAACCAAGTAGGTCATTTGCTATGAACGTTGGCCCAAGAATGCATCTTCTTTAGCTCTGTTGGCTTCCCTAGTACTTCCAGCACCATCAGCAGCCTCCAGTTCACAAGGGGAATCACCTCATATGGCGGCAACAATGGATCCCATGATGGAGGAGTCCTCCAGACTACCCAACGGAAGTAGGGAAATAGCCCGATCATCAGTCTCGGAAGCCCGCCCATCAGTCTTGGCAGCTCGACCGTCATTTTCAATTGCACGACCTTCAACGTCTATGGCACCGCAGCCACAGCCGCACCCACAATTGAGAGCACGACAGTGGATACTGGTAGATGATGTAGATGAGGCAATTACAGATGCACAATAAGAGGATGCACCTGAAGTGCATCATGAGGCAACACCTGATAGTCAGAGCAAGAAAGGAAAGAAGTCAAAGCACCCAGAGTGCTTGACACGTCGAGTGATTGACACTCTCTATGTGTGCCAGGAGATAATGAAAACTTTGGGCATCTTAGATTTTTTCTAGGATATCTTGGAGCCCGTTGGGCTAGTTGAGGTGTTGACTACAATTTAGGAAACTTATGTAGAGCTTACACAACAATTATTTGCAACACTAGAGAAGGTCTCACAAGATGCCATCAGTGTCACTTTGGGGAATAGCACCTACCTCATCACTGCATCCTTTCTAAATGGCAATTTTACTCCAACTCCTGAGGCAACAACATCACTTGATCAAGGAAACACATATAGGGAAACCAATGCAAACTACACTACAATGTGGAAGAAACTTATAGGGAAAATCAGTTTTGTGGCGGGTAAATCAAAGACAAGTCTGATTCCCAACCCCGTCTTAAGATACATTCAAAAGGTCTTGGCGAACACCATCTTTGCCCGATATGAAAATCAAGGTAGTTGTACCAAGAAAGACCTCTTTGTGTTGGGATGGATGGTGCAGGGAAAGTTTGTAAATCTGGGGTCACTTATTATTGATCACATGAAGATAATCCCATCCAAGAGAAAGAATCCTTTTATTATGGGAGGGATTGTAACTTCCATTGCTTTGACCCTAGGGCATGATGTATCTGGCTACACAAAGGCTGGAGGAAAGCTCATTGACATGCACTATTTGACTCGCTCATCGATGATATTAGTGGTTGATCAGAAGATTTTCTACCAGGTCAACCATGCTTATGCAGGGGTTTTATTAGAGCTCTCCTACCATGCCACACCTCTCCTAGAGGGATGTGGTCCATCTCTGGATTTGTTGGACATCTTAAGGAGGTGGGAAGAGGAGCACCCTAGAGATACATGGCAGCAACAACCTAAAGATCTACCTAAAGGGCTTGGAGAGTCATAGGCAGCTTTTGAGAAGAGGAGGACAGCTGAGGAGTGAGAGACGTGTAGGGTGAGGCGATGCGAGGTGGAGACATCATAGTAGCAGCATCAGCCTACAACGAACGCATATGACATGTCCACCATACATGCACAGCTGGAGGGCATCTAGAGAACTCAGGATCGCATAATGAGCAGCCATGAGGGTATTTTGAGGGCACAGGAGGGTTTCCATCGCACCTAGGATGCCATGTGGTTAGACCATCAACATATGCATTACCTGGTCAACCGCTTATATCAGTTCCAGCACACCCAGTCCCAGAGGAACCCCCAGTGGGGGGAAGATTGGTGGAGTTCACTGTCATCATTTCAGGACAACTACCTTCCTCCACAGTCATACTATTGGGGTTCCTATTACCAGCATCCTCCACCACAGGGAGGAGCACCGCCACCATAGTAATCATCTACCCTATAATTCCTAGACTTTAGTGTCATGCTGAGGACAACATGATTCAAAAGTTTAGGGTGGTAGGGTGGTATGTCCTTATCTCATTTTCACTCTCATTTTGCATTTCACTGACCATTTACTTTTGTTTGCTTGGTTTTGTTTGTTTTAGTTTAGAATTTACCTACTTTGCATACCTGCATGTCGTGTAGTTACTTTCTTGCAAATTTTGGGTAATTTTTAAAAAAAATGCTCTTTTTGTCGTGCATTGCATATCACATATATTTTTGCTAATTTTTGCATGTCTTAGCTAGAATTTACTTGTTTCCTACTTTATGTTCAATAATATAGGCTTATATGTGATTGAAGGCAACTTGGCACTGTTTTGGCCAATTTTGCCCAAATTTGAGATTTCTTGCCTAAAAGTGTGTTTCGACCCAATCTCTACTCTTTGGATTAAAAATGGTGACCTTTGACAAATGCAAGTGAATTATCATTTTTTATTGCTAAATGGTATCAATTCTTGACTTTTTACATGTGTGTCACCTCTCTTGTGTCTGTGACTGTGTTGGTTGAATTGTGACTTGAGCAAGCTATGAGTGCTTAGGGACTACGAAAGCACTTGATAGAAGTATCAATTTCATGTTGTTCATTCATGTGATGTGAAATTGTTGGATGAAGTGTTGGATTAATTTTCATGCAGGAGACCTTATGTTGAGAATCACGTCGGTGACCCATCTTTGACCCGACTCTTCACTCACCATCTTCTTACCCCTCCGCCTCATGAAAGGATGCCAAAGTGCACATATTAGTTGTGGCCACCTCTAAAAGTTTGGGATGGCCACATCTACATCTCACCACTTCACTCTCATCACCATATGCCCTATCTACTCCAAGGGCAAAGAAAAAAATGCAAAAAGAATAAAAAATGCTCCTATTTAAGAGCATCTAAATAAAGAAAATATGAGTGTGTAAAAGCACTCCAAAAGCCTACCGCAATCCTTTCTTCCATTTTCATTCCCATTGAGCTAGGAAAAATCAAACCTAGCTCATTTTTCTCTTTCCGCAGCCACGTGGGTCATTTGGTGTGATTTGAAACCTAAGGTTGAATGCATGAAGGTGAAACATCACTCCTAGTCATCCTTGATGAATGCCATCATGAAACGGTCTACCCATAACTACATGAAAGAAATATAGATTTAGCTTGTGTGTTCTATGCACTATATTTGAAGTTCATATGCTTTGTGCTCTTTTCATAATTGGTTTGTGAAAGTCGAATAGGAGAGAGGTGGAATGCATGCACTTAATCATTATTGATCCCATTCAGAAATAATCATCTTTTGCATTACATTTGTCATTTCTTGATTGTAGAAAAATTACAGAGAGATTGAATTGGAGCATACTTGAGGACAAGTATGTTTTAAGTTTAGGGTGGTGATTCAACCCTATTTTAGGGCTTAATCTTGTATCTTATTGCATTTCAATCACATCTATACCTATTAGATTACATGGTATTCCCCTCAATATGCATATTTGTATAAAATGCACTTATGGACATTATTTGCATGTTTTTCAGTCATTTGGACCATACTTGATGGAAGAGAGAGAAGGAGTGATCCTAGGGTTTCTCTACCCTTAGAGAGACCTACAGTGAAGTATGATGCTTCCTCAACCTACCTCTGGTGGCCAAAGATCCATTGAAGCAAAGATGTCCAAGGAAAACCAAAGAAACAAGTCCAAGTGTTGATCCAGAGGCCAGCACGGCTGTGGTCTCACAGAACGGCCGTGCTAGCATACTTGCAAATCAACAGAGTCACCTTGGAGCAAAGCTAGAATCACCAAATCCGTGCCACACAAAATGGCCTTGGTGAACTGCTAGAACGGTTATGCCACCTTGCACGTTTGTGTGACAACAGAGTCAGAACGGCCGTGGGGCCAAGAACGAGTTGTGCAATCTGAGCCACCACGGTCGTGGTGACCACCACGACTGTGTTGTCCTAGCCCCACCACAATTGTGGTGACCAGCACGGTTGTTCCACCTCTATTACAAAATCAACCAAGTCCCTGTGATTTTTCCCCATTTCTCACCTCAGTCATTCTCATCCACCACAACTGTACTCACCCTCCCACCATGGCCGTGGTGACCACCACGACTGTGCTACTCACAAAAACCTAGCTATTTTTGCACTACATTTCCCATACTACCCCTACTTGACCTAGTGCTTCCCCCACACCTATGTATACCTAGGTGGTAGCTCCAACACGAGGTTAGCTACCTTCTACCACATCTTAGCTCCCCATTTTCACCCCTTGGCCATTCCACTCCATTTCACCTCCATGCCACCCCATTTCACCATTTCCACCAACAAAACCTTAGTTTCCTACTATTTTGCCCCTATTCCACCATCATCCCATGCCATTGGACCTTGGAGGAGAGAGGAGGAAGTGGAGGATTTCTCCATCTACACTGAGCTCCATGGCTTCTTCTACCTCTTTCTCCCTTCTTTTTGTATTTTGCATTGCTATGAGTAGCTACGCCCCTTGGGTGGACTGTTTGGGGTGAAAATGTTACTTTGATACCATGTTGGGGGAAATGATATGTAAACATTGTATATTCATTTGCTAATTCTTATGTGCTATTTTTATCTCATTCTCCATGAATTGCTTGTTGGTTTGTGCTTGAAATCACCTAGGAATTTAGGGAAATTTCTTATATGTGAGAATTTTGGGATTTGCTCCTAGGTCCAATTCTTGGATCCCTAGCTAGCTACCATCCTCCTACATTCTAATCAAATCTCTTAACCCTAGATGAGAGATCTAAGTAGCTAATTTAGATGAATTTGGTGTGTTTAGCATGGATCTTTCTCAAGGTTAGAATGTGGGTGATGGGAGGCCTAAAACCTCACTTCCACTCCCATTACTGACCTCAGCCCCTAATCATCCCAAGATCATCTAACTTAGAAACCTAGACTTGTTTAGACTCTAATTGAATTACACCAAAACCCAAACCTAATTGATCCTCACAAGGGTAGTAGGGGGTGTTAAGGACTAGTTCCCATGTACACAATCTAGCATATTCATGGCTAGATAGTAGTTTAGGATAATTCATTAGACTCTAGCTTGTTGTTTGGTTTGATAATCTAAATGGAATCATTATTTTCATACGTCACCCCCAACCTAATTGATAAGTGCATACCCTAAACATCCCACATCTCCCTTAATTACTTTAAAACCCTAATTGCCTTCTTGCTTAGCTAATGTTAGCTTAGTTAGCTTTTTTCTTACTTAGTTAGCTTCTTGCCCTATTTTTACTTTATTCATGCTAGCTTAGGTCTTTAATTGCTCTTTTTCTCTATTTGCTAGTCTAGTGTAGTGTAGTTCTCTCCTTGCTTGCCTTAGTGTAGATTGCTCTTTTCTTGCCTTTCTTGCCTGCCTTATCTTTTCTTGCTTGGTAGAATTAACTATCTAGGGTTAAATTCGGTTTTATTATTGCTTATTTTCTTTCCTATTATTGCTTTCCTATTCATCCTTAGTTTAAAAATCAAATCAACTTTCAAGCCCTTCAACCCTATAATCCATAGTAGGAACCTAACCCAAAAACTAACTTAGCTCTAGTGCCCCCTTTTATCCCTGTGGATTGACCCTATACTTACCTCCATCCTATACTACAACACGACCTCGTGCGCTTGCGAGTGTAATGTTTTGGTTTTTGAGAGTGTGTTAAGTTAGGTCCATTATAAATTTTGTAAGTGAATGCACTGTGTGTTTTTGTCCGTGGGGTTGCATTTATTCAAACTCTAATTGAGTAGTTTGTAACACCATTGGCAGAAACACACCTGGGAGAGAGAAAGAGAAGTTGAGGATGGTTAGTTGGGTTTCCTTGGAAGTTAGGGACATGGAGTTAATAGGGATTGTTGGTTGGAAGAAATCGAAGAGAGTGGGGTGGTTGCTGAATTTCAATTCGGAACTACCACTAATTGATTGGAGTTTCAATAGCGAAATGTGTTGGACATCATAGATAAAAGTTATGGGTGTTGAATGAGGGAATGTATGTAGTTGCAAGGGGAAGTGAGAGGCATTCCAGATGGGGAGTTGGCCCTTAGTTTGGAATAGGATGAGCCAAGTATGTGGGGAAGAAAAAAAGATGAAAAATGAGGGGGAAATGAGAAAAATGTGGGACAAGAGTGAGTTTCGGAGATTGCAGGATTTTGAATTCTTACATTCTGATTGGTTAGATCTTTGAGAAATTGAAAATGGCATTTGTGCATATATAAAAACAAACTCTGTCATTTTATAGTAGTATAGATATAGATATGTGGGTGCTAGGTAACCATATTTCTTTCATCATGATTTCAAGGTTTAGAGAGTGCTTGAGGTCATGTCTCGATTTTTTATGTGATTGAGAGTGGCTACATCCATAACTCAGATTTAAGGGTCTATAGCCTACTTTTGGTTTTGTGGCCTATGTACCCAGGATGGATAGGTCAGGATGTTGTTCCACTATAGTTTGTTACTCATACAACCGACGAGAAGAGCTCTTTAGGATTTTGGACATCCAAGATCTTATACATGCATATTTTGACTTCGCAGTGGTCAGCTAGTAGTTTGAGTGGCACACCTCAAACTAACTAGGGCTTGATAATACCAATAACTCATCCTCGTGGTATACTTGTTAGGTTTCTTTGGCGAATCACATTGGATGATAATCAATATCTTGCTTTCCTTATAGCATTATATGCAATTCATATCTTGTCGAGTGTAATTACCTATATATGTAACCTTTAATTATGCTTGACCATTTTATACACATATTGTTTAGCCTTTCTAGTCTATCAAACTGTCGGCCTTAACTACTTTAATTATATAACTTCCTCGTAAGTAATAAATGTTATTAGAGGTTATATAATATCATTGCAACATGGGTCTTACCTCATGGGTTTCTAATAATTTTAGGTGATAAACAACATTGTTAGACTAGTTGTGACGTCTGTCTCGGAAAACGAGATCAATGAATGTGGAAGCGATTAATTAGCAATGGAATTACTGAAAATCACTAAAAAATTAAAACTTTTTGTAAAGAGATCTACAATTGATAAAACTCTTTCATAAAGAAACATGATAAGTTATTTACAAACTAATTCATCATTACATCTCTGTAAAAATCACATCTCGAGGATTACAAACATCAATTGTCATGTTAACTATATAAGGCAAGATACAAAAATCTTGAGGTATTAAGCCAAAATCTCAGATTTATATTAAACATCTATTGAGTCCTAGGACATGAGAGTACAGAGACGACACATAGGACTATCTATATACAAGACTCGACATATAGTGTATCCACCTTAGGATCACTATTGTCCCTGATGTTGTTGTTGTTGCTGCTACTCACCCACTGATGGGTTCCTTCATCCTCGGCGTCTACCTAAAAAGTTGAATACCACGGGGGTGAGACAATTGAATAATTGTCCCAGGGAGAGTTATAACTCTCCTCCAGAAGCATTGTTATTGCAATAATGGAATAACATTGAACAGTAGAACTATAAATATACCACAGTAGGTAGAACATTGTATAAGCTAAGTAAAACAGTATTCTATAAGCAATCATTTCAATTACAATTTGATTGAATGACAAGACATATATCAATAAGGAATATGAAGAACATGTATACTAGTTATTCAACTAGAGCACTATAAACAATGTATCATCAATTATTATTTCTCATAGTTAAATCTAAGCAATTATGCTATATGGTTGATTACATTTTTCAAACATATTATTGCCCTGAGGAGATGAGTTACACCACTCATACTCCAACCGACCATTATGAAATCGCAATCGGTACCATACATAGGTCATCAGAAGAGCCGGATTTCTATGACCTCATCTTCCTCAGTCAGTGTGAGGTACAACATGTTGGACATCTTGTGTCTCTGTTATAATATCTTTCCAAGGTATTCTGGCAACTTCGCTATTAGAGTTATAGTGGCATGTTGTACTCTCTTCGCCATCGAGGGATTTCTTGTTTATCTCACATCGATGCGTCATTAACAACATAATTGAGAGATTAGTAATACATCATCCTGGTATAAACATATAATGAAGGATTGAGAGATTAAATGTACATCTCACATCAATTCCTACATTAGGACGTAAGGATATTCGTGTCCATAACCCCCACATACTCAAAAGTATGCTCTCCAGGAGTTCCCTTAGGAAAACATGTTTCACCATCATTTAACTTCTGACAATGATGGATCTATGGTCAGGGCTCTACATGATATCATTATACTTGATTATTTAAGTATATTATAGCATTCTTTTAGCATCATGCATGTTTTCAAACATAAACTAATAAGACAATTGCTATAAAGAAAGATTACTAATTGTATCAAGTTCATATCACATATTGTTAACATTGGGATATTAATCCCTAACTATCTCATCATTAAGATTCAGGAATATGGGTGTTTAATCCCTTAGATCATCAAAACACTTGTTACCAAGTAACATATTGCCATCAAGTCATTTAACAGTATGAACATGATTGTAGCAATGCAGATATTTCTCATGGCTCATCCAGCCTATCAATCTCATATGTTACCTCTTAGTAGGCAACATATCATATCATTACTTTCAAAGCTTATAAGGTGCTTTCAATGAATATAGCATCATAACCCTTACCTGGCTATGCTCACTTCTTTATAAAGACTTGCATGACTAATACAATTGATAACATGCACATTATATCTATATCAACACAATACAAATTATTTCCAGGTCAAGTATGGAGCACCACGACCGTGTAGCCAAGAACGGCTATGCAAGGGGAAAGCCACCACGGTCGTGCTACCTTGCACGGTTGTGCTACAGAAAATTACCACGACCGTGTTACATCACCTGGGTTGGTTTCTAGGTTTAGGATTTCTTATTCAATTCAATTTAGGGTTATTCAACCCCTTAGCTTAAATGGGCATAGATTCCTTATTTCATAATTCAATCATAGAGTTTCATGCTTTAAAAGCATAACCCAAAATTAGGGTTTACTGTTCACATCATCACATTTCCCTAGATTAGGGTTATTATTAATACTTCACCATTAGGGTTACTATTCACCCTAATTAAAAATGATCAACAAGGTACCTTTAATTTAAGGATTACCATGTCATCATTATGAATTAGGATTTCATCATCATCATGCATTAGGAATACTTCCATCATTACCCTCAATTAGGGTTATAATTCATTAACCATCAATGTTAGGGTTTCATGATCTCACTAACATGGATCATACCCTAGTTAGGTATTCATTCATGTTGGATGTCTATTGCTTGATTAATCATTCATATGAAAGGTATTCTCTCTCCTCTTTCTATAAGATGATGTTTGCATCACCTTTGATTGAGCTAAGTTAATTCAACATTGACATCATGGGTTATGTTATTACTATTATGATTATTAAGGCTCACTTGTTCAAAGTGTATTAATCACTCTATCTCATCAAGGGTACCTTTGTAATGTTCACCATTGATTATAACATGCATTAATCAATTAAATACTTGGTCCCTTAATCACTTTAGGTATCTATGAGGTTTAGGTTAATCATTCACTAAACCATCTTGACCACTAAGGCATCAAATGATCTTGACCTTTTTAGACCTCAAACGGTCTTGCACATTAAACCCCCAAATAGTCTTGGGCAAACCTTGAAACCATTTGGTGTTGAAGACCATTTCGTCTTGTTGAATTTTGAAACCGTTTGGTAAAGTACACACTCAAGACCGTTTGCCCAAGATGGGATGGAGATTGTTTGGTAATCTTTGACTTTGAAACCGCATGGACATAACAAATCTTCAAACCGCATGAGATCAAACGTTCTTGAGACCGTTTGGTTCAAACCACCTCAAAACCACATGAACCAAAAAGTGTCTCAACCACTTCAATTGAGTTAGGGTTTCCAATGTTGAACCCCTCAATCGACCATGCACTTGTTAGCCACTCATCAATTGAGTTAATTAGGTCAACCCTCAACTGATTTGACACTCAATTGACCCGCAATTGATCATTAATTAGGGCTTGGATCAATTGGATTAGGTCTTGGAATCGATTACTCTTCAACATTCATCAATGTGAGTCTAATTGATTTGAAACGATTGAACCATCATTCAATTTGATCATGACCTGACTCCAAACGGTCTTCGGTGACCCCCAAACAGTCTTGGGATTGTTTGGACGTCCTACAAAGGGTCTTGAGACCGTTTTCGCATTATCTCATCAAAAACTAAGTCATTCAACTAAGGTTTGAACCCTAGGTTTGGTCACCAAAACAGTAATTTAATTATTCATCAACTTGATATCATTGGGTCCTCAATTGGTTAACCCTACTTAAACCTAGACCTCCAAATGGTCTTGGGTGATCACCAAACGGTCTTTAGATCATTTGGGTGATCCCCAAATGGTTTTGAAACCATTTGGGCCACTCAACCCAAACTTCAACATAATACTATTGTTGAAATCAGCAATTGACCCTATTAGGGTTTTGATGATTGTTGGGCCTTCAGTTGGTGATTTACTTGGAATTACTTGATGATTTTTCGTAGGTAATTAGTTTACATGTTTTACAACAGAACTCCAAATGTTCAATGCCTGGTCAACGCCCCCAAATAGTCTTGGACCGTTTGCTTCCATGCGTTCTTGTGAAACTTGTTGAACTCAAACGGTTTGAAACCGTTTGCTCCAAACAGTTTGACAAACCGTTTGCTAAAGATGGGAGACCGTTTGTTAAAGTTAATTCTTGGATAAACATTGGAATGAACGTCATCTTCTTCTACCTCAAGAACAGGGGTTGTTCTTCACAGAAAAGATAGCAAGAACACACAAAGGTGTCTAAAGAAGAAGTATAAGCAACGATTCTAGGAAAAAAAGATGCAAAAGCAAAGCTTAAGGGTTTAGAGTTATAAAACCCACCTATAGGACTGATATAGAGCTCCAAGATTCTTATCTTTAGTGGTGTCTTGAGATCCAGTAGGTGTCCAAGGTCCGTTCTTCAAGTTTTGGATGGAGAAGATGGCTAGAAAGAAGAATTGTGTGAAGAAAACTAAGAAACCAACCTTGTTTTAGGGTTTCCACCATGAATTCAAGTTAGATGATGATCCAGACTTACCAAGTCAGCTTGGTCGTCCTTCCTATGCTCCAGAGCTCCTTCTTGGTCGGCCAAAGCAAGAAGATAAGAAAAGGAACTAAAGGAAATGATCCCTTGCTTTGTTGATAAGGATGCTTTATATATTTATGGGTATTTTCATGGAAAATAGAAAGAAGAGAATAATCTCCTTTTATTTCCCAACTAAAACCACCAAAACTTCCTCCATCCTTTAGCCATGTTTCCACCTTCTATCCTTAGGAAAAACTCCTCCATTATCCAAGGTTAAAAAGAACTAAACACCTTAATAAGTTGATATATATTAAAGGGTCATTTGCTTAAATCTTGATTATTTTAATATCAAGATTATCTCTCCTCTTTGATCATTCAAATGAGGAGCCCCTCTCATTTTATTTGCTCTACTTGATGCCAAGAAACATGAGAATCCTCTAGAGGGTATATATTACATTTTGGACCCTAGGTTTTGGGTAAATTGCACTTTACACCAAAATTAGGTTTTAAAGCACAAGGATTGCTCTACAAGCTATATCTTGGTGCTCAAACTTGTGGAATCCATGTCACCACATCATATTCATTCTTATGATATCTAAACATCAGAGGAACATTTTAACTTGTACAATTTGCAAGTTTACCCCTTTACTTGGGTAATTTGTACTTTGGTCCAAAATTAACACAACAATGTTCCAACATTATTCAAAAAGGACTGAAATAGAAATATAAGTTCCTCAAAAGCTTTAATTACATTTCAAATGATAAACACTAACATCTAATCACTTAATTAAGCAAAACACCTAGGGTTAGTACATAACCCAGATCAGGGATGTTACAAATTATCCACCCCTTACAGGGATTTCATCCCCGAAATCAACAAAGACATATTAAGAGAAAAGGACAGGGTATTTCCTTCTCATCTCTTCCTCTAGTTCCCACGTGGCTTCTTCAATACCATGGTGATTCCAGAGGACTTTTACAAGACTTATGTCTTTCTTTTTTAGCTTTTTAATTCTTCTGTCGAGGATCGATACAGGTCCTTCTTCATAAGATACATCATCATTCAATTCTACTTCCATAGGTTGCAGAACTGATTCTGTATCAGGATTACATTTCCTAAGCATGGAAATGTGGAACACTGGGTATATCTTTTGTAGCTCTGGTGGTAACTCTAGCTTATAGGCTACCTTTCGAATCCGTTCAATGATTGGATAAGGCCCCATAAACCTAGGAGCTAACTTTCCTTTCCTTCCCAATCTAAGAACTCCTTTCCAAGGTGAGACCTTGAGGTACACTCTATCTCCAACCTAGAATTCTAAAGATCTACGACGCTTATCAGCATATGACTTCTGCCTATCTTGTGCAGTCTTTATCTGTTGTTGTATTATTTTAATCTTCTCAGTGGTCTGTTGCACAAGATCAGGACCTAAAAGTTGATATTCACCAGTTTCATACCAACATAGGGGTGATCTACACCGTCTACCATACAAAGCTTCATAAGGTGCCATGTCAATGCTATGTTGATATCTGTTATTGTAGGCAAACTCTATCAAGCTTAGGTGCAGATCCCAACTTCGTGTGAACTGAAGAAAACATGCTCTAAGCAAGTCCTCCAAAGTATGTATAGTCCTTTCTGACTGTCCATCTGTCTGAGGATGAAAGGTTGTGCTAAACCTTAATGGTGTGCCTAAGGCTTTATGAAGTCGCTCCCAAAAATGACTCGTAAACTGGGGACCTCTATCAGAAACAATGGTAACTGGGACCCCATGCAGCCGTACTATCTCATCTACATATAACTGTGCCTGCTTCTCAGCAGAATAGGTTGTTTTGACAGGTAAGAAATGTGTTGTCTTTGTCAACCTATCAACTATTACCCAGATGGAATCATGTCCTTTGGTTGTCCTGGGTAGACCAACCACAAAGTCCATGGTTACATGATCCCACTTCCACTGTGGTATGGGCAAAGGTTGCATTGTCCCTGCAGGCTTCTGGTGTTCAACCTTAACTTGCTGACACATAGGACACCGCATAACGAACTTGGCAACATCCTTTTTCAAACTAGGCCACCAATACATATCTTTCAAGTTTCGATACATCTTGGTGCTTCCTAGGTACATAGCATACATCGAAGAATGAGCTTCTTCCAGGACTAACTTTCTCAAGTTATCCACATCTGGTACTATCATTCTACCATGATAACAAGCTACTTGATCATCTGAGTCATGGAAACCTTCTCATCTCTCACCGCCATACTCTGATCTAATCTGTTGAACTGCAGCATCAACTTGTTGTGCCTCCTTAATCTGCTCTCTCAGAGTAGGTTTTATGTGCATCTCAGCTAACAACCCAGCTAACAATGATACTTTCAACTGTACATTGTCTTGCCTTAAGGAGATAAGCATATCCCTCTTAAAGCATACTAAGGAATTCAGCTATGCTTTATCTAGGGCTGATGTTGCTGATTTCCTACTCAAAGCATCCGCAACGACATTGGCCTTCCCTGGATGGTAATCAATTATGCAATCATAGTCCTTGATCAATTCCATCCAGCGGCGTTGCCTCATGTTAAGCTTATGCTGAGAAAAGATATAATTAAAGTTCTTATGGTATGTGAAAATTTGGAACGTCTCTCCATAAAGATAATGTCTCCAGATTTTCAAGGCATGAACTATATCAGCTAGCTCTAAATCATGTGTCGGATAATTCTCTTCGTGTTTCTTAAGTTGTCGGAAAGCAAAAGAAATCACTTGTTTATCTTGAATCAACACACTTCCTAGTCCATTCTTAGAGGCATCACAGAAAACTATATATCCTTTTCCTTGTTTAGGTAGCACAAGCACAGGTGCACTTGTCAACCTTTCCTTTAACAGCTGAAAAGATTGTTGACACTTATCACTCCAGGTAAAAGGAACATCCTTCCTGGTCAACTTAGTCAAGGGTAAAGCTATAGAACTGAAGTTCTTAATGAACCTCCGATAATAGCCTGCCAACCCTAAGAAACTTTGAATCTCCGTCGGTGTCTTCAGGTGCTCCCATAGCAGAACAGATTCTACTTTTTTAGGGTCAACACGTATACCTGAAGCAGATACTACGTGTCCAAGGAAAGAAAGTTCTGGTAACCAGAACTCACACTTGCTAAACTTAGCATATAGCTTATGTTCTCTTAGCAAAGTTAGAGTCTGACGAAGATGTTGTTCGTGCTGTTGAGCATCTCTACTATAGATCAGAATGTCATCTATAAAGACAACAACACACTGATCGAGAAAAGCTCGGAAGATTCTATTCATGAGTTCCATAAATGCAGCTGGTGCATTAGTTAGTCCAAACGACATAACTGTGAACTCATAGTGACCATACCTTATCCTGAAGGCAGACTTAGGTATGTCGCCATCCTTAATACGCAATTGATGATATCCCGACCTCAAATCTATTTTTGAGAAAATAGTTGCACCACACAACTGGTCAAAAGGATCATCAATCCTCGGCAGAGGATACTTATTCTTTATCGTTACTTTATTTATCTATCTATAATCAATGCACAACCGCATTGACCCATCTTTCTTCTTAACAAAGAGGACTGGAGCACCCCAAGGCGAAGTACTCGGTCAGATGAAACCCTTCTCAAGCAACTCTTGCAGTTGTTTCTTGAGTTCTACCATCTCAGCAGGCGCCATCCTGTACGGTGTTTGTGCTATCGATTGCGTGTCCGGAACTAGATTAATTTCAAAATCAATCTCCTGGGCGGTGGTATACCTGGAAGTTCTTCAGGAAATACATCTTCAAATTCCCTGACTACATGAACTTCAATAGGATTAGGACTCTCCATGGTAGTATCTACCACATGGGTCAAGAATGCATAACATCCTTGCCTCATCAGCTTCTCAGCAACCATAGCTGACACCAGACAGGTTGGTAGAATCTTTCTATCTCCTTGAAAGATCCATGTGTCACTATCATCAGCAAATACAGCTTGCTTGGACTCACAATCCAAGACAACCTTATACCTTTCTAAGGTATCCATCCCAAGGATTACATCAAATCCATGCATCTCAAGTGGTATAAGATCCACTTGAATGTGATGTTCAGAAAAGAAGAGAATGCAGGGAGAACATATCTCCTGCAACACAGCAGATCCCATCAACGGAGTTTCTAGCAACAAACTATCTGCTCTATGACTTATAGTCAGGTTGCAGTCAAGAATCACTCTTCGAGTGATAAAGGAGTGTGTAGCACCCGGATCAATTAAAACAGATACATCGCAAGGTGTAAATATATCAGAATATAACAATTCCATCTGACCTGCCACAACCTGTGGGTTGATCACTGCATCAGGTGAATTCATTGTGTAGAATCTCGCCGTTGCCTGTGGTTGATTCGGTGCTTGATGACTAGGTGTCGATGATCCAGTTTGGGATGCTTGTCCACGTCCTCTAGTATTACCTAGAAACTATCATCTTTGAGATCCTTGCTGACTGTGCCTTTGAGGTTGAGTTACACTCACTTCTCTGGCTCTGCAATCTTTCATCAGATGTCCCGTCTTTCCACATATGTAACAACTTCTGTTCAGTTGTTTTGGTCTGGGTGGTCCTGTAACCGACATAGATGTTGAGCTACGAGCTCCTTATAAAGGTAAGCTTCGTCCTCTACCCCTATTTGACGTCCACTACGTCTGGGTACTGAATCTAGGTGGTGGTGTAGGTACAGAAAACCTAGGTTTCTTGAAACCTTTAGATGAGGATCCTTGAAACTGGGGATACATATTCTTGTTCTTAGTCTGTCTCTTCTCTGACACAAACCTCTCTACCCTTCTGACAGATTCCATGAAGGTAGAAAACCTTTACCTGTTCTCCAAAGCAGACACAGGAGTAGTCAACTCAGTGTTTAGTCCTTTCTCAAAACACCTAATCCTTTCTTCATCTGTGGTCGCCATGTGCGGACAGAACCGCAACAACTCCATGAACTTAGCCTCGTACTCGCTAATGTTCATTAGACCTTGTCTTAATCTCTCAAACTAACAGATTTTCTCATACATAAACGTCTTAGGGAAGTATATGTTGATAAATTCCCGTCGAAAAACTTCCCATGCAATCTCCACACCTGGCATCTTTTGTTCTTCCATGGTCCACCAATGACTAGCACTCCCCTTGAGAAGATACACAGCATGTCTAACCTTCTCAACTTCTGGGATGTTTAGGATTCTAAAGGCCTTCTCTAGTTCAGTTAACCACAAATCAGCATCTGTAGGGTCAGCTGTTCCAGCATACTCTATGGCTCCAACCCGACGAAGTTGTTCAAACGTCTTGCCGGCTCCTTGTCCTTTAGGATGGGTAGGTACCCTAGGTGTAGGTATAGGCATCCTATCAGTCATATGTGTCATGGCAGTCATGAACTGCCCAAACATAGCTTGGAAGGCTGGGTTCCCCATTTCAACTAGATTTAACTAGGGTGGTTCAGGCACAAGTTCTTCTCTTTCTAGGTTTCTTGCACCTCTTCTGGGTGCAGCGACACTACTCTCAGCAACATGTTCCTCGTGTGGTCCAGACATCTTTAGTTTTATCTTCTCCTCCTGAGTGAGCAGAAGACACTATTAGATATACTAGAAGGCATTAGAACAGACTCAACAACCTAAGTCATATGTCTCTGTAGACTCAACGAAGCTAGAGCTCTGATACCACTTAACTTGTGACGTCTGTCTCGGAAAATGAGATCAACGAATGCGGAAGCGATTAATTAGCAGCGAAATTACTGAAAATCACTAAAAATTTAAAACTTTTTGTAAAGAGATCTAAAAATGATAAAACTCTTTCATAAAGAAACATGATAAGTTATTTACAAACTAATTCATCATTACATCTCTGTAAAAATCACATCTCGAGGATAACAAACATCAATTGTCCTGTTAACTGTACAAGGCAAGATACAAAAATCTCAAGGTATTAAGCCAAAATCTCAGATTTATATTAAACATCTATTGACTCCTAGGACATGAGAGTACATAGACGACATATAGGACTCTCTATATACAAGACTCGACAGATAGTGTCTCCACCTTAGGATCACTGTTGTCCCTAATGTTGTTGTTGTTGCTGCTGCTCACCCACTGATGGGTTCCTTCGTCCTCGGCGTCTACCTAAAAAGTTGAATTCCACGGGGGTGAGACAATTGAATAATTGTCCCAGCGAGAGTTATAACTCTCTTCCAGAAGCATTGTTATTGCAATAATGGAATAACATTGAACAGTAGAACTATAAATATACCGCAGCAGGTAGAACATTGTATAAGCTAAGTAAAATAGTATTCTATAAGCAATCATTTCAATTACAATTTGATTGAATGACAAGACATATATCAATAAGGAATATGAATAACATGTGTACTAGTTATTCAACTAGAGAACTATAAACAATGTATCATCAATCATTGTTTCTCGTAGTTCAATCTAAGCAATTATGCTATATGGATGATTACATTTTTCAAACATATTAATGCCCTGAGGAGATGAGTTACACCACTCATACTCCAACCGACCATTACAAAATCTCAATCGGTACCATACATAGGTCATCAGAAGAGTCAGATTTCTATGACCTCATCTTCCTCAGTCAGTGTGAGGTACAACATGCAGGACATCTTGTGTCTCTGCTATAATAGCTTTTTAGGGTATTCTGGAAACTTCGCTATTAGAGTTACAGTGGCATGTTGTACTCTCTTCGCCATCGAGGGATTTCTTGTTTATCTCACATCGATGTGGCATTAACAACATAATCGGGAGATTAGTAATACATCATCTCATCATAAACATATAATGAAGGATTGAGAGATTAAATGTACATCTCACATCAATTCCTACATTAGGACGTAAGGATATTCGCATCCATAACCCCCACATACTCAAAAGTATGCTCTCTAGGAGTTCCCTTAGGAAAACATGTTTCACCATCATTTAACTTCTGACAATGATGGATCTATGGTCAGGGCTCTACATGATATCATTATACTTGATTATTTAATTATATTATAGCATTCTTTTAGCATCAGGCATGTTTTCAAACATAAACTAATAAGACAATTGCTATAAAGAAAGATTACTAATTGTATCAAGTTCATATCACATATTGTTAACATTAGGATATTAATCCCTAACCATCTCATCATTAAGATTCAGGAATATGGGTGTTCAATCCCTTAGATCATCAAAACACTTGTTACCAAGTAACATATTGCCATCAAGTCATTTAACAGCATGAACATGACTATAGCAATGCATATATTTCTCATGGCTCATCCAGCCTACCAATCTCATATGTTACCTCTTAGTAGGCAACATAGCATATCATTACTTTCAAAGCTTATAAGGTGCTTTCAATGAATATATCATCATAACCCTTACCTAGCCATGCTCACTTCTTTATAAAGACCTGCATGGCTAACATAATTGATAACATGCACATTATATCTATATCAACAGAATACAAATTATTTCCAGGTCAAGTATGGAGCACCACGGCCGTGCAGCCAAGAACGGTCGTGCAAGGGGAAAGCCACCACGACCGTGCTACAGAAAATTACCACGACCGTGTTACATCACCACGGTTGGTTTCTAGGTTTAGGATTTCTTATTCAATTCAATTTAGGGTTATTCAACCCCTTAGCTTAAATGGGCATAGATTCCTTATTTCATAATTCAATCATAGAGTTTCATGCTTTAAAAGCATAACCCAAAATTAGGGTTTACTGTTCACATCATCACATTTCCCTAGATTAGGGTTATCATTAATACTTCACCATTAGGGTTACTATTCACCCTAATTAAAAATGATCAACAAGGTACCTTTAATTTAAGGATTACCATGTCATCATTATGAATTAGGATTTCATCATCATCATGCATTAGGAATACTTCCATCATTACCCTCAATTAGGGTTATAATTCATTAACCATCAATATTAGGGTTTCATGATCTCACTAACATGGATCATACCCTAGTTAGGTATTCATTTATGTTGGATGTCTATTGCTTGATTAATCATTCATATGAAAGGTATTCTCTCTCCTCTTTCTATAAGATGATGTTTGCATCACCTTTGATTGAGTTAAGTCAATTCAACATTGACATCATGGGTTATGTTATTAGTATTACGATTATTAAGGCTCACTTGTTCAAAGAATATTAATCACTCTATCTCATCAAGGGTACCTTTGTAATGTTCACCATTGATTATAACATTCATTAATCAATTAATTACTTGGTCCCTTAATCACTTTAGGTATCTATGAGGTTTAGGTTAATCATTCACTAAACCATCTTGACCACTAAGGCATCAAACGATCTTGACCTTTTTAGACCTCAAACGGTCTTGCACATTAAACCCCCAAACGGTCTTGGGCATACCTTGAAACCGTTTGGTGTTGAAGACCGTTTGGTCTTGTTGACTTTTGAAACTGTTTGGTAAAGTACACACTCAAGACTGTTAGCCCAAGATGGGATGAAGACCGTTTGGTCATCTTTGACTTTGAAACCACATGGACATAACCGATCTTGAAACTGCATGAGATCAAATGGTTTGGGATTGTTTGGTCCCAAACGGTCTTGAGACTGTTTGGTCCAAACCACCTTAAAACCGCATGAACCAAAAAGTGTCTCAACCACTTCAATTGAGTTAGGGTTTCCAATGTTGAACCCCTCAATCGATCATGCACTTGTTAGACACTCATCAATTGAGTTAATTAGGTCAACCCTCAACTGATTTGACACTCAATTGACCCAAAATTGATCATCAATTAGAGCTTGGATCAATTGGATTAGGGCTTGGAATTGATTACTCTTCAACATTCATCCATGTGAGTCTAATTGATTTGAAACGATTGAACCATCATTCAATTTGATCATGACCTGACCCCAAACGGTCTTGGGTGTCCCCCAAATGGTCTTGGGATCTTTCGGACGTCCTCCAAAGGGTCTTGAGACCATTTTTCCCATTATCTCATCAAAAACCAAGTCATTCAACTAAGGTTTGAACCCTAGGTTTGGTCACCAAAATAGCAATTTAATTATTCATCAACTTGATATCATTGGGTCCTCAATTGGTTAACCCTACTTAACCCTAGACCTCCAAATGGTCTTTGGTGATCACGAAACGGTCTTGAGACCGTTTGGGTGATCCCCAAATGTTTTTGAAACCGTTTGGGACACTCAACCCAAACTTCAACATAATACTATTGTTGAAATCAGCAATTGACCCGATTAGGGTTTTGATGATTGTTGGGCCTTCAATTGGTGATTTACTAGGAATTACTTGATGATTTTTGGTAGGTAATTAGTTTACATGATTTACAAAAGACCTCCAAATGGTCAACGCCTGGTCAACACCCCCAAACGGTCTTGGACCATTTGCTTCCATGCGTTCTTGTGAAACCGATTGAACTCAAACGGTTTGAAACTGTTTGCTCCAAACGGTTTGACAAACCGTTTGCTAAAGATGGGAGACCGTTTGTTAAAGTTAATTCTTGGATAAACATTGGAATTAACTTCATCTTCTTCTACCTCAAGAACAGGGGCTGTTCTTCACGGAAAAGATAGCAAGAACACACAAAGGTGTCTAAAGAAGAAGTATAAGCAACGATTCTAGGAAAAAAAGATGCAAAAGCAAATCTTAAGGGTTTAGAGTTATAAAACCTGCCTATAGGACTGATACAGAGCTCCAAGCTTCATATCTTTAATGGTGGCTTGAGCTCTAGTATGTGTCCAAGGTCCGTTCTTCAAGTTTTGGATGGATAAGATGGCTAGAAAGAAGAATCGTGTGAAGAAAACTAAGAAACCAACCTTGTTTTAGGGTTTCCACCATGAATTCGAGTTAGATGATGATCAACACTTACCAAGTCAGCCTGGTCGTCCTTCCTCTACTCTAGAGCTCCTTCTTGGTCGGCCAAAGCAAGAAGATAAGAAAAGGAACTAAAGGAAACGATCCCTTGCTTTGTTGATAAGGATGCTTTATATATTTATGGGTATTTTCAAGGAAAATAGAAAGAAGAGAATTATCTCCTTTTATTTCCCAACTAAAACCACCAAAACTTCCTCCATCCTTTAGCCACGTTTCCACCTTCTATCCTTATGCAAAACTTCTCCATTATCCAAGGTTAAAAAGAACTAAACACCTTAATAAGTTGTATATATATTAAAGGGTCATTTGCTTAAATCTTGATTATTTTAATATCAAGATTATCTCTCCTCCTTGATCATTTAAATGAGGTTCCCCTCTATTTTCTTTGCTCTACTTGATGCCAAGAAACATGAGAGATCCTATAGAGGGTATATATTACATGTTGGACCCTAGGTTTTGGGTAAATTGCACTTTACACTAAAACTAGGTTTTAAAGCACAAGCATTGCTCTACAAGCTATATCTTGGTGCTCAAACTTGTGGAATCCATGTCACCGCATCATATTCATTCTTATGATATCTCAACATCAGAGTAACATTTTAACTTGTACAATTTTCAAGTTAACCCCTCTACTTGGGTAATTTGTACTTTAGTCCAAAATTAATACAACAATGTTCCAACATTATTCAAAAAGGACTGAAATAGAAATATAAGTTCCTCAAAAGCTTTAATTACATTTCAAAGGATAAAAACTAACATATAATCACTTAATTAAGCAAAACACCTAGGGTTAGTACATAATCCATGTCAGGGATGTTACACTAGTGGTGGTGAGGAGGCCCAGTTTGGAGACCACTAGATCTTGAGAGGTTGATGTGGTTTGGTGTAGAGTTCTAGATCCATCCATGTACTCTCAAGATCAGGGATGGGATTTGTATATCGTTTATATCGACTCGAGATTTTGTTTGTATGTTGTGGGTAATGTAAATGTTGTAAGTATTTGGACAACACATTTTGTATACAGTTTCTGGTTGAGGTCAATGATGTCATGTAAAGTTACATGGTAAGAAAATATATGTGAAATTTGACCCTTGTGTAAATGTTTCTTTTAATATGTGCGGAAAATTTTATTTGATTTCAATTCTACACAATTTTAGTAGCATGGTTATAGACATTGTTTTAGTTTTGAGCAATCTCATTTAGCATGGTGGGTCACCACATTTGGTGGTATCAGAACCTTAGGTTCATTGAGTCTATAGGGACATAGGACTTAGGTTGTTGTGTTTGTTCTTAAATATCCAACACATCTAACCACGAATTATGGTTATGCATATATGTATGAAGAACGTGAAGAACATGCTAATAGTAGTTTTATGGCACCTGGAAGTGGTTGTGGAAAACATGTACAAGAACGAAGAGTACCTGACATAGGGTCGAGACAACAAATCCCACATCCCTTTAACCCTACGACCATAATTGATCCAACTTTTCAGACTATTTTTGGACAATTGATGGTGACGATCACACATCTGACTAACAAGGGTGCCTACACCTCAACCAAGGGAGCTTATCCCAAATATTGATTCACATGGTCCAGGGAAGACCTTTGAGAGGTTGAAGTGTGTTGGAGATATAGAGTATGTAGGCACAACTGACCCGAGATACACATATGTGATTGATAGAGTTAGAGTAGGCATTCAAGATCTTGAATATCTCTCAGGAGGACAAGGTGAAACACACGATCTACCTCTTGAAGGGTAGTGTTGGCCACTGGTGGGCCATAGAAGAAGAGAAAAGAGTTGGTGAGGTGATCAGTTGGGAGGATACTTGTAGGAGTTTGTCAATAGTTACTTCTCAGAGATGTATCTGGAAGAGAAGATGTCTTAGTTTGAGCATCTGCACCATGGATCGTGGTCTATTAATGACTACGGGGAAAAGTTTATGGAGTTGTTGAGCTTTTTTCCTCACATGCCAGCCATAGAGAAGAGAGGATTAGAAGGTTTAAGAAGGATTTGAACACTGAGTTTGCAAGGATGACAATTTATTAGAGTATTGATGGAAGTTTTCCACCTTTATGGAGTATGTGAGGAGAAGAGAGGACAACAGTGGAACATTGAAGAGCTAGTGCAAGGAAGAGGTCAACTTAGTTCTAGGGATAGCAATCAAACAATTTCAAGAAGTAGAGGCTTTCTACACCTACAATACAAACGAACACAACAAAGATCGATAATTTCTGAGCCAAGGACACAAGTACAGCCACAATGGTCTCTTAGAAAAGGGAGATGTCATGATTTTCCACAAGCTAGGGAGAATAGTTATGGGTTGATTTCTGTGATAGGTCGTCTAGGCTGTAATATGATACAAGGACAAGCTTCAAGTGCGGTTAGGTTGGACATGTGAGATGGTATTACCCCATGAAGAACCAGGAGGTCATACTACAACTGAGGCAGAGCCACCATGGCTCACAACAGCAACAACACAATAGAGTGGTAGTAGAGGATGTGGCAAGACATTGCATACCAAGTCTTTAGGACCAGCAAGAAAAGGTTGAGAAAGACAACATGAAATGGCTAGAATCTACTCCATGAGTGAGTTGAAAGGAGTAGTCAACCCGCGAATCATGACAGGACAGATGGAAACTTTTTTATTCTAAATTATATGCATCTACCTTTGTTTCTACTTTGGTAGACCCGGGTGTGACTCACTTGTTTATCACCACAAAGTTGATAGATAGTTGTAAGTCACTTGTTAGCAGTATAAATGACGATCTTCTATTAGAAACCCCTTTGGTTGGTTCCACTATCTTGGGAGAAGTGAGTCCATCTTGCATTCTTTCTTTCTCTGGACACAACATGCGATTGGATCTTATACCACTTGATATGCATGGATTCAATGTGATCCTTGGGATGGATACCTTAGATAAGTACAAGGTTGTTTTGGACTATGGTTCCAAAGTTGTAATGTTTTTTGATGGGGATGTTTCTTGGACATTCCAAGGAGATATGAAGATATTTCCTACATGTCCAGTGTCGACTGTGATAGAAGAGAAATTGATGACACAAAGGTGTGAAGATTTCTTGGCTCATGCGGTGGATGCCAAGGTAAGGAGTCCTAGTATCTATGATATATGTGTGCTATGTGAGTTTGAGGATGTTTTCCCTAATGAGTTTCTAGGTGTTCCACCCCTGAGAGATATTAATTTTGAAATCAATCTAGTTCCAGGTATGCAATCAATAGCATATACACCCTATAGGATGGTAGTAGATGAGATGAAGGAGTCGAAAAAGAAGTTGCATGAGTTTTTGAAGAAGGGTTTTATACGGCCAGGACACATCCCCTTGGGGTGCTCTAGTTTTTTTTGTAAAGAAGAAAGATGGTTCTATGAGGCTTTTCATAAACTACTAACAGTTGAACTAGGTCACAGTGAAGAACAAGTACATGTCATTAAGGATAGATGATCTATTTGACCAGTTTAGAGGTGCTATAGTGTTTTCCAAGATAGATCTAAGATCATCGTACCATTAGTTGAGGATCAAGTTAGATTCCATACCAAATACTACTTTTAGGACTACGTATGGTCATTATGAGTTCATTGTTATGTCATTTGGGCTAACCAATGCATCAAAAACATTTATGGACTTGATGAACAAAATTTTTAGACTGTATCTTGATCAGTTTGTGGTGGTGTTCATATATGAGATCTTGATATACTCCAGGGATATTCAACAACACAAACATCATCTTCATCAAGAGTTCGAGTTGTCGAGGCAACATTGGTTGTATGCTATGTTTAGAAAGTGCAAGTTTTGTCTAACCAATGTGTCTTTTCTTGGTCATGTTATCTCAACAAATGGTGTTTGTGTATACTCAAAGAAAGCGGAGTTAGTTTCAGAGTGGGAATAGCCCAAGACACCAACTGAGGTTTGAATCTTCCTTGTTTATCTTATTACTATAGGAGATTCATCAAGAACATTAGTACAATACCTTTACCCTTGACAAAACTAACTAGGAAGGGTATTCTGTTTGGGATGAGAAGTGTCATGTTTTTTTCCAATTGTTTAAGGATAAGTTGACAAGTGCTCAAATGTTGGTGTCGCCAGAGTCTAGGGAAGGCTACATAATTTTATGTGATGCTTCAAAGAATGAGTTGGGATGTGTGTTAATGTAGGACAATAATGTGATTTCTTTTGCTATACGTCAGCTTAAGAAGAATGAGGAGAACTACCCAACTCATGACCTAGAGTTAGAAGTTGTAGTTCTTGTCTGGAATATTTGGAGGCACTATCTATATGGTGAGAATTGTCGAATCTTCATGAATCACAAGAATCTATAGTAGATCTTTTCAAAGAATGAGATGAACATGAGATAGGAGAGGTAGATGGATCTAATCGAGGACTATGATTGTACAATAGACTACCACCATAGGAAGATGAATGGAGTAGCTAATGCGTTGTGCAAAACGTCATCTTCACAAACGTCTACAGATAAAGAACAATTGTACTCCATGGCTTGTCACAAGAGGGATATGTTAGCATCACTCTGATAGATGAATATATTGTTGGAGATCTCTTTGTTAGTAGGCTTGTGAGAAAAGTTACAGGTGAAATCAATGTTGATACAATAGACCAGGTATGCACAAAAGGATGATAATGTGATATTGAACATCTGATTTGAGATTGAAAATGGGAGGCATGATGATTTTTATGAGATAGATATGGGTTGTGCTTTCACAACTAGATGGTGGCCTCTGATGTTGGCGGTTTGAGGGAGATGGTACTTGAGGAGGCTCATTCCTCAATTTACGCAAAGCAACCTGGCAATACAAAGATGTATGATAATATGAAGGACTTGTACTATTGGCCAAGTTTGAAGCATGATGTGGCAAGAATTTGTTTCCAAGTGTCTAGTTTGCCAACATGTTAAGGTGGAACACTAGAAGCCTGTGGGGATGTTACGGCCTTTACCTATTCTATAGTGGAAATGGGATCATATAACCATCAAATTTATGGTTGGTCTTCCTAAGACAATCAAAGTTCACGATTCCATTTGGGTGATCGGTGATTGGTTGTTAAAGTTAGCTCACTTTTTTCCAGACAACACCACCTTCATTGCATAAAAGTCGGCACAGATCTATGTTGATCAGATAATACGTCTACATGGCATACTAGCTATAATAGTATTAGATAGAGGTCCTCAGTTCATGAGTAGATTCTGGGAATGTATCATTGGGGACATAGTTGAGGATCAGTATAACCTTCCACCCATAGACAATTGACCATTCAGAAGGACCATCCAAACATTAGAGGATCTTTTGAGAGCATGTGTTCTTTAGTTTCTTGAAAGTTGGGACATTCATCTGAGTCTGGTTGAGTTTGCCTATAACAACAACTACTAGAATAGTATAGATATCACATTGTATGAGGATATATACAGAAAGTGTTATCGATCACCTCTTTATTGGTATGAGATAGGTGAGTATCAATTATTGGGTCCCAAGTTACTTTAGCAGAATACAAAGAAGACCAAGGTGATCCAACATCAGTTAAAGTCAACTCAATACATACTAAAGTCAAAAGTCGATAACTTCCATAGACCATTAGAGTTCCAAGTGGGTGACCGAGTGAATCTCAAAGTCTCCCATTGGAAAGATGCTTAGAGGTTTGGGAAGAAGGGTAAGTTGGCCCCTAGATTCATGAAACCTTACCCTATCATGACTCAAGTTGGGAAAGTATCCTATAAACTACAATTACCGTAAGAATTGCATAGGTTACATGACGTGTTCTAAGTTTCAATCTTGGGGAAGTATCTCCCAGACACAGAGTCAGTGATAAAACCAGTAGAAGTGGAATTAGAAGAGGATGTATCTTATATTGAGGAGCCCGTTTTAATCTTATATAGACATGTGCAGAAGTTGAGAAAGAAGGGCATATCCTTAATGAAGGTGTTGTGGCATCATCATGGGGTAGATGAAGTGACTTGGGAGTTAGAGGATAAGATTCATAGTTGAGTACCCATCCTTGTTTGTGTTAGATGTCTGATCGGCCCAAAAGTGAGTCGAAACTTTTAATTTATAACCTGAAACCTTTAAGGATGCCCGCAACTTTATTACGGGGTCGAAGTAGATATATGGGGCCGAACACAGGGACTGGTGACATTTAGGATGCCACAAATTTTGTTCTTTAGTCAGATAAACTAAAATGATAGTCGATGAAAATATGTGCTAGAACTAGTCTAGCAGGTTGTCACAAAATAAAACAAAACAAAGAAAAGAAACGAAAACAAAATAGAGTCTGTGAGATTCTACTAATCAGAGAGAAGGAGTTCTTGGCTATGTAACCACAACATGGGCAGTATATGCACCCGTTCTCGGGCATAGACAACCCTCAAACACTTAAGCAAACATCTTAAAACCAAACATAGTATGCATTGTGGTATCTATTCCTGTGGGGTCATCCCACTCGCTCTCGCGTAGCGTGACTAAAATCATCAATGATATGCCATCAAACCTCTCTCGAGGATGACAAATCAACACCCTAGAATACTTTCGATTCCCTCTCGGGTTGTAGGGTATTCTGGAATGTTAGGAATAGAGGACCTTGAACCGTCCTCCTCTCAGGTTTCGATCCAAACTATCAACTCTCGTCTATTCCTACAACAGATCTCTCGATGCAGGCAGAAATAGCAGTTCAAGCAAGAAAGAGATCAACCAAACTAGCAATCATCACCAGAAAGAGAAGATAGAACAAGCAATCATACTAGATCTGGAATAAAACTACTTGCTTAAGGCAAAAGTACATAAACATGCCCAAAACATGCTACATAGCCAAGAAGGAGCTCAACTAGCCATTGACAAGCATAGTTGGCACCGAACAAAGATGGAAGAATATCATTGTACAAGAAACCAAGGAACACAGTAGAAGAAAGGGGAAGAAGATAAGATTTAGTTTGTGGAGTAGAGGTGGCTCTCGCTCTTTTGCCTCCATATAGGTTGGATCTCATCTTTTGATCCTCCTCCTTGATCTGATCTGGACTTATTGGTTCTCTCTCTCTAGATCTACCCCAAATAGTGGCTCAGTGGATGAGTGGAAGTGGAGGATGATCTGGATCTGGGTTTCCACCACAGATCTGGGTGGAAATAGGTAGATGGATGGAGAGAGAATGGAAGCATGTTGTAGAGGGCAGTGTGGAGTGAGCACCGCAGTCTTCTCGGACCTTCGTGCTCTCCCATGGGATTCTGGGTCGAGGTCCTCTTTGGGTTGGACACAAACTCACATCCTTCAGGTGTCTCCCCTTGATCCCCCCTTGTAGTCTCCATGGCGTGGTGTGGTTGCTGGCAACAGAAGGGCTCCTGTGGTGGATGACGACGGAGTGGGATTGATCTCCACTTGAGCAGCCTGGCGGTGCTTGGGCCCTATTTCTTTGTTGTGGAGCGGATGATGGTATTTATAGGTGCAAGGGGGAAGCTATGGTTGAGTGGTCACGTGGATGGGTGGAGGTCATGAACGGCAATTAGTCGGTGGATGTGGAAGATCGCGGGTCGTGGTTGGGCTTATGCTGGTGGCGGAGGTCACGGTCCTGCATGAGGGAGGAGTATGTCATGGTGTTGGGAAGACCTCGGGTCGATGTTGGCACAGCTGCTGGTGGAGGTGTTGTGGATCGTGACCTAGCGGGTGAAGAGGATGGGAAGTCGTGGTCTGGAGGAGGGCAGGTGCAGGTGTAGCAACATCATGGATCGTGGTCTTTGGGGCGATGATGCAGATGAAGGTCGAGGTTTAGTGTTGGTGAAGTCTCACTTTCGTAGGTCAAGGTCTATTGAGACCGTGACCGCGGTTGATGGATGATGGTTGATCACAGTTATGGTGCGAGAAGAGGAACACTACGGGCACAGTTGTTGGTGATGCGTGGAGGTTATGGTTCGGCGGAGGAGGAGAACTGTGGGCAGGTGGTAGGTTGTTGATGATCAGGTGAAGACGATGGAGGAAGAGATATTGTTGGAGTTGCGGCGGGCTGCGGGCGAAGTCACGGAAGGGAGGCAGAGATCATGGAAGTAGAAACCATGACTGCGGTTAAGTGTGGAGAGAAATAACCGTGACCACGGTTATATGGGAGGGAGTCGCGGTGTTTGAACTGGAGGTCACGGTCTGTAGAAGAAAGGAGAGCAGAGTCACAGTCTTTGGAGGAAGAGAACCGCGGGTGTGGTTTTAGGGTTAGAGCGAGGAAGAAAATTGTGGGAAGATGGATGAGGAACTGTGATCGCAGTGTATGGCGGGAGACCCCCGTGGCTATACTAACTTGACTAAGGGAAGGCCTGCAATGGATAAAGTGATGGACGTGGATAGGCCTAGGCCCAAGAAGGGTGGTGTGGGCCTTAATTAAGATGTAGGGGCTGTGATTAGAAATATGGGACCCCTTTGTTATCTACTTGGATTGCACAGAGACACATAATCCCAATTAAAATAAGGATAAAATCAATTAAGCTAAGTCAAATTGCATATTTAGAAGATAAAGCAAATAACACAGTTTCACTGGGCCTCAGAGAGAGAAAAAACATGGAGAGAGTTGCCATCACAAGCTCGGTGCCTGCTTGTCCCAAAACTGACTAGATTGGCTATTTTAGCTACTTTACCTATGACAAGATAAAAGGCACTAAAACATAAGCATTATAGAGAAAAATAAGGCTTTAACGATACAAGACCAGAGATAAATGCTTAGCAAATACACATAAATTTGGGTGTTATCAACTATCCCAAGCTTAAAACTTGCTTGTCCTCAAGCAAGACTATGCTCAAAGAACAAAAAGATAACATCCAAATTAAACTTGGCAACAGATGCTAAGGCTAAGAAAAAAATAGTTTAAAACATCAATACTCCTGATCCATGTCATTTCAGGATAAACCCCCACCAATCAACCATAGTCCTGCCAAAGCAAGATCAAAGAGTTTCCAGGCAAGATTAAGTGAATTCACTACAACCTATCAATACTCATGAGGGTTTGAATAATAACTATACATCTTAAGAGAATTGTCACATAGATGATCACGCGGATGATGAGCAATGACCAAACATCATGTATCCATGCAGACCAATCATGGACAACGCATCTCTCACTTATTAATGCCCTAAGAAACAAAGCAAAAGACTCTAATGACTTCTGAGGATCCTGATCTACGTTAGGTTGGTCCATGTAACGAACAACACTCTCTGCAGTCTGAGCCAGTTGGCCCAAAGCAGTGAGATAAACTCCTCGTATTGTGCTCGAACCAACCCTGCTACTGGGATGATCTCAAAAGTCTTCTATGGGTTCCTAGTGACTCTCTAATGAGCTTTTGGAGTGATACTACCAGGAACGACATACCCGCGTTCATGAGCGCAGTCATACACCGACTGGGCACCATCCTCAACTCTCCTAAAAGGGAAAATAAGCGCTCATTGATTCACACTTAGGATTTTATTCTCTGCATTCTATTTTGCAGGCTTGGGTGAGAACTATATAGATATTTTTGGGATTTTGTGGGCGGCCAAGCCTCTTTTTGCACATTTTTATATTTTTCATCTTTTTGACTCGGTCTAATGTGAGAAGGCACGTAGTCTATCAAGGAAAATAGTTCATCTTGTTTATAGCTCAAAGCCCATCATGATCCGCTTGGCACCTGTGTGAAAAGTTGCAATTATGATTCAAGAATCCTTAGAATAGAGGTAAGCTTGTGAAACCGCAGCTAGGATTCTTTGATCATGTTTTAGCTCATTCCATCGGTCCTTTACCTTGGATTTGTCATTCACAACATAGATCAAGGGAATAAAGCTTTAAGCTATGAAAAAGGCGCATAACCTTAGATTTATTACCAAACTTAAGGAAAGAGTCAAAGAGCAAGTCAAGCGAAAGGTCAAGCCATGTTTTAAGATGAAAATTGTGCATTTAGGCATAAATTCAAGCATTTATATATTATATTCGCACCATATGGCCATAATTGCAAAGCTAAAAGCTGAAATTTTTTGAAAATTTAAAACAAAATGCAGGAAGTAAACATGTGTGTTAGAAGGATGAAGAGGTAGAAGGGTGAATAGCCCTACCACCCCAAGCTTAAAATTTTGCTCATCCTCGAACAAGATCTAAGCTTAGGATAATAGGGTGGGAATGCATGGAAGTGAGGGTGGGAATCTTATTAAAGTCTTAAAATGATGCATGTATGAAAGGAAAAATAAGGCAGTTAGAGGAAAGAAACTATCTAAGCAAGATCATGAAAAAAATTATTTTAACAAAAAGCGAAAAGAAAGAGGTAAAAGAAAGGGGGTGGCTGCCCCACGATACCGACATTGGGGTCCCAAATTCTAAGTTTTGGGACCAGTGCCACCTGTATCTTGCTAGTGGGAGCCACCTCACAATAGGAGTAAAATAGGTGGAGGTGAGGGCCCTTCTGAGTCTGAAGTAGAGGAATAGAATATGATGACTCAGTGAACTCATCTGTGTGTTGGAATTGTCTTGAGCTGCACTAAGATGACTTCTTTGGCAAGGCATCCTTAAGGCACTGAGATGAATGGGAAGGCCCTAGGATGTCGACACATGATGAGATGGAAGAGATAGGCTGAATATCTTCTGGACAATTCATCTCATCCCTCTCCATCTGTGAAATTGAGGTTGGATGCTCAGGTAAACTTCCATGTATAGTCTGAGTCATCCAATCATTTTTTGAGCAAGAAGTGTCCCCAAAAGAATCTATTTGTTGTTCTTCCACCCCAAGCTTGTTGCCTTCTGTGGGGTCTTGGGTGTCTTCATGCTCAGCTGCCATGTTGTTGTCGATTGTCCATCTAGTTCCCTTGAGTTCCACCAAGCCTTGTAAAGGGATGGTGACAAATGTCGGCTCATGTTGTTCCAGTTCGTCGTCGTCAGTATATTCACTCCATTGAGAGGAATAGTCATCGTCATCCTCATCGAACAAATTGTTCCAAACCATGATTGGCATACTGCTCGAAGCTAAGTGACATGTCTTAATATGAGAGATATCACCCTGGTCTGGGTCAATGTCGGACTCGGGTTCCTCAAACCAACCTTCTGGATGTGAGGTTGTTTGGCTATCATTGTGAGGATAAGAGTCTTCGTCATCACCATCATAGAACCATTCATGTCTATGACTCATATCTTCCATTGGTTCATCAGCTGGGTCATCTGGATAGAATGAAGGGCTTCTCCAAGTGGGTTGGTCTTCATAGAAAAATCCTGGTGAATCCAGTTGATGGTCTGAATAGGATGGTGAGGCATACTCCTCTTCAAATCCGATGGAATAGTCTTGATGACTAGAGTCTTCATTATCTTTTGATGGCACTTGTAACCGAATTGTAACCAAATCGATGAGCTCTTGGAGCCTCCTGCCTTGTTCAACATCTTTATCATGAAGCTGTTGTACTTGAGCATCATGCTTTCGAGACCTGTCAATTCTGCCATACACATTTGATGGGAATCTGTTGTATCAAACTGATGTTTCCAGACGAATCCTTGTTCAACAGTTTGAAGCATACTTTTACTGCGTTCTGCAATCTCCGTTGCTATTTGGAGTTGACGCTCCTGCTTATCTAATAGTTCCTAGAACGGATCGACGTGTTCTTGGAGATGAGGGGTTGAGGAGGTGAGTGTGTGCATACTTTCCCCAACTAACTCCACTGCCTTAATCAGCTCTTGATCCCATGATAGCATAGAAGTTGAGGGCTGGCTGACAATCTCCATTGTTGCAATTTCATTATATGACGACGGTGGAGGCGAGTATAACTCGACTAGCTGTAGAGTGCGGCCTTCAATTATTTTCCAGTAGTCGGAACTGCGAAAAAACTTGGGAGGACAGGTGGACAAGATGACTTGTCTGACCGAAGCAAGATCCATGGTTGAAAAAGGTATAAGAAAAAGAAAAAGGTATTCAGTATATATGACCAAGTATGTTTAAAATAAAAGAAAGACTGTTCATATATATATGGGCTTAAAAGTGACTGAACAAAATCTTTTAGGCATGTAAACGTGGAAAATCACATCCCCGACAACGGCGCCAAAAAGTTGATCGGCCCAGAAGTGAGTCAGAACTTTTAATTTATAACCCAAAACCTTCAAGGACGCCCGCAACTTTATTATGGGGTCAAAGTAGATATACGAGGTCGAACACAGGTATGTGGTGACATTTAGGACGTCACAGATTTTGTTCTTTAGTCAGATAAGCCAAAACAATAGTCAATGAATATATGTGGTAGAACTAGTCTAGCGAGTTGTCACGAAATAAAACAAAACAAAGAAAAGAAACGAAAACAAAACAGAGTTTGTGATATTCTACTAATCAAAGAGAAGGGAGTTCCTGGCTATGTAACCACAACCTGGGCAGTCTATGCACCCATTCTCGGGCATAGACAACCCTCGAACACTTAAGCAAACATCTTAAAACCAAACATAGTGTGCACTGTGGTATCTGTTCATGTGGATTCATCCCACTCGCTCTCGCATAGTGTGACTAAAACCATCAATGATATGCCATCAAACCTCTCTTGAGGATGACAAATCAACACCCTAGAATACTCTAGATTCCCAGTCGGTCGTAGGGTATTCTGGTGTTGGCTAAATGGACATCTATAAATCCCTTTGTTTTGATAATGACAAACATTTCATTCTTGTTGATCTAACGTGCTACTTGAGTGTTGCAGGAATAAGGTGAATGACAAAGCACTAGGGAATCTATATGCTTGAATGATTGTAAATGTCATGAAATGTAATCAATTGTAAACTTGTACAAATATATAATGTACAAGTACTTAGACTTCATGTAAATCAAGCGTTAGATCTTCCCTAGCTAAACACCACATTTAGATAGGTCATCCCCTTCAATAGTGTCACATATGCACACTCATACACACACTTAATGTCTTTATTTGAAACATTGAAACGGGGTCTATCTCGGTCGACAAAATCCTCGACCGAGACACTCTCGGTCGACAAACTTCTCGACCGAGAAAGACCCAAGTAGTCGTTAGACACAGCTGACAAGGTAGTTGGCAGTTGGAGATAAACGTTGCAAAACACTTGATCCAGAGAGCATGTCGGTCGACAAAACTTCGACCGAGTAGGTGTCTCGGTCGACCATTTCTCGACCGAGATGGACTCTGACAGCAACTGCAGAATTAATTAACTAGTCGTTGTTAAAGCAACTAACTTATACATAACGGCTAGTTAAGCACTTAGAAACCCCTAGAAAGTGTCTAGAACGTCCTTAAGCACTTGTAGGACATTCCTATAAATAGGACATGCCTTAGGACACCTAAACTCACTTGTTTTTACACTTGAGCAATCTTTGAGCATACACTTACATTGAGCAACCTGTTTGTGAGCAATTGAGCATATTGACAATTGGCTATTTCTTCTCTCAGCTCAAATTTCGTGTCCTATAGGCTAGCATCTCCTATCCACAGCAATCACAATTCCATACACATTGGTTAGGAGATATACACGCTTGATCTAGGCAAATCAAGCCTTGTGCTTCAAAGGATAAGTTGTAATTTCCATTTTCCTTTCTTGTTCACTATTATTGTTTGTACTCTCCTTGCTACTCCTAGGTTGGAGGTTGCGGATTGGAGAGGTTGGAGATCTTCTTGGTGAAGAAGGGGACCTTGAGCTACTTCAAGAAGGCTAGTGCAACGGGAGGTTACTTCTAAAGAGGAAGGCTACTTCAAGGGGGAGCTTGGAGTTACTTCAAGAAGGATACCTCGGGTTAGTGCATCTACTTCAAGTGAAGGTTGTTCAAAGGGTGTAAGAAAGTATTGTATTTTGTGTAATTCCTTGTGAAGGTAATAAAATTGATACTTTCAAAATCCCATTTGGGTAAGCAACCGGGTAGTGGACTGACAACCTTAGTATTTGCTAAGGTTGGAACCACTCTAAACCCTTTGTCTCCTTCTTGATTTCTCATTTGTGGTTGTTTGAGTTAAATTGTTGTTAAATTAGTTTAAAACCCTATTCACCCCCCCCCCCTCTAGTAGTTTTTCAATTGGTATCAGAGCAGGCTTCAAGGAACCCTAACAAGGTCTTGAAGAATGGGTGACGGGGTGCTTAACAACCTTAACCTTGAAGGGACACTTGTTGCTAGACCTCCAGCGTTTGATGGAACAAACTACACATATTGGAAGAGAAGGATGCAGTTCTACTTCCAAGGCATCAATTGGGACTTATGGAGGATGGTGTCAACCCCATACGAGCTTCCTCAAACACAATATGCAGAGTGGGATGAAAATACGGTAAAGTTGGCTCAAATGAATGCCAAAGCTGTAAGCATTTTATATTGTTCAATTTTAGTAGGAGAATTTAATAGAATATCAAACTGTGACACAGCCTATGACATTTGGCATAGACTGTCCATAACTTATGAAGGTACGATTCAAGTCAAGAATTCTAAGATTAGTATGCTTAAACAAAAGTTTGAACACTTCCGTATGGATCCAAATGAATCTATTAGTGAAATGTTTGCAAAATTCTCTTCTATTATTAATGGTTTAAATGTCCTAGGAAAAATTGTTCTTGAAGAAGATCAGGTATCAAAAATTCTTCGATCACTTCCTCCTAAATACAAGCCCAAGGTGACAGCCATTGAAGAAGCTAATGACCTCACTCGACTGAAAATGGAGCAACTCATTGGCAATCTAGAAGCTCATGAAGCAACCCTAGAAGAGGAAGAAAGAAGAGAACGTGAACTTCAACAAGGAAATAAGAAGGATGTGGCTCTAAAAGCTTCAAAGATCATCACACCAGAAAGTGAGGAGTCAAGTGAAGAAGAAGGGGAAGAAGCCTTGATCGTCAATGGTAAGAAATATAAAAGATTTAAGTCTAACAAAATTTCTAGTTCTTCTTCCCCTCCTAGGTGCTTTGAGTGTGGAAAGAAAGGACATCTCAAAAATGAATGTCCTAAAGCAAAGAAAGGAAAGAAAAGCTCACACAAGAAGAAGGGAGAAAAAGCCTATAAAGTTGCATGGGATGAGTCAAGTGAAAGTGAAAGCGGAGAAGAAAAGGTGGAATGTCTAATGGCAAGAGAAGATGATGAAGACTCTCAAGAGGTAAGCCTTCTTGATCTTCCTAAAGAAGAGTTAATTACTAGTCTACAAGAAACTCATGATAAGTATGTTGATGTCAAGAAGAAACTAAAGAAGGTTATCAAAACAAATGATGAGCTATATGCTAAATTAAATGATCTCTCTTCTGAAAAGAACAACATTGATCTTGAGAATTTGTCTTTAAAAACATCTTTAAATGACTGCACTAGAAAGCTACTCACTCTAGAAACAAATGTTGATCTTCTCTCTCAAGAAAAGACTGAATTGTTAGCTAAACTAAATGATTTTCAGACTCAACCAATTCTGTGTAACCATCTAGACTATGACAATGTTGTAAAAGAAAGAGACTCCCTATTATCTTATTTAGATCAAGCAAGAAAATATTTACACAAGAAGATGGATGACATTGGTAAGCTACAAAGAAACCTACATGATTTAAGAAGAAAAGATATCCTTGATAACATTCTGAAAAGAAAAGGTTTGGGATATGCTCCAAAGAAAAATCAACCCAGAAGAATTACAGCATCTAAGACTCAGATTATGTTTGTACATAAGAATACAATTCCTAGAAAAAGAAATGAAGTTGATTCTATTACTTGTCATTTTTGTCTACGTCTTGGACATTATTCATTTTCATGTCCTTATAAGACCAAGGATTCTGACTTAGTTTGGGTCCCAAAACCCCAAACTTAGTAGAGTCAAATAAAATACAGTTGAGATATGATCAAATGCTTATTTTTGCAAATTATATTGTCTTATCTCAACTTAATAAAAGGTTTCATGCATTATGGTAATTTTCTGAAATGTTGTACTGAAACAGAAACTTGGTCGGTCAAAGTATTGTCGACCGAACATAAAATCGGTCGAACTTTTGTCGACCGACCAGACGCCTGTAACAAATTAAATCTACAACAACAAAACAACAACTTTCTCGATTGACGATTAGCCGACCGAGAGAGATGTCGGTCGAACAGTTGTCGACCGACTGAAGTTCTGAGTCAGATTTTTATTCAGTTTGTAATTAAATGCTTCTAACCATACCGGACCATCACATGGGTACCAAAACCTACATTTTAATGCAGGATTGGGTGGTTGACAGTGGATGTTCCAAACATATGACCGGGAACAAGGATGCATTTCAAACTTTTGAAGAAAAGAAAAGTGGAACAGTCACCTTTGGAGACAATGGTAAAGGTAAAATCGTTGGAATAGGTAATATTGGTACAAACCTCGAAATAAAAAATGTTCTACTCATTGATGGTTTGCACCATAATTTGATAAGTGTTAGTCAATTATGTGACAGTGGATATGATGTTCTATTTAAAGAGGTTTTTGTTAATGAAGGAAAATGTTGTCTATGAAGGAAAAAGAGTTGGAAATCTTTATATTCTTAGACCTAACTCTGTGAAATCTGTAGTAGGAAAATGCTTGCTTGCAAATGAAAATACTTTACAACTATGGCATAAAAAGATAGGACATGCTAGTTCACATGTTATTAAAAAACTAGTAAAATATGATCTTGTTCGTGGTTTGCCTACTTTATCCTTTGATCAAGTTGAAAATTGTGAACCATGTACTTTGGGAAAGCAAACAAAAACCTCTTTTAAACCTAAACATGTACTTAGCACCAGTAGATCTTTAGAATTAATTCATATGGATTTATTTGGACCCATGAGGACACAATCTATTGGTGGCAAAAGATATTGTTTTGTTATTGTTGATGATTATAGTAGATATACATGGGTACAATTTCTTACAACCAAAGATGATACTATTCATGTTTTTATAAAATTTTGTTCCAAGATTGAAAATCTATTACAAAGCAAAATATGTACCATTAGAAGTGATCATGGTGGAGAATTTGAAAATCATGTATTTGAAGAATTTTGCACATCTCATGGGTACACTCACAATTTTTCTGCTCCACGCACTCCACAGCAAAATGGCATAGTTGAAAGGAAAAATCGATCATTACAAGAAATGGCTAGAACTATGATGCTCGAACATAACACACCCAAAACCTTTTGGGCTGAAGCTGTAAACACCGCATGCTATGTGTTAAATAGAGTAACTGTTCACTACCATTTGAAGAAAACTCCATATGAAATAATACATTCTAAGAAACCTAGAGTTGACTATTTTCATACCTTTGGATCCACATGCTATATTTTAAATACCAAAGATGATAGAGATAAGTTTGATTCTAAATCCCATAAAGCATTCTTTTTGGGATATTCTACCTCTAGCAAAGCATTTAGAGTCTACAACACTATCTCTAGAAAAGTTGAGGAATCTATTCATGTCTCTTTTCATGAAGAGTCCAAATCAGAAAATTTTGAAATAATTGATCTCACTAATCAATTCAAAAACTTAAACATACCAAATGATAGTGAGAAAGATACTACAAACAATAACCAAGCTGAAACACAACCTATACCTAGACTTATTAAGGATCATCCTCAAGAATTAATTATTGGAAATCCAAATGATAAAGTAAAAACTTGGTCTTCCTTTAAGGATGTTGCAAACATGGCTTTTGTTTCTATTATTGAACCTAAGAAGATATCTGAAGCTCTTAAAGATGACTATTGGATAATAGCAATGCAAGAAGAATTAAACCAATTTACTAAAAATGATGTATGGGATTTAGTTCCTAAACCACAAGATAAAACCATCATTGGAACTAAATGGGTTTTTAGGAATAAGCTAAATGAGGCAGGAGAAGTAATAAGGAATAAAGCTCGGTTAGTAGCACAAGGATATAATCAACAAGAAGGAATAGATTTTGATGAAACGTATGCACCAGTAGCTAGACTTGAAGCTATTAGAATGTTACTAGCTATTGCTGCACATAAAAACATCAAACTTTACCAAATGGATGTAAAAAGTGCATTTCTAAACGGAATCATTCAAGAAGAAGTATATGTTGCCCAACCACCTGGTTTTGAAATACCAGAAAAAGGTGACTATGTTTATAAACTTAAGAAAGCACTTTATGGTTTAAAACAAGAACCTAGGAACTGGTATGAAAGGCTCAAGACATATCTTTTTGATAATGATTTTTCTATTGGAAATTTAGATTCTACTTTATTTTTCAAAACATATACATCTGATTTTCTAGTTGTTCAAATATATGTTGATGACATTATTTTTTGAGCTTCGAATGAATCGTTGTGCACACAATTCAGTGACATTATGCAAAAAGAATTTGAAATGAGCCTCATGGGTGAACTAACTTTCTTTCTTGGTTTCTAAATTAAACAAACGTCTGCCGGGATTTTTATAAGCCAAGAAAAGTATACTAAAGAACTCTTAAAACGTTTTGGGATGGATCAGTGCAAACATGCTACTACTCCTATGGCCACTTCTATTAAGATTGATAAGGATGAAAATGGGGAACCTATTGATGATTCCTTATATAGAGCCATGATTGGTAGTTTGCTTTACTTAAATGCTTCTAGACCGGACATCATGTTTTCCGTTGGTCTTTGTGCTCGATTTCAATCACAACCTATGCACTCTCATTTTCAAGCAGTTAAACGAATTCTTCGATACTTAGCCGGCACTACATGTTTTGGTTTATGGTATCCAAAAGGACAATCCTTGGATTTTAAAGCTTATACTGATGTTGATTATGCTGGTTGTCGACTTGATCGCAAGAGCACTAGTAGTGGTTGTTTCTTGTTAGGGAGAGCTTTAATATCTTGGTTTAGCAAGAAACAAAACACGGTTGCCCTCTCTACAACTGAAGCTGAATATATGGCAGCCGGATCTTGTTGTGCTCAAGTGCTTTATATGCAACAAGTGTTAAACGATTATGGTTTTACTCTTTCATCTACACCTATCTTTTGTGACAACACAAGCACTATAAACTTAGCACACAATCCCATTTTACACAGCCGAGCTAAACATATTGAAATCCGTCATCACTTTTTAAGGGAACATATTTCTAAGAATCATGTTTCCCTTCATCATGTTGATACGGAAGATCAATTGGCTGATATTTTTATAAAACCGCTTCCACTAGACCAATTCAACAAAATAAGGAAGCAACTGCTTATCACTCCTTTGGAATATGTTTTCTTTGATATTTGTGCTTCTTAACAATGTCGTTTATTTGCATCATTTTGGCTTTTAATGGACATTTTTTTTTGAAATTGATGGGACATCTACTTAAGGGGGAGTTTTTCTTTTTAAACGGATATCTTTTTTTGAAATGACAAAGGGGGAGAAATAAATATAAATGCAAAACTCAATCAATGAGTTTCATAAACAAACTCTTGGCTTTACATTGAAAGTTGCTATATTCCCTAAAGAATTGGATTTCATGTTCCATAATTCATGGGGAATAATAAGCACACATTTTATAAACAAGAGAAGAAATTTACAAAGGTAATCTTCAGGTATGAAACTCACATGTTTTATATTTTCTTATTTTATATTTAGGAAATGTTTGTCATCTTCAAAAAGGGGGAGATTGTTGGCTAAATGGACATCTGTAAATCCCTTTGTTTTGATAATGACAAACATTTCACTCTTGTTGACTAACGTGCTACTTGAGTGTTGCAGGAATAAGGTGAATGACAAAGCACTAGGGAATCTATATGCTTGAATGATTGTAAATGTCATGAAATGTAATCAATTGTAAACTTGTACAAATATATAATGTACAAGTACTTAGACTTCATGTAAATCAAGCGTTAGATCTTCCCAAGCTAAACACCACATTTAGATAGGTCATCCCCTTCAATAGTGTCACATATGCACACTCATACACACACTTAATGTCTTTATTTGAACCATTGAAACAGGGTCTATCTCGGTCGACAAAATCCTCGACCGAGACACTCTCGGTCGACAAACTTCTCGACCGAGAAAGACCCAAGTAGCCGTTAGACACAGCTGACAAGGTAGTTGGCAGTTGGAGATAAACGTTGCAAAACACTTGATCCAGAGAGCATGTCGGTCGACAAAACTTCGACCGAGTAGGTGTCTCGGTCGACCATTTCTCGACCGAGATGGACTCTGACAGCAACTGCAGAATTAATTAACTAGCCATTGTTAAAGCAACTAACTTATACCTAACGGCTAGTTAAGCACTTAGAAACCCCTAGAAAGTGTCTAGAACATCCTTAAGCACTTGTAGAACATTCCTATAAATAGGACATGCCTTAGGACACCTAAACTCACTTGTTTTTACACTTGAGAAATCTTTGAGCATACACTTACATTGAGCAACCTGTTTGTGAGCAATTGAGCATATTGACAATTGGCTATTTCTTCTCTCAGCTCAAATTTCGTGTCCTATAGGCTAGCATCTCCTATCCACAGCAATCACAATTCCATACACATTGGTTAGGAGATCTACACGCTTGATCTAGGCAAATCAAGCCTTGTGCTTCAAAGGATAAGTTGTAATTTCCATTTTCCTTTCTTGTTCACTATTATTGTTTGTACTCTCCTTGCTACTCCTAGGTTGGAGGTTGCGGATTGGAGAGGTTGGAGATCTTCTTGGTGAAGAAGGGGACCTTGAGCTACTTCAAGAAGGCTGGTGCAACGGGAGGTTACTTCTAAAGAGGAAGGCTACTTCAAGGGAGAGCTTGGAGTTACTTCAAGAAGGATACCTCAGGTTGGTGCATCTACTTCAAGTGAAGGTTGTTCAAGGGGTGTAAGAAAGTATTGTATTTTGTGTAATTCCTTGTGAAGGTAATAAAATTGATACTTTCAAAATCCTGGTTGGGTAAGCAACCGGGTAGTGGACTGAAAACCTTAGTATTTGCTAAGGTTGGAACCACTCTAAACCCTTTGTCTCCTTCTTGATTTCTCATTTGTGGTTGTTTGAGTTAAATTATTGTTAAATTAGTTTAAAACCCTATTTACCCCCCTCTAGTGGTTTTTCATCTGGAATGTTAGGAACAAAGGACCTTGAATCGTCCTCCTCTCAGGTTTCGATCCAAACTATCAACTCTCATCTATTCCTACAACGGATCTCTCGATGCAGGCAGAAATAGCAGTTCAAGCAAGAAAGAGATCAACCAAACTAGCAATCATCACCAGAAAGAGAAGATAGAACAAGAAATCATACTAGATCTGGAATAAAACTACTTGTTTAAGGCAAAAGTATATAAACATGCCCAAAATGGGCTACATAGCCAAGAAGGAGCTCAAATAGCCATTGACAAGCATAGTTGGCACCGAACAAAGATGGAAGAACATCATTGTACAAGAAACCAAGGAATACAGTCAAAGAAAGGGGAAGAAGATAAGATTTAGCCCATGGAGTAGAGGTGGCTCTCACTCCTTTGCCTCCGTATAGGCTGGATCTCATCTTTTGGTTCTCCTCCTTGATCAGATCTGGACTCCTTGGTTCTCTCTCTCTAGATCTTCCCCAAACAATGGCTCGGTGGATGAGTGGAGGTGGAGGATGATCCGGATCTTGGTTTCTAGTGCGCTCCCGCTAGAGGCTTGCAACAAGTGCAATCCATGAGGCTGGGAGGCATGGGATGATGGGAACTTTGCTTTCAATATTTGTATGGTCCCACACTAACTACCTACGTCTACTAAGATACTATGCCCGCAAGCGCACGGGGTCGTGTCGTAGTATAGGTGAGGCGGCAAGTACGGGGTCGATCCGCGGAGATAGAGGGGGTGCTAGAGTTAGACGGCGTGAGCTACGTTCCTAGTGCGGAGAGTAAGGTTTTTAGGGTTTTAAGGTTGATCGTTGATTAAGCTAAGAGAGCAAGTATGAAAAGCAATATGAAACTAAGTTATCAAAAGGCTAAGTTAGCCATCTAAGTTAACAAGCTATCGAAACAAGAGCAAGAACAAACTATATTAGACTAAGAAAGTAACTAGCAATTGAGAGCCTACGTTGACCACTAGACAAGATCGAAGACCTAAATTAACACTTAGCTAGCAAAACTAGGCAATTAACTAAGTTAACTAAAGTAATTGAACTATACTAGCATTAACAAGAAAATAGAGCAATTAAGGTTT
Source organism: Alisma plantago-aquatica (assembly GCA_963693085.1). Lineage (NCBI taxonomy): Eukaryota > Viridiplantae > Streptophyta > Magnoliopsida > Alismatales > Alismataceae > Alisma > Alisma plantago-aquatica. The sequence goes on along the minus strand of OY856413.1, from coordinate 795,970,497 downwards.
TAAGCAGTTAGATGAAGGAGGTGGGCCGTTTGGGAATGTGACCTTGACATTAATTGGGGGGTGTCACCATAATAAGCAATTAGAATATTTCATTCTAGATTACCAAACCAAACAACAAGGTGGGTGCTATGAGAATGTACCCTATGCTACTAGTTGGAGAACTAGGGCTAGGTGTAATTCTCATAGGACTTACCAAGTCTAGGTCTCTAGGATAAGTGGTATTAGTCAATTGAGGACCAAGGGTGAGGATGGGAGTAGAGATGAGGATATTTGACCTCATGCCACTAGCCACCTCAGCCTTTAGGAAATCCTAGGCAATTGCACTAATCACACTTATACTAGTCACTTAGAACTCACATTTGCATGTAGGAAGAAGGTGATTATGTAGGAAGATAGGGGGCTAGCTAGGGATCCGAATTAGGGACCTAGGAGCCAATCCTATGATAGCTACATAGAAACCAACACCCTAGAGGCAAATGTCTTCAAGCACCACAAGGCAAGCAATTAATATAATTAAACAACAATCGCATGCACAAGTAATGGGAAATGAGATACAAGCAAAGGCAATCATCATAGAAATGAAATATGTTCATTACAAATTATATTCCCCCAACATGGTATCACAGTCACATTTTTGCCCCAAACAGCCCACCCAAGGGGGCTTATCTATACATGATCAAACTAGGAACAAAGAAGAAGGGAAAGAGAGTAAGAAACGACATGGATGCTTGATGTAGCTCGACCACCTTCACCTCCTTGCTGCTAGCCACGAACCTCCTCCTCCAATGGTGCCCAAGAGCATGGAAATGGTGGAATGGATGGATAGAAACCTAGAGAAACTAGGTTTCTATGGTGGAAATGAGTGGAAAGTGGGTGGAAATGGGATTAAATGCAAGGAAAGTAGGTGGATGGGAGTAATGGAGGCAAGGGAGCAGTTGAGGGCGGCTAGGGGGTGCTCTCTCCCTCGATCCCTAGAAGCAGCTAATGCTTATATAGGAGCTAGGGTTAAGTGGGGGTAAAATAGGAAAAATAGTGAAAAGTTGTATAGGGTAGGTGATCACCACGGTCGTGGTGGGTGTGCCACGGCCATGGTGGGGGTAGTGGGGAACGGCCGTGGGGGGTGAACACGGTCGTGGGGTGAAGGAAGTGGTGAAATGGTGGCGGCCACGACTGTGGCGGAGTGCCACGGTCGTGGTGGGTAGCATGCATCACGGCCGTGTTGGGTAACACGGCCGTTTTGGAGGAGTTGGAGCTGACCGTGCGGAGGGGCCACGGGCGTCTTGATCAGCATCGGCCACGGTCGTGGCGACTTGGCCACGGTCATGGCTGGGAGGCAAATTCCCTATTGGCGACTGACGTCTTGCAATTTAATTCCCACGACCGTGGCAGGGTGCCACGGCCGTGTTCTCTTCTCCTGACCACAACCGTGCTGATGGCCACGGTCGTGTTGTCTTCACTGGCCACGGTCATGGCTGGGAGGCCACGGTCATGGGAGATCTAAGGATTTCCCTGTTGCAACCTGTTGGAACTTGGCAATAAACCCACGACTGTGGCATTGGGGCCACGACTGTGGTGAGGCTTGACTTCTTGATTTTGCTTCTTACTTTGTCAATTTCGGATGTCTTTGCTCGGGGATGATTCTTGGCCATTGGAGGTAGGTTGAGGGAGACTTTGGGGCCTTCTTTGGGTCCCTCCTTCTCTCTCTTCCATCTAAGCATGGTCCAAGTACCTGAAAAATAGTGCAAAGAACATCCATAAGCATATTTGCAATGATAATCATATTGGGGAGAATAACATGTAATTCTAATGCATTTGAATGTGATAAGAGTACAAAATGACACAAGATACAGCCCTAGAATAGGGTTGGATCAGTTTCCACTACAAATCTGGGTGGAAATAGGCAGATGGATGGAGAGAGAATGGAAGTTTGCTATAGAGGATAACGTAGAGTGAGCACCACAGTCTTCTCGGACCTCCATGCTCTCCTATGGGACTCCGGATCGAGGTCCTCCTTGGGTTGGACACAAACTCGCAGCCTTTAGGTGTCTCCCCTTGATCCCCCCTATAGTCTCCATGGCATGGTGTGGTTGTTGGCGGCAGAAGGGCTCCTGTGGTGGATGGTGGCGGAGTGGGATTGATCTCCACTTCAGCATCCTGGCGGTGCTTGGGACCTATGTCTTTGCTATGGAGCAGACGGTGGTATTTATAGGCGCAAGGGGGCGGCTAGGGTTGAGTGGTCACGTGGATGGGTGGAGGTCGTGAACAGCAGTAAGTCGATGGATGTGGAAGACCACGGTTCACAGTTGGGCGTAGGTCAGTGGCGGAGGTCACAGTCCTACGTAAGGGAGGAGCAGGTCACGGTGTTGGGAAGACCTCGGGTCGAGGTTGGCACAACTGCTGGTGGAGGTGTTGTGGATCGTGACCTGGCGGGTGAAGAGGACGGGAAATCACGGTCTGGAGGAGGGTAGGAGCAGGTGTAGCAACACCGCAGATCGCGGTCTTTGGAGCGATGGTGCATATGAAGGTTGAGGTTTAGTGTTGGTGAAGTCGCGCTTTCGTGGGTCGAGGTCTGTTGAGACCGCGACTGTTGTTGATGGATAACGGTTGATCGTGGTTATGGCAGAAGAAGAGGAACACCGCAAGCGTGGGTGTTGATGATGCATGGAGGTCGCGGTTCGGCAGAGGAGGAGAACCACAGGAAGGTGGCAGGTTGTTGACGATCGTGGTGAAGACGATGGAGGCGGAGATGTTGTTGGAGTCGCGGCGGGTTGCGGGCAAGGTCGCGGAAGGGAGGCAGAGATCGCGGAAGTAGAAACCACGATTGTGATTAGTGTGGAGAGAAATAACCATGACCGTAGTTATATGGGAGGGAGTCATGGTGTTTGAATTGGAGGTCATGGTCTGTAGAAGAAAGGAGAGCAGGGTCACAGTCTTTGGAGGAAGAGAACTGCGGGTGCAGTTTTAGGGTTAGAGGGAGGAAGAAAATCGTGGGTAGATGGATGAGGAGTCATGATCGCGTTGTATGGCGAGAGACCCCCGTGGCTATACTAACTTGACCGAGGGAAGGCCTGCAATGGAGAAAGTGATGGGCGTGGATAGGACTAGGCCCAAGAAGGCTGGTGCGGGCCTTAATTGAGATGTAGGGGCTGTGATTAGGAATATGGGACCCCTTTGTGGTCTACTTGGCCTGCATAGAGACACACAATCCCAATTAAAATAAGGATAAATCAATTAAGTTAAGTCAAATTGCATATTTAGAAGATAAAGCAAATAGCACAGTTTCACTGGGCCTCAGAGAGAGAGAACATGGAGAGAGTTGCCATCACAAGCTCGGTGCTTGCTTGTCCCAAAACTAACTAGATTGGCTACGTTATTGGCTATTTTAGCTACTTTACCTATGACAAGATAAAAGGCACTAAAACATAAGCATTATAGGGCAAATCAAGGCTATAACGATACAAGATCAGAGATAAATGCTTAGCAAATACATGTAAATTTGGGTGTTATCAATTTCTAGAGAAAAATCCTTATTAGATAAGGGTGAGAAAATGATGGTCCAGACAGCAAAACATGACCAGACCGGTCAGTTCGGTTCGGTCTGGTCCTGGGCCATTTTGAGTTCGGTTTGATTCATGGTCCAAAAATTCTGGAAATTTGGTTTGCGGTCTAGTCTGGTCCAAAACCGATCAAACCACGGTCCGGACCATGGATTGTTTTATATGTAAAATGTCTTTCAATATGAAGTTTTGTGGTTTCAAAAGTATAAACAAATCACACATTACAACAATACTAGTGTAAATGTTTGATAATAATGTTAAATAATAGTTAGAAGTAATTAAAATTATCAAAGTTTTTTTATTAAACAAGTTATGGAATGCGGAAAGGTTCTGATTACGGTCTAAACCCAGTCCGGTCCTAATTTGAAACGATCCAGTCCCGATCTAGTTCTACTTCAAAATGGTCCAGTCTGTTGTCCATACTTTTGCACAAATACAGTCCTCAGTATGGTCTGGTCTGGTCTGATTTTGGACCAATGCTCAACCCTACTATTAGGGGTTCATGATTGTAAAACTCCTGACTTGTTTTAATGCTTGAACATACTTTTATTATTTTATTGGATGCTTAATTTCATAATGAAACCTTATATTATGTTCTGATACCAGTTGACAAGACTATGTTTCAAATTTGGGGCAAATAGGACTTTGTTCTCAAATTTTACATTTTTATGTACTTGCATGGACCTATATGCAATTTCCCATTTCCAAGGATCTATCTGTAATTTTAACATGTGTTTATTTGGCTTCATGGTGTTCCTAATAATATGGATGATTTTCATTTTATTTGAATGCTTTTAAGCCTTGTTGCATAAAGGTACCAACCCTTGATGTTAGTTTTGTGTGAAAATGATGGTATGTGCCTTCCGATTGTTGTTTTGGGTGTGCCTTCTAATGGTTGTTATGGGTGTGCTTTCTGTTGATTGTTATGGGTGTTCCTTATGATGGTTATGCCTACCTATGGTAGTTATGGATGTTCCTTCTAATGGAAGTTTTGCATTGTTTGTAAACTAATGGTTTTCCTAGATGATTGCAAACCGATGAAGGTTTTGGTTGTAGAAATTGAAGGGAAACCTGACCTTTGACCAATGGAAGTGCAACTTTAACCTTTGACCTCCTACCAATTGATGAAGGAGAAGCTTCTTGAGGTTGAAGCATTACAAGGCAATGGTTGCATGTTGGTGCAAGCCTCATATCTTGCTCTCCTAGGACCTTTAGAAGATTTATTGCTTGGTTTCTTGCTTCTTACACATAAGATCTTCCCTCCCAAACTTGTTTTCTAGTTGTTCTCCTTCTTCTTTCCTCTTTTATGGATGGAATCCATGGGGTTCCTAGCTAGAAACTCGAACATATGGATGAAGAACCATATTCCTTCTCTCTTTTTCTATAGATCTACTCTGTTCTTGAAGATATGAGCTAGCTTTTAGAGTTTAACGCTCCGGTCTTTCCTTCTCTTTTTTTGATTCCTTACTATTTGGACTTTTCCTACACCCTTCAAGCGAGTGATATAAAATTTAATTCATGTCTTGCCCACTTAATGTGCCTCAATCTTACTCTAGAAAGTACGTAATTATGTCAAAAGATGGTTATTTATGTGATGTTTTGCATGTGTATGATGAAAATACAAAATTTTGAACCTCGCTTCTTATATTTTTTTGTTGTAAGGGGAGTGTTCCTTTGGACTTATAGAAAATTTAAATTCATAATATAAGTATAATGCTCCATTAATATGTCTTTTTCATGGTGCATTAGTACCCAATGAAGATGAAAGACATGTGTATAGATCCTTGTTGTGTGATGATCCTTCCATAAGAATTGTATGGCTTTTGGTTACTATTATAGTGCTGAAATTTCTTTTGACAAAATATCCTAAAATAAGGTTGCTCACTTATGCTAGGTTTTGAATATATGATTACTTAATCCTTAAAAATTTTGTATCTTTTACGTTTGATGGAATTTTGTGATGAAATTTTGAGTGATATCTTGTAATGACTCATTAGTCTCTCTGTGAAATTTTAGACAATAATGATGTTCCTATAGGAAGTTATTATTATTATTATTTATCTAGGTGACTTTTTGGGATATTATGCATCCTATTTGGATGGTTAGGCCTCTACATGGTCAAGGGTGGTTAAATCTATCATGATGGAATAACATGGAACATGTTTTATATTTTCTGAAGTTGTAACATATGATTTTATTTTATAAGAATTATTTAGGAGCTTGTATGTAACTATATTAATGCAATCAAAATACTTATGTAATTAGTCAAGTGTAATCCTAACATGTAGTGTCCTCAGGCCATAGAGCTGTCTCAATGTCAAAACTTGCTGGATAATGAAACAGGTAATCTAAAGAGGAGCACATAATAATATATTGTTGAGTATATGTGGGTATTGGGTAGGCATATTACTTTCATCCCAATTTCAAGGTTTCGAGAGTCGTTGAGGCAGTGTCTCAAATTTTGATGTGATTGAGAGTGGTTGTGCTCGTAACTTGCATTTGAGGGTTTGTATCATAGTTTTGGTACCGTAGCCTATGTACCCAGGATGAACCAAGTTATGTTTTAGTAGGTTGAGCCGTGGTGCCACTACAATTTGTTACTCATACTAACTGAGAGGAAGAGGTTTTTAGGATTCCAGACATCCTAGATCTTGTACGAGGTTGATTTTGACTTCATAGTGATTCTCTAGTATGGTACACCTCAAACTACCCAGGGCTTAATAAAATTAGTAACTCAGTTGTGTCGTATACTTGTTAGGTTTTTTTAGAGAATCACATTAGATGATAATCAATGTCTTGCTTTCCTGCTAGCATTATATGTGATTCATATCTTGGTAAGTGTAATTACCTATACACATAACCTTTAATTATGCTTGAACATTTTATATACATACTGCTTAGTCTTTCTAATATATCAAACTATCTACCTTAATTGCTTTAATTAAATAAACTACTTGTAAGCAATAAAAATATTAGAGGTTATATCATATCGTTGGGGCATAGATCTCACCTTGTGGGTTTCCACACATGACACGACTTTTCCGTGCGTAAAACACAAGTGTACACGTCAATGTAATATAGGCCTTTGTGAGGCCCGAGTCGAACTCAGGGACACTGAATTATCGGAGAGTACTACTAACTACTCGCAATCAGCTAGACCGATTATAAAGTTGGAAGTTGTTGTAAAATTTAAAGAAAATGAAATAAAACAAAACAAAACAATCGATTAAAGGTTTAGTTTAATCAATTCAAGTGGAGATCTTTAGGATTGCGGTTTCACCGTGGGTTATCATTGTGTGAATTTCTATATAGCAACTCAGATTTATCTCTCTATCTGGGTAGTGGCATGTAATCAGAATTGCCCATTGTCGTGGTACAATTCACTACCTATGTCTAGGTCACTTCCACCGTCGTAGTAACCTATACCCTAAACTAGGTGCATTAGAATCGACCTCTGGGTATCCATCATTAACCTTACACCACCTTGTTCAAGGGATTTGTCAATTAATGTGAATTTCATCTCTTTTCAAATGTTAATTCTTCTTTTAAAGTAATTAAGGGTATTAGATTATTATTAGGGTGATCAAGCATAACAATATAATTGAGAAAACGAAATTATACCACGGATTTAAGAGATAAATGATGAATTACTATGATAAAAATGTCATACAATGATTTCCCGGGCTACTCCCGGTCCTAAAGATAAAGGGGATTAGCCCCGCATGTTCATCTTAGAGCAAAACATGGTAGAGAAAAGGGGAAACATGGAGAAAAACGTGATTGAGTGGTGAAACCCCTGAACTGCGAAGATCCAAGCGGTCCTTGGCGTAGAATGCACGATCTTCGGCCTTTCGGCGGTGGAAAATGTCTTCTTCGGTGTTCGGGACGACTGGGGCGTGCTTCTGGGCTCCGTCCTTGTCTCCACACCTTCTCGAGACGTGTGCAGTGGCTAATGATGTGATAGATTGCTCTTGGCCGCTGTCATTAGGTATAATCACCGAGTTAGGTCGTCAAAATATCACAGCCATCTGACTTAGATCGATCTGAAGCAAACTTGTATCTGACGGTGTCGATACTATCGATGCGAGTCGATAGTATCGACCTTGCGCGGTATCGGCTGGTCTTCTTTTCTTTTCTCTATCGCGACTGATGCTAACTCGATACCATCGACGAGGGTCGATGGTATCGACTCTCTTAGGCGTCGCTTTTGTCTTTTTCCGTCGTTGAAGCTCTGGGGTCGATACTATCGACTTCAATGTCGATGGTATTGACTGTCCTCTCGCCAGCAACCTGATGGTTCATCGCTACCATCGACTTCTGTGTCGATGGTATCGACTCTGTGCTGCTCCTTATGGCTGGCACCCTGTGCTTGTGTCGATGGTATCGACAACTGTCGATGGTATCAACAGTAGCAGATACTCGTTTTTCCTGAAATTACAGCACAAAACCACATAAGCCGAAATAAAACATATTATTGTAATCATTTATGCTCAAAATACCAAAATAAGGGAGATTTGACATTGAGAAAGATCATAGACCAAAGTAAATGAATCATGCAATATTAACCACCAAAATGACCAATAACTGCATAAAACACAAGTAAAATATGTCTATAGATGCGACTCAAAATCATCGCATCAACACCTTTTTGGGTGATCAACAATGCAGTCAGACTCTTGCTGGTGAGGAGGCCCAATTTGGAGATCAATAGAGCATGAGGTGTTGATGTAATTTGTTGTAGAGTTTTGGGGTCATCTTTGTACTCTTAGGTCCCAGTAGGAGGATTTGTATATCATGTGTATTGTATGTTGTAGGCAATGTAGATGTTGTAAATATTTGGACAACACTTTTTGTATACATGTTGAGCAGAGGCCACTGATCTCATGTAAAGTCACTTGGTAAGAAAATACATGTGAATTTGGACCTTTGTACAAATGATTCTTTTGATGTATGTGGAAACTTTTATTCCCTTTCAATTTGGCACCATTTAGTAGTATGGTTATTTAGTGTTGAAACACTATTTTGATTTTGAGTAATCTCATTCAACGTGGTGGAGTGCCACAATCCAGGTTCAAACCCTTGAGAAAACACCTTTGATTTACCTCCCTACAATACATGTCAAAGTTCTTATACTAATCGAGACAGCTTAGGGGTCACCACCTACTACTTTTATAAACATTCTCCTTAATCGATTCCAAAGTGAATACCTTTAATAAGTTCACTGAAAAGTAAAGACGAATATTATTGGCACCTCTAATTACAACAACTAATGACAACAACATACCTTTAGTATAATTGTCAGTAAAGGAGCACGCTACCACACAGAGAGAAGCAAAGATAGAAATACATGGTACCATTTTTGTAGACTTTTGAATTTATACTGGATCTGGTGGTTTGATTTCATGAAGTTTGCAACTCTCTTTATTATTTTATAATTTTATGACATTTAATTCTATACTGATGAAAATATGAATATAAAAATACATACATTCTATTAATTTGTACTAGAGTCCCAATACTTCAAAATGATGTCCAAGGGACTGTTCGAGTGCTCATACTTGTAATTCCTTATATATAATTGATATTAGATTTAGTACTATAGTGGGAGTTGGTCACAAAAAACCAGGTATTTAGGTTAGCATATGGGCACTCTGAGTAGTTGTAATATGGACATTTATTTAAAATTAAAATGAGGTCAATCATATTTATCCCACACCTCAAGTAGACCAAAGGGATCATCACAAAATACATATCAAGACATCAGTGGAAAGCAAAAGTATCAAATTCATCCGCCAACAAACACCCCACAATAACCCCCCACACACCCCCACACACCACATAGACACTCCAATAAGAACCCAAACAAACCTCATTGACCGCAAAGCAAGGTTCCCGTCACCAGTACCGCCCCAACCTTTTCCCGCCACCAAGACTGACTAGGAAAAGATCAAGACCTCGATAATGATCAATTTCACACGTATAATTCACATCATCAGACAATCCATCGAGATGGACGAAGCTCCCGGTCTATTATTGTTAAATCGACCATGATCCACCGAAAACCCACCACCTAGTCAGGACTCAAGGAAGTCCCCTAGGCATCTTTGATGTAGGCGTCTGCGAACCCCAACAGGGTCATACACCCAATGATTCGTCTGAACTGCTTTTGCATCAACATCCATGTCGGACAATCCATCGTTGTAGTATGTCCAAGATTGCACATCGTTGGGGATGCTCAACCAGCCACCTCGTCGTCACATAATGAGACCGCCACCCAGTGTTCTGAAAAGTGGTCATCGGTGTACGGGTGGAGAGGGTACCGAATAGAGTATATACGGTATGCGGGAGTATAAGCGGGAGAATATTCGGTTTTAATCGGTTTTGGTTTTTTTTTAATATTAACCATAAGGATATGTAAATTATATATTGACCATATAATAATGACAATGATAAGTAAATTATTGTGGATGTATTTCAAGCCGATATATACTCCTCTTTTATCTATGTAATGTAATTATCATTTGCATAGTCACCTATTCGGGATTCATAAGGATAGATCCAAAATCCAGCTAAACACATTGCATCTAAAACTGTAGAGATTTTTCAAGAATGTATAAAGTGGTGCAATGGAACAATGAAGCGGTAGGTATCTAAATATGTTTAATCCCCCTTAAATCTAATCCATGTCTAAGAACAAAAACAAATCCCAATATAGAGAAATATGAATTTAGTGAACCTACAACATTATATGATAGAACTCTAATTCTCATGAGGACAATTACTGTAGTCTGGGAACCTGTCAGAGCACCAATCTTGCATTCTACCAGTTGAGGGGACAAATATGAAGCAATTATCCTACAATTGTCCAGAAGAGTTTCATGAAAATACCAAAACTAGGGTGATCTGTAGAAGTATTCTTACTTTGGATTCATTTGAAAAATGAATCTGAAGTATTCTTACATCATATACGAGTGATTCAAGCTTGTGTTATGTTTTGGCTTCTCAAATAAAATAAATGACAAAGAATCAAAATAAAAGTTGCATCACTTATATAGTTATATATCACAAAAATTGTGAAACATGTGCACGGTAAAGTTGCAGTGTATCAGAGAAAGCTTCAGTCTTAGCACATTTTCAGCAGCAATTATGTTGTTTAGCAGAAATGAAGAAACATTCTAGAGAAAGGACTCAATGGAGTTTGCACTTACTTTTTATGCGCTCCTGAAGCTCTGAGGCTGACACGTGAGAAGGTACTGGATGGGAGGTATCTTTTTGCATAGTAATATCTTGTGCATCGTCAGCGTCTTGTATTTCTTCATTTTTCCTTGTAGTAACCCTGTTTTCCATGCCACTATGCCAGCATCATTTTGCCTTTCAGTATTATCATCATTTTTACCTTCGTTTTCCTTCATACTTTCCTGGGTTTGGAACTTAGTTCTCTCATCCTCCTGAATATATTCCTTCTCTTTGTCCTTGTATCTTTCCCGAGCCTTGCCTGGAGCCGAGTTGGAACTGGAGCTGACAGCAGAAAGAGAGGGTTCATGGAGACTATGGACTTTGTCCTGCTGCCCAAAGGCAACGCCGACGCTGAATCTGTAAATGACGATGAAGACAAGGCAGATGGAGGAGGAGGAGGTGACAGAACCTGAGGAATCCACCAAGTTCAATGCCTCCACTGAGGAAAAACCACCTACAACCAAGTATTGGGTATTCACTGAAAAAGAGGACTTACGGTGGTGGAGAAATGAAGCTGGTGTCATCGCTGCTAGCTTGCTCCGAAGAAACGTCGTCGCCGCCAGATGTGTTGCTGCTTCCACACCCACATCAGTGCGCCTACGGCCAAGATCCAGAGAGGCGTCGGGGGAGAGAGAACCACCTGTGCAGCCTGCGCCAAGGTGGAGAGTCGGCGAGGGAGGAGACACCACCGCCAGAGGAGGAAGCCACCGCCGGACATCTTAGTGGCCATCGGAAAGTTGAGGGGGAGGAGATCGCAGCCCTAGCACTGCTGGTTACACGGCGCGGGTTCACGATAGAGAAGAATCAGGGTGAGTCGAGTGTCGGGAAGGTGGGGTGGGGAGTCGGGTCGGGGTTCACTTTAAGTGGACCTTTTTTTTCTTTGATGGGCCTAATTTAGAAAATCACATAATATTCGGCCTTTTAAGCGCCCAGTCAACCGAATAATCGGTCCAGGCCAATTTTATGTCTGATTAGGCCTGAGCGGTTCGCTCCACCCACAAAAATGAATATTCAGTCGATTATTCAGCCGATTAGGCCGATTTTCTGAACACTGCCGCCACCCATCTAGCTCGACAAGAGCAATCTAGGTGGCCCAGTGTTCTGCACCTGAAGCATACCCTCATGGACGAGCAGTGATGTTTCTAGTGCCTGACGTGGAATATTATCGCACTGACAAACTTGCTCAGGGTTGAAATCCCTAAGATTTTACTAAAATTTTATGCAATAATACCACCCGCAAGCGGACGGGTCTTATCGCAGTATAGTTAAGGATCGAATCCCAAGGGACAATATTTTGAAGAATCTTTTACTAGTCAAATCTAGTTGAATCAAGACTAATATTTAGAACAAGGTAGGTTGATTTGAGTTTAATTAAACTAAATGCAAGGAAAGTAAAGAGCAGGATTAAAAGTTGATTAAAGATTAATGATGGGAATTTCTGGGATGGTCCCAGGTTTCACCACCACTACACATGCAAACACATCCAATCACAAACATACAGGCAAGATATAACTATCCAAATAGAGCTACTGCAAAAACCCCCATACGGGCGTCAGGTTTGCGTAAGCATCACCTTAGGTATCAGATATCTCATCACCATCCAGATCACGTACTTACTTATCTGAAGATACAGATATCCAACTGAAGCTGCGGGGCCCCCATGCGAGCGTCAGGCACACAGAAGCGTCACCGTGGGCTAGATGTCTCGTCACCTCTCGGATCACACACTTACTACTTTAGGGAATCACATCTAATTTCTCATCAGGGAGTCAACCGCGTTAATCGACATTCAAATCCTACATATTGAAGTTCTCACAACATAGGAAAAGAACAAGATAAATGCAAGCAGGTGATCAATCCACAAGCACACATCGACGATTAACAAGGAAATGAAAAGGTATATACATGCGATGGAATGTTTAGTAAATGAACATGTAAGCATGGACAGCGGGGCTAGTCCCCGCACCCCAGCGAAAAGGAACTACTCACTCATGATGTGAGGAACAAGAAGAATAATAAAGTAAGAAGAATCTGCCATGAGCACAATGAAGAAGAGTGTCGCAGCTCGGTGAAGATGATGTGGTCTTCTATGTTGTGTCAGAGCAGATTCAACGAGGAACGATCGACATTGGGGCAGACCAGGAAGTTTCTCTCTCTCCTCCTTCCTCCTCTCATCCTTCTTGCTCATAGCAGAAGGAGCAGTCCGTGGATGAGTGGATGGATGGCCAAGATCCACCGAGTGGATGGTTGGGATGAAGTAGCAGCTCAACCCTAGGTTTGACCCAAGAACTTGGACCTACAGTGGTGTATGCAGGTACTAGTTAAATGGAAGGGAGAATGGTTGGTGCCCTAGCGGCACTGAGGGTGGAATCTCCTATATCTTGGCCTGGGTGAGGAGGAGAGGATGTGGATGGTGGCAGAGATAACGGTGGTGGAGCAGGTTGATGATCGAGCCACCTTCAGGGGTCGAGCACTACGATGGTACAACCTGGAGGTGGGGAGACGGTCGACGAGGTGATGTGTTGGGACCAGGCCATCGTTAGGGGTCGAGCACTTGGTGTCGCCCAACCTGGCATCGGGTAGTCGATACTTCTTTGGCTGCTGGGTCGTAGGCTATTTATAGCCACAGATGGCTGGGCATGGTTCTCTGCTGCAAACACCGCAATCACGGTTTTTGGCTTGGGAACCGCGGGCGCAGTTAGCAGCAGGGGAGGTTGCGGTTTGGACGTGAGGCAACCGTGGGTGCGGCATGGGCTGCTGATGACTGCTCGAGGTGAAGCTCTCGCGGCCTAGTTGACCATCGCTGTGATGAAGGGAAGATGACTACGGGTGTGTTGTTGTTGATGAGCAGGTCGCGGTTATCTTCCGTTGATCGTGCCCAGGTCACGATGAAGGAGAGGAGGGGATGTAGACCACGATCTGTGGGAAGGGAAGGAGAAACCACGGGTAGATCAGGTCGCAGTTGGTGGTGAAAGGAAGAGTAGGTCACGGTGGACTCTGTTGATTGCATGCCTAGGTCACGGTCCTTGGAGGGACGTAGACCGTGGCTTGTAGGAGGTGTCACGGTGTCTGCTTGCTCTCGACCGCAATTGTGGAGGAACAGGGGGGGTTGGTCGTGGTTGTTTCTACTGCATTGATCGCGGGTGGTGCTAGAGGTGATCACGGTTGATGCAGAAGGAGAGAGAGTTGATCGCGACGCTATTGGCAGAATGAAGAGACCGCAGTTGCTAGGGTTGATCGCAGTTGATGGAGAGATTGCGGTCATGAGGGTGAAGCTGATGGATCAGAAAAGGAAAAAGAAAAAAGAAAAAGGGGCCGCGAGCTGTAGAGTTGGGCCGAGAGAAGATTGGGCCCAAGTGCCCAAATTTGACCTGCACAAAGGTGCAAAAATTCAATAAAAATAGAAAAAAAAACCCGATTAAACCAAAACAAGTCAAATGTTAGAAGATATGGTCGATAAGCGCGAGAATGTAAGCAAAACTGGGCCAAACGAGGTGAATGAACCCAGATGAATATGCATTCATCAAAATACCCCGAACTTAAACATTGCTCGTCCTCGAGTAATACAAAATCTGAAATATTCACCAAATGAATACTTTCATCTTGTGTGATTGCCTCATCTTCACATCACGATTGTTTCTTCTCTACTCTGTATGACTAAGCATCTCAACTTCCTGAGACCACTGAACACATCTTACAATATCTTCATTCCTGAGTTCGTTTCTCAAGCACACTTCCTCTCTACTTTTTCCAACATAAAGCATGTCTAAGAGTTTTATAAGAGTCCAGAGATACCCGCAGAACAACACGTGTGTACTTGATCTGACACCGATGTTTTTAGGATATTGGTAAGCGTAGGCATTCATTGTGCCAGTAGGTGGAAAAGGGAGTGAAGGGTGGTATGGAAGGAAGAAATAAATCTCTCCTCTATTTGACTTGAGATTTTTATTATATGGTTGCAATTTCATTGATTGCATTTTTTGTGTGCAAATCTCTCCTCTATTCGACTCGAGATTGCATTTCTTGTGTGCACATTGGCATCTTTTTCTTGGTGATACACCCCTATTTCATAGCGAGGGGTATGGAAGAAGCAAAAAGAGAGAGAGTGTGTGCCACCCCAAACTTAGGGTTTGGCACTATTTTGGCTATTTTTGTTTCTTTCTGATGGACAGAGAGGTAAGAAAATGGTAGAAGAAGCATAGAAGAGAGTTCAGATCAGAATGCAGCTTGATTTATAATTCAGAGCACCAGGTTGTTCTCCTTATCATACTCTGCTCAAATAATGACTTGATGTGGATCCGGTGGAGATTCCATGCTATTGTTTCACTAGTCAGTTAGGAAGCACAATGTGTTTGATACCTCTCAGTTCGACAGATACTTGTCATTTTCGCTGAACATGATGTTAGGATTCATAAGCTTCACACGGTGATTTCTAACCATTGGCTAGTTTTAGAAATTGTCCCCCTTGAGGTTTTGCTTCGAATAAGGAGGGTATAATGATTCAAAACTGCATGAAAAAATGAGATAGTCGGCTAGGTAATGACTTTGATTGAAACAAAAGCGTCAAAACATCTTCAAGTTTCTATACAAACTACTTTGAAAACTTCAAGATTTTGATTTTTTTTTGAAAAAATTGCTCAAAATTGCAACGATAAAATCTTAACTCTGAAACAAATAGGAGTGGGTGGAAGGTAAAGTATGTACCACCCACCCTCCACCCCGAACTTAGAAATTTGCTCGTCCCAAGCAAACTCTAAATTTGAGATGGAGGGGAAAACTCGTGTCGGTTGGTCCACCTGATGTGGTTGCATTCCTTTTGGTGACGCGTCCTCCATATGAGATCTCAAAAATGGAAACTATCAGAACTTAAGACTGCATCTTGTGATGCATTGTCTACCAGGTGCAAAATTTCCTAAAAACGAAATTAAGGAAAAGTTCTAATTCAAAATTAAAAGTAAAACAAAATTATTGATCGGGTTGCCTCCCGACAAGTGCCTTTGTTTTACCTCGATGGCTCGACGTGGATACTATCACCATGGTGGGGCTCTAGGTGGAACTTGAACTGGATTGACATGTTCTTTTGGTGGTTTCTTTCTCAGCCATTCATTTATCTTTGATTTGATTGATTCTGGCCTCTTGTATTCTTCCCCATAAAGCGCAAACATTGTCAGAACACGTAGGGAAACCAATTGAGCTTTGTTGCTCGATGCGAGGCGGAGAATAGTTGTAGGGAATCTGAATGACATCATTGATAATGTAGTGTTGTTGAGGCTCGGAAGAAAAATTCATTTGTTGATGCATTATCCCTTCCTCGTAGCAGTGCTGATCATTAACATCTATCAGATATGGATCCAGGGGATGTTCTCGGTAGAAACCACAATCCAAATCTTGTTGTGGAGGAAAGACTAAATCAATGACCACTATTTGTTGGGTTATCGGTGCAATCCAGAGGGTAGTTGATTGAGGAGGCTCATAGACTACTAAAGGAGGATTAGCATGTGCAACAACAGGGTTCAGAGGTGTCTCTTCTACAATTGGTGGTATTTCTTTCGTATCACACACTGGTTCACTATCAGTCTTCTCTTCATCATGGCCTTTTTCTGAGGAACTATCAGATTTTGAGGAAAGGAATTGATGTTGCATCTGAGTGAATTGATTAACACAGTCAACAAAATATGCCTCTTCTTCTATAGTGTGTTCCTTTGCACTTTTGGATGCATAAAAATCAAAGGATTGGTTTCCCACTCTTAGGGTCAAAACTCCTACTTCAAAATCAATTAGAGCTCTAGCAGTGGAGAGGAAAGGTCTTCCAAAAATGAGGGGATAGTGTGGATTCTCCTTGATGTCCATAACTACAAAATCACACAGAACATATAGATTCCCAAGCCTTACGGGGATGTCCTCTATGATGCGAACTGGCTTGGTCATGGAGGAGTCAACAAGCTCGATGGACATTCTAGTCGGTAAAAACTTAGTAAGGCCCAGTCTGTTGCATAGGCTAAGAGGTATGATAGAAATGCTAGCTCCAAGATCAGCTAGACCCGGTCGGTTGATGGAATCACTTATCGAGCAGGAAATTCTAAAAGAGCCAGGATCCTTACGTTTGTGAGGCATCCTATTCATAATTAAATCTGATGATGTTCTCACCAGTTTCACTGTCTGATGTTCTTCAGTTTTGTACTTTCAACTAAGTAGGAGTTTGAGGAACTTAGACCATTGGGGCATCTTAGCCATGGCATCCAAGAGCGGAATATTGACATATAACTTTCTCATGATTTCTTTGAACTTGTTGAACCTAGTATCGAGTTGGGTAAAATTGAGTCGACTTGGAAATTGTATATGAGGTTTATACACCGAGACAACTGGCTCAGGCGAGTCTTCTGCATCAACAACAATAGGTTCCTCAGAACTTGCCTTGTTGGCCATATCATTATGAGTCGCCACTACGCTATGCTCAGCACCTTGGACATTTGTCACGGTAACAGGAGTCATGGGTTCAGGTAAGACAAAGCCTGAACGAGTTGTCACAGATTTAAGTTGTTCCACGTGCTTTGGGTTGTCTTCTGGTTGCCCAGCTAAAGCTCTAGCAGGTGGCTTGAGGCTAGCTGCAAGTTGAGCTAGTTGAGATTCAATAGCCTTCTGGTGGGCTTGTTGGTTTGCTATCATGGTTTGTTGCGACTGCAACATCTTCTCAATGGCTGATAGTTTGTCGTTAGAAGAAATGGGACCGACTTGATGCCCTTGTTGTTGGTGTTGTTGATAAGGGACTTGATTGGGGTCTTGGAACTGAGGGTTGTTTTGGTAATTGTTGTAGTTCTTATTCTAGAAGTTGCCCCTATAGTTCCCTTGATTTCCAAAATTCTATTATTGGTTGTTTGAACCAAATTGATGTGAATTTACCGCTCCTAAAGGATTTCCATACTGAAAACCGGGATGGTTCCTATTATGATTCGGGTTATAGTATCCTTGACTAGGGATAGTGTTGACAACATTCAAACTTTCCATCTGGCCATTATCTCTCCGTCCATTGATTTTGCTAAAACAACATCATAGAGAACATTGCAGGATAAAGTAGAGTGATTGGTACCTTTACACGCTTCACAGAACAATGAAGCTAACTTGACTTGCTCTTGTTGTTGAGGGGGTGAGCGCCTTCTTTCATAAGCAGTGATAGACGATTCAAGGTGGTCTTGCTTGGCAACTAGAAGCTTTAGAGACTCAGCAATAGACTTGTACTCATGAGTAGCTTCTGCCATAGCAACCTTCAACACTCCTTTATCTATAGGTCTACCCCAGTTGGCTTGATTTTCATCTCTGAGGGTGACAACCTTCCATGTGCTATCATAACTTTGATGCATGCAGTTTCCTCCAGATAAAGAGTCTAAAAACTTCTTAATATCATCATCCACACCCCTATAAAAGATTTTGATGAGTTGATTCTTAGAAATGACATGGTGTGGACACTTGCGTAGGAGCTCTTTGTATCTTTTCCATGCTTCTACAAGGGTTTCTCCAGGGACCTGAGTGAATTGTGTTATTTGGCCCCTAATTTCATAGGTGAGAGAAGGAGGATAGAATTTTTCTAGAAAAACATATTGAAGTTGTTCCCAAGTGGTGATGGGTTCGCATTGCAAAGAGTTATACCAACTCATGGCTGTATCAGCAAGAGAGTATTTGAAGAGATGGAGTCTAATGGAATCATCTGAGACTCCATTTTGCTTTGTCATAGCACATAGATCTATAAACCTTAGAAGATGTTCTTGACTATCTTCTCCTTGCTTACCGTAGAAAGGGCCATTCTGAAGCAGAGTAACCGAATGTGCTCTTATCTCAAAATTTGGAGCGTTGATGGGAGGAGGTTGAATTGGGTGATGAATGTCAGCAGCTTTAGGGATTGAGAATTCTCTCAAGTCTTTTTGTAACTTAGCTTGCTGAGTTGCTACTTGGGCTGCTTGGATTTCTTCTTGAATTGTAGCTCTGGCTTCTTGCATAAGCCTATCTCTTTGCGCATTAATGGCTTGAGATACCCTTCAGGCAATTTCCTCCTCTTGAACCATTCTTACTTGGTTCTCTCTTATTTGATGATGAAAGGTTCTGTCTATCTCAAGGTCAAAGCTAGTAGAGAGTCTGTGACTGTCCGAACGGTGCATACACTAGACTTTGTGGGTACCTAGGATGGAAAGATCTTTCGGTAGTAATATGGATGGAGTAGAACCGAATTCAAGTATATATGATCGATAGTATTAAAAGTAAGAGAAAATCCTAGATTAGTCTTAATAGAACTAGATTTAACTAGATGATTCCGTTGTCCCCGACAATGGTGCCAGAATTTGACGTGGAATATTATCGCACTAACAAACTTGCTCAGGGTTGAAATCCATTTGCTTTTACCAAAACCTTATGCAATAATACCACCTACAAGCGGACAAGTCTTATCACAATATAGTTAAGGATCGAATCCCAATGGACAACTTGTTGGTATGTATGCCCATAGAGCAAGTCATATGATGATTGTAATGGGATACTTTGTAAATGATTTGAATAATAATAAAGGCAATTTTCGATCTATATGTTTAAACTGTTTCTGAGATGATGGTGTAACATGATAGATGTCTAAAGAATGATTTTACTCAATGACGTATGTTTTTAGGTTAAGGACCTAAACGATGAGATCATGCGGATGTCAATAGTATACATTCTTGTTTGGTCCCTAGTCGGTTGTTATTGTGGAAATAACCATAGACATCAATAACACTAAAGACTAGATTATGTGTTGGTTGATGACATAATCTCATTAGTCATGATATAGTGATATAAAACCAAGCACATAGGTACTTGTTAGAGAACAAGGTACCAGACAGACCCACCGTGAGAGTGACACATGGAACCATGACTTGGTAGTCACAGTCAGCTCTCACAGTGATGGTGGTGAGTGTGATTCTTAGACCTGAAATCACTACACTCAACACATGTCATTGGGTACACTTTGACATCATCAAATGCAGTCCTGAAACATGGGTTGTTATAAAGGTGATGATTGGGTGGCTTTGACACATGGGGCTTTTGAGGGGTGAGTGATAGATATGGGATTTGTCCCTCCTAAGGGAGTTTGATATCCTTAGCCACTTGATGAGTAGGATTGAGAAAGGCATGCGCATGCACGTGTGAATCAATATGTGATATTGATGTCACACACATCTCACCCAGTTTGCTCTGAGGTCAAGGAAATGAATGAATGTTGACAGGATGACTGTTCCATGCCTCGAGTTCATTCTGGATATCAGTGACAAAGGAATTATACATTCACTGTAACACCATTCACGGATTGTAGGATTGAAAGTTGTTCTCCAACTTTCTATTTCACTTGGGTAGCACTGATGTGTGACTAGGCACCGCTCTTTGCTTGTGAAGTCATAAGTGTTATGAACTTTCACTTCCAACGTGAAATGGACCTACATGGTCACACACATAGGATTTAACCTGGAAAAGGAGTTTTGTCCACAAACAATGTTTAGATTGATTACTAAAGGAGTTTAGTAGTTCAATTAAACACTCAATCAATTGATAGCTCAGTATCATAGTGTTCAAGGTGTTGGACTGATTGATTAGAGTATCAGATTGATTGAAACTGCAATTGACTGATTCTGTACAATCTGCACTCGCAACCGATCGACTCATGTGATGAACCGATCGACTGAGTTTGATGAACCGATCGGCTCAACTGGTGAGTCGATCGGCTCATGGACAGGGTGAACGATTGCTTCAAGTGTTGAAACGATCGGTTCAACTGTCGCAACTGAGCAAGTTGGGAAAGTAGGATTGGTGAGAAATTTCTTTTCGTTCCACTTGTCCAATTTGATTGGAAAAAGGATTGGTATTCGATACCAATTGGAAACAAAAGAAGGAAATTCAATCAGGAACTGATCAGGACCATGAACCGACCGGTTCAGAAGTGAACCGACCGGTTCATGGGTCCCAACTGATCGGTTGAAGTGTCAACCGACCATCTTAGATCCCCAACTGACCGTTTCAGTTGTGAAACGATCGGTTCAGGTTGCGAGTTGGTTGTTTTTGTGGAAAATCTCGAACCCTTCTACTCCTGCTTTAGTCCCGCATTTCCTGGGATGGAGAACCTTGTCCCATGACCCTCCTATATATAGGGGTATTGGGGGCTTCTCAAGATACAACTCAGTGCAACCAGTTGCTCTGTGAAGTTGTCATTCTCTCTGGTTTTGGTAACCGAGAGAGAGCCCGAGCAAGTGCTACCCGATAAGGGAGGCACAGCAAGGGAAAGACAACTACAGAAAGTGACTGGTGGCAGGAGAGTGTGTTGGCGACTAGTATGCCGACAGGAGGGTGCGACTCCTTCTGATTCCTTATGGGATAAGGAGATCAGAGTTCCAGGCAGTTCGTGTGGACAACTTCAGAGGCGGGAGACCTCTGTCCCCCGGAGGACAACTGTCAATCCCGACAGTCCCGGTGAGACCAGGAGTCTTCACTCCCAGTGCGACCAGGAGCTGCACAGACACCGTCCAAGACCAGAGGTGAAGACCGCGCAAGGCGCGAGGTACTGTCGCCGAGCAAGCTTCGGGACAAGGTATGCATCCACAAACCATCTTTCCTATTATATAGACGTTGACGCGATTCCTTTTGTTCTGGGTTTTGGGAGAATTTTTTTTTATTTCCGCTGCTTCTCTACCTCCCCTAAAACCCAACAGTGGTATTAGAGCCAAGTCAACTGCTCTATATTTTAGGATTATCGATATGATCGATTTTGGTTTGTCGCCTTTATTTATTGGATACGATGCGAATAAAATTGGATTTATGCATGTCCAATCCACAAATCCCAAATATACATATATGATATGTAATATTAATGCACTCGATACGCGTCACCCTTAAACGAGTTTTGTGGTGGATGTGTAGCATGGTTATGGCCAATAAACTCTATATCTGTGTGTGGTTGTATGTGGTTGCTTGCATCTCGGTCTGCACACCGATTCTCTTTTCTCCTATTCCTGATGTAACTCGAAATAATTTGAGATTTCTTTTCCTACCTTTGCTCCCCCCGAATGTAACTTGGGCTTTCACAATTCAATTGTAAATAGGATATATTTTATTTCCTGTTATGTCAAAGAACGACGAACGACCTGACGACGACCTGAGACGATCGGTTCAAGGCGTGAATCGATTGGTTGGTGTTCCAGATGAGCGGTTCGAGGAGCGAGACGAGCAGGTGGCAACCTGTGGAGATGCACGACGACCGGTGAACCGATTGGATGGAGGTTCCAGTCGATCGGCTGGTGGCACCCGAACAACCAACTTGATGGTGAGCCGATCAGTCATGGAGATGAGCTGATCAAACCCAGAAAGGCAGGCACATATTTCCTCTTGTACAGGTTGCATATGATGTAGACCTAGATGACCATGATTCCTCTTGGCTCGAGGAATCACAATAGGATGGCCATATTCATTGCTTTTTTTATCGTTTTGCATGTTTTCTGTGGGATATAGCATGTATATGATACGTACTATATATTGTGGTGATTGGATATGTATACGTATATAAAAACCAAATCTCTCATTAAATATTAAGTTTTAGATGCCTTCCAAATGCGACACACGTGAAAAGCTTGATCGACCAAGTGTGGGCACGCCCAAGCGTGGTACACCGTCTATCTCATGGAAGCGTGAAGGATGAATGTGTGGGTCTGCCCAAGCAGGGTGCATGTTCATCGTGCTGGCTTTGGGTCGGACTTGTTAGCACCTTGAGGCATGGAGATGATCATGGCAAGGAGTTGCATATGACATCTTTCAAGAGTTGCATATGATGCAATTGGCAAGAGTTGCCTACATGGAAGATCTGAGTTGTGGGTGACAGCCCAACCTGGTCCATGGCTCAGAGGATTTCAGGATCTTAACCCACTAGAAGATTGTACGCTGCAATCTTCCGAATTGATGGTGAGGGCTGTCAATTTGAGTCAAAATAGTGGGAGCGGTAATTAATTAAAGGCCTAATTAACTATCGTCAAATTTTATTCAAATCAAATCAAAAGGAGTTTTGAAAAATGCAATTTTTCTCTTGTAGAATGGCAAAAGAATCATCTTTTAAAATGGGCAAATTAATTGAGAACAAATTCCATAACTGGTTGAGGACTGTGAGAAGTGTTCTGCACAATCCAGATATACTAGGAGCCTTTGAATCCACTCTATGTACGCTTAATGCGTTAGTGAAGAAGAAATAAAGTTCATTGATAGAGATCAATGGAACGAAAGGTAAGGGAGAGAAGGGTTCTCTCGCCAAACCAATTTCTTCTACATGGAGAGGATGGAGGGAACAATGGAAGAAAAAGTCAGAGATAGAGATATCTAATTCTGGTGTATACGTGATAGAGATTAACTTTACTACTTCTTCATCATGGGTACTTGATACCGGATGCGGATATCACATTTGTTCAAATGTGAAGGATCTTAAGAGAAGTAGGCCTTTAGGGAAAGGCGAGATTGAACTACGTGTTGCCAATGGGGCAAGAGTTGCCGCCAGTGCCGTAGGAACCTATGAGTTAACTCTACCTATTGGGCTAATAATAGAGCGAAGAACTGCTATTATGTACCTGCCATAAATAGGAATATCATTTCCATCTCTTGTTTGGACAAGGATGGATTTGAATTTCTTATTAAGAATGGAAATTGTTCCATTTCTAAAGATGGGATCTTTTATGGCAGTGCCCCAATGTCTTATGGTCTATACTTGATAGATTTGGAGACAAGTGTATACAATGTAAACACCCAAAAGCAAAAACTCAACAACTCAAATGAAACATATCTTTGGCATTGTCGTCTAGGGCACATAAATGAGAAGCGCATTTCTAGACTCCATAAAGATGGTTATCTAGACTCTTTTGATTATGAATCAATAGAGACATGTGAATCTTGTTTGTTGGGCAAGATGACCAAGACTCCCTTTTTAGGTAAAGGTGAGAGAGCTAGTGATCTATTAGGACTCATACATACTGATGTATGTGGGCCTTTTAGAACAAATGCCAGAAATGGGTATCAGTACTTCATTACCTTTACTGATGATTTCAGTAGGTATGGCCATGTGTACCTGATGAAACATAAGTCAGAAACCCTTGAAAGGTTCAAGGATTTCATGAATGAAGTACAAAACCAAATTGGTAAAAGTATTAAAGCACTTCGATCTGATCGAGGTGGAGAATACTTAAGCCAGGAGTTTGAGGACCTTCTGTGAGCCCGTGGTATTGTATCACAATGGACTCCTCCTGGAACACCACATCATAATGGTGTGTCTGAAAGAAGGAATCACACATTGTTAGATATGGTGCGATCGATGATGAGTTTTGCTGATCTTCTGATTTCTTTCTAGGGTCATGCCCTTGAAACCGCCATGTTTACACTTAACCGAGTACCATCTAAATTGGTTCAAAAGACACCATATGAGATATGGACTGGGAAGCGTACCGATTTGTCTTTTCTAAAGATTTGGGGTTGTGAGGCTTACGTTAGGAAAATGTTTCCTGATAAGCTTGGACCCAAATCCGATAAATGTTATTTTGTTGGATACCCCAAGGAAACGAGGGGATATTATTTATACCACCCTACTGACAACAAAGTGTTTGTTGCCAGGACAGCTGTGTTCCTAGAAAAGGAATTTATTTCTAAAGGAAGCAGTGGGAGGAAAATAGAGCTTGAAGAAGTTCAAGCCCAACAAGAAAACATAGAACTGATAGATGTACAAGAGGAAAATGGAGATTCACAAGGTGTTGTGGAATCTCAGTCTCCTCAGGTAACACAAGGACCTCGTAGATCTAGTAGGACCCGCCTTGAACCTGAGAGGTTTGGATACCTTGTGACTCAGGAAGGTGGTGAGTTGATCATAGATGATGATCCAACTACCTATGTAGAGGCTATGGAAGGACCAGATTACGAGAAATGGCTTGAAGCCATGAGATCCGAGATGGAATCCATGTACTATAACAAAGTATGGACTTTAGTGGAACCACCCGAAGGGGTAAAACCCATAGGGTGAAAGTGGGTCTTCAAGAAAAAGACCGACATGGATGGCAATGTGCAAACTTATAAAGGCAGATTGGTTGCAAAGGGATTTCGACAAGTTCAAGGTGTTGACTATGACAAAACCTTTTCTCTAGTTTCCATGATTAAGTCCATCAGGATCATGCTTGCTATTACAGCTTATTATGACTATGAGATTTGGCAGATGGATGTTAAAACTGCATTCCTTAACATGAATATAAATGAGGAAATGTACATGACACAACCTAAAGGTTTTGTAGATCCAAAGAATGCCAATAAAGTCTGTAAGCTGCAAAGGTCAATCTATGGATTGAAGCAAGCATCTCGGAGTTGGAATCTTCGATTTGATGAGGAAGTCAAAGTGTTTGGCTTTATTCAAAATGAAGATGAACCTTGTGTGTACAAGAAGGTTAGTGGGAGCTCGACCACATTCCTTGTATTGTATGTGGATGACATACTTTTGATGGGAAATGATGTCTTAGCCTTAGAGAAGGTAAAGACCTGGCTTGGGAATACTTTCTCAATGAAGGACTTAGGAGAAGCATCCTACATTCTAGGAATTAAGATCTATAGAGATAGATCTAGAAGACTTCTTGGACTAAGTCAGAGCACGTACATTGACAAAGTGCTGAAGCAGTTCAACATGGAGAACTCAAAGAGAGGCAACATCCCCATGCTACATGGAGTCACCGTCTCTAGAGCTCAGTGTCCCCAATCTTGTGAAGAGAGGGAGCGTATGAATGGGATCCCATATGCATCAACCATCGGATCCATCATGTACGCTATGTTGTGCACACGCCCAAATGTCTTGTATGCTCTCAGCATGACTAGAAGGTACCAGTCAGATCCTGAGGATGCTCACTGGACAGCCGTAAAGAACATCCTAAAGTACTTGTGAAGGACTAAGGATCAGTTTCTTGTTTACGGCGGCGAGGAAGAGCTGGTTGTAAAGGGTTACACCGATGCAAGCTTCCAAACCGATAAAGATGATTACAGATCACAGTTAGGATTTGTGTTTTGCCTTAATAATGGAGCTGTGAGCTGGAAGAGTTCCAAGCAAGAAACAGTTGTCGATTCTACTATATAGGTCGAGTATATTGCTGCTTCACATGCAGCAAAGGAGGATGTGTGGATCAGGAAGTTCATTTATGAACTTGGTGTAGTTCCCAGTAGTTGTGATGCAATTGAGCTTTATTGTGACAATAATGGAGCTATTGCACAAGCTAAGGAACCCAGATCACATCAGCGGTCCAAGCACATACTGCGGCGCTTCCATCTCATACGAGAGATCGTACAATGAGGAGATGTGAAGATTTGCAAAGTAACAACTGAAGACAACATAGCTGATCCACTGACTAAGGCCTTTCTCAACAGAAGCATGATGGTCATGCTAGGTCACAAGGACTGAGATTCCTTGGTGACTGGCTCTAAGTGCAAGTGGGAGTCTGTTGGTATGTATGCCCATAGAGCAAGTCATATGATGATTGTAATGGGATACTTTGTAAATGATTTGAATAATAATAAAGGCAATTTCCGATCTATATGTTTAAACTGTTTTTGAGATGATGGTGTAACATGATAGATGTCTAAAGAATGATTTTACTCAATGACGTATGCTTTTAGGTTAAGGACCTAAACGATGAGATCATGCAGATGTCAAGAGTATACATTCTTGTTTGGTCCCTAGTCGGTTGTTATTATGGAAATAACCATAGACATCAATAATACTAAAGACTAGATTGTGTGTTGGTTGATGACAGAATCTCATTAGTCATGATATAGTGATATCAAACCAAGCACATAGGTACTTGTTAGAGAACAAGGTACCGGACAGACCCACCGTGAGAGTGACACATGGAACCATGACTTGGTAGTCACAGTCAGCTCTCACAATGATGGTGGTGAGTGTAATTCTTAGACCTGAAATCACTACACTCAACACATGTCGTTGGGTACACTTTGACATCATCAAACGCAGTCCTGAAACATGGGTTGTTATAAAGGTGATTATTGGGTGGCTTTGACACATGGGGCTTTTGAGGGGTGAGTGATAGATATGGGATTTGTCCCTCCTAAGGGAGTTTGATATCCTTGGCCACTTGATGAGTAGGATTGAGAAAGGCATGCACATGCACGTGTGAATCAATATGTGATATTGATATCACACACATCTCACCCAGTCTGCTCTGAGATCAAGGAAATGAATGAATGTTGACAGGATGACCGTTCCATGCCTCGAGTTCATTCTGGATATCAGTGACAAAGGAATTATACATTCACTATAACACCATTCACAGATTTTAGGATTGAAAGGTGTTCTCGAACTTTCTATTTCACTTGGGTAGCACTGATGTGTGACTAGGCACCGCTCTTTGCTTGTGAAGTCATAAGTGTTATGGACTTTCACTGCCAACGTGAAATGGATCTGCATGGTCACACACATAGGATTTAACCTGGAAAAGGAGTTTTATCCACAAATAATGTTTAGATTGATTACTAAAGGAGTTTAGTAGTTCAATTAAACACTCAATTAATTGATAGCTCAATATCATAATGTTCAAGGTGTTGGACTGATTGATTAGAGTATTAGATTGATTGAAACTGCAATTGACTGATTCTGCACAATCTGCACTCCCAACCGATCAGCTCATGTGATGAACCGATCGGCTGAGTTTGGTGAACCGATCGGCTCAATTGGTGAGTCGATCGGCTCATGGACAAGGTGAACGATTGCTTCAAGTGTTGAAACGATCGGTTCAACTGTCGCAACCGAGCAAGTTGGGAAAGTAAGATTGGTGAGAAATTTCTTTTCGTTTCATTTGTCCAATTTGATTGGAAAAAGGATTGGTATTCGATACCAATTGGAAACAAAAGAAGGAAAGTCAATCGGGAACTGATCAGGACCACGAACCGACCGGTT
Source organism: Alisma plantago-aquatica (assembly GCA_963693085.1). Lineage (NCBI taxonomy): Eukaryota > Viridiplantae > Streptophyta > Magnoliopsida > Alismatales > Alismataceae > Alisma > Alisma plantago-aquatica. The sequence continues at coordinate 795,942,729 of OY856413.1, read as the reverse complement.
CAGAAGTGAACCGACCGGTTCATGGGTCCCAACTGATCAGTTGAGGTGTCAACCGACCGGCTCAGATCCCCAACCGACCGTTTCAGTTGTGAAATGATCAGTTCAGGTTGCAAGTTGGTTGTTTTTGTGGAAAATCTCGAACCCTTCTACTCCTGCTTTAGTCCCGCATTGCCCGGGATGGAGAACCCTGTCCCATGACCCTCCTATATATAGGGGTATTGGGGGCTTCTCAAGATACAACTCAGTGCAACCAGTTGCTCTGTGAAGTTGTCGTTCTCTCTGGTTTTGGTAACTGAGAGAGAGCCCGAGCAAGTGCTACCCGATAAGGGAGGCACAACAAGGGAAAGACAACTACAGAAAGTGACTGGTGACAGGAGACTGTGTTGGCGACTAGTACACCGACAGGAGGGTGTGACTCCTTCCTATTCCTTGTGGGACAAGGAGATCGGAGTTCCAGGTAGTCCGTGTGGACAACTGCAGAGGCGGGAGACCTCTGTCACTCGGAGGACAACTGTCAATCCCAACAGTCCCGGTGAGACCAGGAGTCTTCAGTCCCGGTACGACCAGGAGCTGCACAGACACCATCCAAGACCAGAGATGAAGACCGCGCAACGCACGAGGTACTGTCGCCGAGCAAGCCTCGGGACAAGGTATGCATCCACAAACCATCTTTCCTATTATATAGACGTTGACGCGATTCCTTTTGTTCTGGGTTTTGGGAGAATTTTTTTTGTTTCCGCTGCTTCTCTGCCTCCCCTAAAACCCAACACAACTTTTTAAGAATCTTTTACAAGTCGAATCTAGTTGAATCAAGACTAATATTTAGAACAAGGTAGGTTGATTTGAGTTTAATTAAACGAAATGTAAGGAAAGTAAAGAGCAGGATTAAAAGTTGATTAAAGATTAATGATGGGAATTGCTGGGATGGTCCCAGGTTTCACCACCACTACACATGCAAACACATCCAATCATAAACATCCAGACAAGATATAACTATCCAAATAGAGCTGTTGTAAAACCCCCCATACGGGAGTCAGGTTCGTGTAAGTATCACCTTAGGTATCAAATATCTTATCACCATCCAGATCACATACTTACTGCTCCGAAGATACATATATCTAACTGAAGCTACGCCCCCCCATGCGGGCGTCAGGCACACAGAAGCGTCACTGTGGGCTAGATGTCTCGTCACCTCACGGATCACACACTTACTACTTTAGGGAATCCCATCTGATTTCTCATCAGGGAGTCAACCGCGTTAATCGACATTCAAATCCTACATATTGAAGTTCTCGCAACATAGGAAAAGAACAAGATAAATGCAAGCAGGTGATCAATCCAAAAGCACACATCGACGATTAACAACGAAATGAAAAGTTATATACATGCCATAGAATGTTTAGTAAATGAACATGTAAGCATGGGCAGCGAGGCTAGTCCCCGCACCCCAGCGAAAAGGAATTACTCACTCATGATGCGAGGAATAAGAAGAACAATAAAATAAGAAGAATCTTCCATGAGCACAATGAAGAAGAGTGTCGCAACTCGGTGAAGATGATGTAGTCTTCTAAGTCGTGTCAGAGCAGATTCGACGAGGAGTGATCGAAACTGGGGCAGACCGGGAAGTCTCTCTCTCTCCTCCTTCTTCCTCGTCTCATCCTTCTTACTTGTAGTAGAAGGAGCAGTCCGTGGATGAGTGGATGGATGGCCAAGATCCACTGGGTGGATGGTTGGGATGAAGTAGCAAGTCAGCCCTAGGTTTGACCCAAGAACTTGGACATGCAATGGTGTATGCAGACACTGGTTGAATGGAAGGGAGGATTATTGGTTCCCTGGCACCGTTGAGGGTGGAATCTTCTGGATCTTGGCCTGGGCGAGGAGGAGCGGATGTGGATGGTGGCAGAGATAATGGTGGTGGAGCAGGTTGATGACCGGGCCACCTTCAGGGGTCGAGCACCATGATGGTACAACATGGAGGTGGGGAGACGGTCGGTGAGGTGATGTGCTGGGACCGGGCCACCGTCAGGGGTCGAACGCTGGGTGTCGCGCAGCCTAGCATCGGGTAGCCAATACTTCTTTGGCTGCTGGGTCGTGGGCTATTTATAGCCACAAATGGCTGGGCATGGTTCTCTGCTGCAAACATCGTGATCGCGGTTGTTGGCTTGGGAACCACGGGCGCAGTTAGCAGTAGGGGAGGTCATGGTTTGGACATGAGGCAACCGTGGGCGTGGCGTGGGCTGCTGATGACTGCTCGAGGTGAAGCTCTCACGGCCTAGTTGAACGTCGTTGTGATGAAGGGAAGACGACCGCAGGTGTGTTTCTATTGATGAGAAGGTCACACTTATCTTCTGTTGATCGTGCCCAAGTCGTGATGAAGGAGAGGAGGGGATGTAGACCGCGATCTATGGGAAGGGAAGGAGAAACTGCAGGTAGACCAGGTCACGATTGGTGGTGAAAGGAAGAGCAGGTCACTGTGGACTCTGTTGATTGCATGCCTAGGTCGCGGTCCCTGGAGGAACACAGACTGTGGTTTGCAGGAGGTGTCGCGGTGCCTGCTTACTCTCGACCGTAGTTGTGGAGGAACAAGGAGGGGTTGGACGTGGTTGTTGCTGCTGCGTTGATCGCGGGTGGTGCTGGAGGTGATCACGGTTGATGCGGAAGGAAAGAGAGTTGATCATGACGCTATTGGTAGAGAGAAGAGACCGTAGTTGCTAGGGTTGATCGCGGTTGATGGAGAGATCACGATCGTGAGGGTGAAGCTAATGGATCAGAAAAGGAAAATAAAAAAAAGGGCCACGAGCTGTAGAGATGGGCCGAGAGAAGATTGGGCCCAAGCGCCCAAATTTGACCTGCACAAAGGTGCAAAAATTCAATAAAAACAGGAAAATTTCGATTAAACCAAAACAAGTTAAATGTTAGAAGATATGGTTGATAAGCGCGAGAATGTAAGCAAAACTGGGCCAAACGAGGTGATTGAACCCGGATGAATATGCATTCATCAGTGCCCATGCTGTAAGCATCGAAAGTAGGTATCTTTGGGAACACTAGAGAAAGAGGTGTGTCCATCGCTGTCCCAAAGTCGACAACCTCTCTCCAAGTGCTTAGGGGATTTATAACGAAAGAAAATCCTCGAAGCCAAACACATCTGCTTCCAATGTCTACGACTTAAGCAATGAAGTCAGGTATCCTTTGGGACCTGGCAACCACCAAAAATAGGTATTTGGGAGGAGGAGCAACCCTGCACGACGCCTCCTGGACCTCACTCTCTTCGGAAGTTTCCAAAAGTGGTGTCTTCATGCCTCCAGCTAAGGAAGCACCACCATCGTCAAGAGTGAAGCAACGAGCCACCAAGCCTCTGCCGCAAAAGGAACACACAATTCTCCAACTAGGAAGAAACTCTCCCCAACGACTGTTAAACCACAAAAACCTTACAAAAAGCAAACAATGTCTCGACTTGGAGAACCTATAACACTTGGGGCCACTGCCCAAAGCTCTAGTAGAGTTTTAGGAATGATGACTGGCTCCACAAACGACCACTAACCTTAACTGCGCAGGTGATACAACTAGTTCAATCATTCATTTTAAGATCATTTTACCCGAGGTCTCAAATTCTGTGATGTTACAATCTTCCCCACTTAGACTCTTGACGTCCTCGTCAAGGCTCAACTATATGGCCTCATAATATCACCCCATTTCAGTGTAGACCCAGAATGGCCCATGGACACCCAAATCCCAATCACAAAATACCAGTGCAATGGTGGCTATTAGTAGAGTTTTAAGAATGACGTCTGGTCTCACATACCACCATTAGACTTAAATGCGTACTTTGTCCTCACTCACGCACAAGCCAACATAAACTTTTTGAATGGTCACCCATCCTGCGTACAGAAATTTGAGATCCATGGAGAGGTACAAGAAGGCGGAAAGAGGAGGTGGTGATGGAGGGGAGCCATGTCATGCAGACAATGGAGGAGAGCCTCGCGGAGGCTACCTGCAAACCGCGTTTGACGAGTGGGCTTTGTCCTCTCGTGCTAGCGATCCACACCACGAGACCCGTCGATCTGATCAAGAGAAGTCCAAGGAGACCCCACTCCCCGCTACGGGCGCGTGCGACGAGCTCTAATTGCCTGCACCCGCCCCTGCATTCCCACCCGGCCAGATCCTTCTTGCAAAAAAAAAAAATCTCACATGTGGCGGTTTTCAATGCTGCTAAGGCTAGTTTGGTTGGGTGTAGTAGGGTGTAATTATGTGAGTTCGCAATGTAAAAATGTACATCAAACAAGTACTTTGTCGTCGGGCTACTAAACCTACTGGGATTTTAAAAGGTTTCGTCTAGAAGGCGTCCGAGTATATTATCAAAGGACCCACGAATGAGAAGTCAAGCCAACATATTGATATTGTCAAGAACTCCTGAATCAGAAGCCTTACACAACATATTGTCAAGGACCCACCGATCGGATGGCGAGCCCACATGGGCTCAGCGCTTACAATGCGCCTCAGGCATGCCCGGTGAAAGCATTTTTGGAAAAGAGGCCGGATGTTCGGCCTCAAAACAAAAGCCCAACAGAGTTTGTTCCTGAGCAACGCAACGTTGATCGTTGGATTATCTTTTGAGCAACCCAAGCGCCACTTAAAATAAAACTTCCGTATTTGTAAACCCTAGCAGGCACTCTATCGCTCCGTCGTCATTCAGCTTCCTTTGCAGCGGCGGCCAGGCGTTCGACGTCAGCAATCTAGGTCGTAGTTCTTCCCACAATCCTGCCCCTGTAGCACGATGTCGGCCGGGGAGCTTGCCTGTACCTACGCTTCTCTCATTCTTCACGACGATGGAATAGCCATCACGGTATGGACTACCCGTCTCCGTGTAGCTTAAGTGTTTCTCTTTGATTATGTGGAATCATTACCTTATGTGCGTTTATGGTTTGGAATGTGGTTAGGCGGAGAAGATCTCCACTCTCGTGAAGGCCGCCAATGTCTCGGTCGAATCGTATTGGCCATCGCTCTTCGCCAAGCTTTTGGAAAAGAGGAGCATTGAGGATTTGATCACCAATGTTGGATCAGGTATTAATAACCCCCTCCGTTTAAGATCTCTTCGCTTTATATTTCTGTCAGTTATCTCACTTCGAGCGTTGCGTTGGGTTCAGGTGGAGGTGGCGCCGCCGTCGCTGTTGCTGCCCCAGCTGCTGCTGCCGGTGGGGGCGCTGCTGCGGCTGCCGTTGTTGAGGAGAAGAAGGTAATCGGCAATCATTTAATAAGTTATATACTCGTACCACCGTCTTCTATATTAAGTGGAACGTGTTATCTGACCTCTGTTTGTAATGATCGCAGGAGGAGCCCAAGGAAGAGAGCGATGACGACATGGGCTTCAGCTTGTTCGATTAGAACTCTCTTATGTTAACTTAGTTTAAGTCAGAAGTTCGTCGTGTGTTTGCTGGTGACAATTTTGACTGAAGACTATGTGTTATCAATGGATGCTTTATTGATGTGATCCCAGCAGCTATATGTTATAAGTTTTTACTTCCTCTCTTAATCTAGTTTGAAGTTATAGTCCTTTTCAGAATGATGATGCGGTGTACCTGATATTGTTTCAGTGATGATTCATGTTGCTAGCTATTCACGTTGTAGACTACACGTATCTATGCATCCGTCTTTAACATCATAAAAGTCGCCTTTTTATAAGCATTCATTAATATGTAATTCATTTAATTGCAACAAATAGTGTGATTCTTAATGAAGCTTCCATGTTCTTGTGATTTTTAACTGAATTGATAAATAATTCTTTCCACAAAAAGTTATGGCTAGTAGATGTAACTTAAAAAATCTAAACAAGCTTTCATGTTCATACTGTAGCAGTCGTGGTTTTTAACTGAGTTGGTAAATAATTCTTTTCGCAAAAAGTTATGGCTAGTAGATGTAACTTAAAAAATCATGGCTTTGGGTATGCCCATATGGATAAGATAGTGTCTATTGCAGATTTGAGTATGTGGTAAAGTTAACATTTTTTAAAGATTTAATATTGGAATGTATAAATCAGAATTTCATATGGTATGCTGAGTTTATGCCAAAGAAGGATGATTTTCCAGACGCCCACAAGAAAATAGAGTTTTTTGTTTATTTGGAAGAATAAAATTGATGGTTATAGTATAAAAAATCAGAGGGGATCAATCATATGTCCCATATCTTGTCTATTATGGTATCAGATTCAGAAGTGTGGTTCAAGTATTTTGTTTCACTATTGGTGGTATAGTATGCATTACATTTGATCTAGTTCTGTTCGGTGTGGGTCTAATTAAGATTGAAGCAAAGGAACAGTTGTCTCCCAGTCACCTGAGTGCTAGATTGATATTTGAGTTTGCTAAGTTGATCAATTTTGCCACTAATGTATGTTGTTGTTGTTTGATAAACTAGGAATTCCTATACTCTACCATGACATGGATCATATTCCTCAATGCTAGATTCGTACTCGAGTTTACTAAGTTGATCAATTTTTGCCAGCCATGTATGTTGTTGTTTGATAAATTAGCACTTTCTACTACTCTACAATGACATGAAAATTCATATGGGATACAAGCTTTGACAGAAATACAGCTGGATGAGACATCCTTGTCATTATGTTACCGTATTCAATTGGATAGGACGGAACATCTTTGACGGCTTTTTGCATTTTGAGTATATATTTACACAACGATGCAGAATCTTTGTATTTTTATCTACTCAAGTCAGTTTTAACTTTCTGTTTAATTAAAGGATTACATGTCATTTGATTAATATATATATTTTATTTTCGGTTATAGGGTTTTTAACTGAGGTGTGGCCCCAATTCGGAATCACTTGCTCTTCTAGTCACCCTTTTGATTGATCCAATAAAAGTCTTCTACTTTTTCTACCCCCTCTATATGTTTTAACCTTTCTACTTAACTGAATGCTTAATGGTGTCATTTGCGTACTATATATTGTTAATATGGATGTAAATATCTCTAGTTTTAGGATTGCCAACTGTGAGATTATGAGCCAAGTTAGGGTTTATATGTGCCTCTACCTTTGTCTAATATATCTATTACCCAATTCATACCTTCTGACCCAAGTTGTAATAAAAATAATTAGCTATACGTCTAGGAATTATATGCAATTGTTTTTCTAGATATATGCACAGTAGGTTCATAAAGGTATACACATGGGCAAAAACATCGTGTCGACAAGTACGATGCAATTTCTATTTTATTTAATTGAAAAATGTTGAACGTTTGTCTTTGGGTTTTTATTATGGCATGCCATCAAACATGTCATCACATCCATTTTCTCAATGTTCATTGCAACCTCTGGCAGTTTCCACACATTGATATGCTCTAAAGCTGCATATATGAAACAACTAAGTAGCCCATATGGAACTTTATAAATAATTACAAATGTATCGATTTTTCTTTATATTGTAGTTATAATTGTTCATATACAAATTAATAGTAAACTGATTTCATAAAGAAACCCCAATAGAGAGAAACCTACTAACTTACGGTTGTTTTTTGTTTGTTCGCTTTGATGAGCACATAAAAGTGACAGAAAAATAACTGATGGCCCACCCAGGCACATGCTAGTGAAGAGGCAATTCATCCTGTCTTTGAGAATATATGATATGAAGTCCTTTAATGTGTCGTTGCTGAGTTACACTTACCTTTTACTCACTGTCGTCAAGCTCTCCTGCAAAATGATGATCTCTCCCATGAGCTGTCTCCTTTAGGCGGTTTAATTTCTCCAGCGAGTTTACACTGACCTTGATTACCCGATGGCAAGTGGCAGGTGCCTTGCCAAAGGATTACCACCAAGTTATGAGCAACTAAAACTGAGGTAAGACTGGTCCCTTTTGAGGAAGGAGAATGTTAGCATTAGGGCTTTGTCTATGAAGATGATTGAGAGTTAGGGTATTATCAGCTCAGTAGGATTGGCAATGCTGCATTGGTATAACCTAGTTTGTGGGTAACTAGTTTATGAGCATTGGTATAACCTATCCTTTGGATAGTTTGGTTAACCATATTTTGGTTGTTAAGTCAGATAGAAGTTGGTACTGCCTTCTCATCCACTTTTGGAAAATGCTTTCTGAGCTTTGCATCCGTTTTTACAAATTGCTGGCTAAACATGTACCTTGGGGTGCTCCAACTATCATTGAATTCCATGCGTTGCTGGACATGCTGGACTCATTACTTCTCTTTGATCGCGTAACTCAAAAACAACACAGAAATGATATATACATTGTCAAAAAAATATGCAGTAAAAATACCTGGATGGATGCCTAGGCTAGGCACCAACAAAGTGCAAAGGGCTGCTGGTTGTGGCAAGTTTGCCTTGTTGCCTTTAAACAACACTCTTTTTGCTATAGTAAACATATAGCAGTACCTTCTTATTTGGCTTGTTTGGTTGCATGGAGAATCATCACATGCATATAAACAAAATCATTGCACTACGATCTTTTTGTAGACTGTATGCTAGGGAAAACTATCTATTTCCTCTCAGTTTCTGGTAGCTTATCCTTGCATAATTATACATGTTTTGGTATAGTGGTAAAATATTTGTGTCACTTCAACTCATCCTTCATCCATTGTTTTACAGCTTGCATCTGTCAGTTATGGCAGATATACTGCTGCATGATGCTCTGAATTTGCACATTAATAGTTTGTTTTCAGCCAGGTTTAGTGTTTACTACCAATAGAAGTACATATTATGGAAAGAGGAGCTATGTGAATGACTGGTGAATGTTGTAAGGTGTCGTGTGTAGTTGCCTCACTAATTTGAAGGCCAATGTCTTTTGACTTTATGTAATATTAGTGGATCTTTACAATACAAACTGCTTCGCAGTACTGGTTACGCATGACCGCCTCTTGTTTGGAATGCATATTGCTTACTCTCTTCAGAATTTTGAAACTACTTGTTTTTGTACCAGTTATCAGACCCCTCTCTTCTTCAGGATGCATATTCCCACTTCAGAATTTTGAAACTACTTGTTTTTGTACCAGTTATCAGATCATATCTTTTGTTAGTTATTGTAGAACACTGAACATATACGTAACAAAGCTATCAACAGCAAGCATATTCTATATCTCTATTGTGACACGATCAGCCTTTGTTAGCGAGGCAAAGAATGTGACATTATAACATTCATAACTGTGTCATAAAATAAACAAAAGATGTACCTGCTTATTGCATTATGACTTATCGTACAGCATCTTAGCATACTGTCCAGTCACCTATTTGGTTTGTTCTTAATTGTAATAAACTGTTACTTTGGAAACAGTTTAAAGTATTTGTGCGAATACTTATCTTAAATGCTGTTATTCCTATACTTTCTGAATTGTAGAATGCTGTTATTCCTATACTTTCTGAATTGTAGTGTAGAGTCAATTATAGGAGGGAAGCCTGGTCTTATCATTAGAGGTGATTCTTCAGAGATGTTGATGTTATAGTTTGGTCACGATGCATATGGGTTTATGAGCGTGAGCAAGCTGAGTTTCAAGAACCGCTATATACCGTCAGACATCACATTTTGAGTACTGCCGTGGAATATAATTTATACGAGGAATCGTTCTTTGTTTGGTACATAATTTACCATTGATGATATTGATCCGTGAGGATTTACGTGTGATAAAGAAGTGGCTTAGTGTGTGATTGTTGCTATTGTTTAAACTGTGAATTATTATCAATCTCAAATATTTGTGGTTAGGTTTGAGATAGAGGTTCATTAATCAGTCTGTTTAACTTTGTAATGAGTGTCTATTGATTACTGCAGGTGTACTTCTTAATGGTTTTGCTTTTGTTAACACTAGCTAAAGGCACGTGAACAATTGTTGAATTAACACATTATAGGAAAGCTCCAAATACAGTGGTGTTTTCACAATTTTCATCAGAAAAATGCCAATTCAAATGACTTTTTATCAAAAAAGTGGGCTACTTTGGATAGGGCTGGCAAAACAAGACTCGACCCGAACCCGAAATTTTAAACAAGTTTCGGGTCTAAGGCTTTTCGACCCGACCCGAAATTGACCCGAACCCGAAGAACCCGAAATTAATTTAGGGTCGGGTCTGGGTTTGGACTATTGACCCGATTGACCCGAAATTCAGAATTATCTTTTCAAATAAAATTACAAATACTATACTTTAAGACACCCGATGGCCCATTAATTTACTAATCCATCAATCATGAAGTCTATTTTGGCAATTCTACATGGTTTTGTATTGATTTGTATGATTTATTTTACAAATTATATTAAGAATTTGTGTTTAAAAGTCTCGAACAAACTACAATAGGCTTTATATGTGTTTCTCAATCACATTGTAAGTTTGTCACAATGAAATTTGTTAATTACACTTGGGAATCATCAATGACTAGACAAATCATAGTATTTTTTTTAAAACTATTGTCTTGGTGTTGGATTTACAGGTAAGACCCGAAATTATTTGCGGGTCGGGTTAGGGTCAAGGGTTTCGACCCGAAAATACATCTTTTACAAGTTTAGGGTCAAGCCGAAAAGTGTTGACCCGAAATGACCCGAAATAAAACCCCCTCAACCCGAACCCGATTGCCACCCCTAACTTTGGAAAATATTTTCGTGGAGGTGCTATTTCCAGAATTATTTATATATAACTGTGCCATTTTGGTTTTTCCCCCACATTATAACCTATAATCTATATTACACATGGTAAAAATGTTTGATAATAATTTAAAAGTTTATTTCAAAATTGGTCTTTTCTCTCGGTTTGTAATCAATGTAATAATATTTACATACAACTTGCTAAAAGAGAATAACTTAATCAATATACGGTTGACTCCCACTTGTATGCACAAAAATAAAAATAAAAAATTGAAGTGCAAAAAATTTAATGAACTATAAAAAAATTGGCTTGGCTAACCCATTAAGAGAGAGAGAAGCTCGATTAACACCTAGTTGGCTCATTCTAACCTATAAGCACACAAATATGTTGAATTGATTATCATAGAAACAAACTCGATAGATTAGCAAACATATATGTTGCTAAAGCACAAATAATGAATAGATTAATGAGCACATAGTAAATTTATTGGAGCACATGCAAATGCATTTGTGATCGGTTGACTCATGAAGGTCACTGTATTAACACGAGCTAATCTATACAAAGCATACTAATAAAATGTCTTGATTAAAAGTTAACTCACACATTCGAACCTATGAACACACATAGATTGGACCAATTAATACTCCGACGGAATATTTGAACACAATCATATATAGCTAAATAACATTGAGATAGACTGATTGGACACAAATAAATTGGATCAACAAACACATATAATTACTTTTTTTTTTAAAGAAACTGATGATATCAAACACATAATTAGACTAGATTAATTAGTATGCAAACAAGCTATCAGAACACACTTGACTTATTGGAACAATGAACATACAACTAAACTGTTAAAACACAAACGGACTAGTATGATGAAAACACATATTTAAAACTTAACATTTGTATAATATTTCTATCTTTTTACATAGCTTAAACTAAAGCTAAAAAATAAAAAAAATAAATAGAAGCGACAAGCTGATTAACATGGGGCTAAAAAATTTAAAAATAAAAAACTAAAGCGGCAAACAGGTCGATTAGTAGGCACACATACTCAAGACTCAACTTTGTTATAGGCAGTAAAACTTAACACAAAAGGAGTTAGACTGATTGACACTTGCTAGGTCGATCGATACCCAAATAAGCATACTTCTGAAGCATACAAATTTACCGGTAAAAGGAGCTAGCATATAGACCTTGATAGGAGAAAAAATATGTCACGATGAAGCTTATCGAATTGGAAGAAAAAAAATAAAACAATGAGAAAAAAAACAACAAAACCGCCACACATGGCGCGAAGAGAAAAAAAATAAAACAATGAGAAAAAACAACAACAAAACAACCACACACGTCGCTAGGATTAAAACGCGCACACACCACAATCTCTTCTTTTAAATGTGCCGAAGCAACTAGAAAAAAAAATAGAGAACAACCGCAAAGCAACCAGCTAAAAAATTAGAAGAGCAGATATGTCACTTTTCTTTATTTATAGGATGTTCTATCTGTGTACAATTTAGCCACACACATTTTTATACCGTTGAGTATTATTTATTTTTATACTAGAATTTCTGCTTTCTTTCATTTTACTTTTGGGTAGTGTATGGTAACGCGAGCATTTGTGACCGGCCATCCACTAATGCTCGCGGACAGCCCAGTGACCCTAAAAGTTGCTTTATAAAACATCACTTTAATGGACGCCTACATTTTGTACATATTTTTTCTATATGGCTGTATGTTGCGATCATTTGTGTCAGTTGTACCAGTGTGTTAATATTATGTTTTCTAAATGTTTAGACATTGGTGGAAGCGATGGACAATTACGATGCTACCAATCACATTCCTGAAGAAACGTCTGCCCACCGTTTTCATTTTATTTTTTTTCTCCACAAGAAATGACAAACTCGACTAAATGTTATTTTTTTCATCATGACAATTTGTAGTAATGAGTTAGAAGTGATGGGCTATGAGCAGTGAATGCGATTGCTTTGCCAAACTCTGCATAGGTGCTGTGTGGTGACCCAACAAGTAGTGGGCAACCCACAACTTAGTTAATCATCGAATGAAGCCTTATTCATTATGATGCTTAGTGCCTTACAAGCCATATATATATTATTGGCTATATCAGGCTTATTGTGTATGATGATTGTATCATTTTGAAGTCAGGTCGGAATACATTTGAGCGTACATGGAACAAAATATAGTAAAGTTGTTTTCCATCACATAATGTTAATTTTGAAAATGTGAACTATTGATCTTTTTAAATAGCTTATGAACATACTAAATGTAAAATTTAAGTTCATTTAGATAATTATAGGTCATGCACCAAAGTGTGATAATCTATGCAGTTTGAATTAGTTTTGTGTGTTGATTTTATTATAAAGTGACTTACAAGAATTTAAATGAGTTCAATTTCACATTTAGCCTATATTTGTTATATAAGTGAATATCAACACTTAGGGTTTGCAAAAAAAAAGCTCTAGATATGCAAACACTACTTGTACGATGCAATGTGTACACTTGAGTGTATTCTACTCCGAATTTTATTTATTCTACTAAATATCTGCTAGTGGTATCCAGTTTCAGAAGACTTGTGCGATTATACACTTATATGCATATTCTGTTTCACAATTTCATATAAAAATACTCATGGGGGTTGGGTGTATTTCTTTTGAGAGTTAGATGTCTACTCTTTTTAAGGGTTGGGTGTCTTCATGAAAACAGTAAAGGGTTGGGTGTATTTAGATTGAAAAAAGAGGTAACTTATGTTGGCTAAATGGACATCTATAAATCCCTTTGTTTTGATTATGACAAACATTTCATTCTTATTAATCTAACGAGCTACTTGAGCGTGCAGGATGACAAAGCAACAAGGGAAACTCTACAAGCTTACATATTTACATTTTCATGCAATGTAATCACTATTGTAAAAACTTGTACAAAAATATAATGTACAAGTACTTAGAATTGCATGTAAATCAAGCGTTAGATTCTCCCTAGCTAAACACCACAGTTAGATAAGTCATCCCATTCAAATAGGATTATTTATGCACACTCACACACATAATTAGCGCATAAATTGAAACCTTGAAACAGGATCAATCTCGGTCGACAAACTCCTCGACCGAGACACTCTCGGTCGACAATCTTCTCGACCGAGAAAGATCCAAAGTAGCCGTTAGACACAACAGAAAAATTAGTTGGCAGTTGATGAAAGACGTTGCAAATCACTTGTTCCAGAGAGCCTGTCGGTCGACAAAAGTTCGACCGAGTAGGTATCTCGGTCGACCATTTGTCGACCGAGATGGTCTCTGACAGCAACTGCAGAATTAATTAATTAGCCGTTGTTAAAGCAACAACTTTGTACCTAACGGCTAGTTAAGCACTTAGAAACCCCTAGAAGTTGTCTAGAACGTCCTTAAGCATCCTTAGGCCATTCCTATAAATAGGACAAGCCATAGGACACCTAAACTTACTTGTTTTACACTTGCTACACTTGAGAAAATACTTGAGCATACTTGAGCAATCTGTTGCAAGCAATTTGAGCACTGTGATCATTGGCCTACTTTCTCCTTAGCTCAATTTCGTGTCCTATAGGCTAGAATCTCCTACTCACAGCAATCACAAGTTCACACACTTGGTTAGGAGATCTATACGCTTTATCTAGGCATATCAAGCCTTGGGCTTAAAGGATAAGTTGTAATTTCCTTTTTCTTTCTTGTTCCTTTTTATCCTTTGTACTCTCCTTGCTACTCCTAGGGTTGGAGGCTGCGGATTGGAGAGGGTTGACTTCTCAGGTGGAGAAGGGGACTTCAAGCTACTTCAAGAAGGCTATCGCACGGGAAGCTACTTCAGAAGGCTGGTGCAACGGGAGTTGGTGCACCTACTTCAAGGGAAGGCTGCTTCAAGGTTGGGCGATTACTTCTAGGTGAAGGCTGCTTGAAGGGTTTGTGAAAAGAAATTGTATTTTATGTAAAGTCCTTGCGAGGTAATAAAATAAATTTCTTTTCAAATCCCGGTTGGGTAAGCAACCGGGTAGTGGACTGACTTCCTTAGTATTTGCTAAGGTTGGAACCACTCTAAACCCTGTGTCTCCTTGTCCAATATTTTCATTGTGGTTGTTTGAGTTAAATTATTTTTAAAATCTTTATAAAACTCTATTCACCCCCCCTCTAGTAGTTTTCAACTTATACTTTTCACATACAATGGTGGAGTCATAAATGTAAAATGGGTGAGGTACAATTATAATTGATCCTTTATTGGTAAATTAAAAAATCATGTATCATCAACTCAATCACAAAAGCAAGCATTGTAAAATCAAAATTGAAGAAGCACAAATGAATGTTTACACTGATATATACATGGGTGTTGCTACAAATGATAAAATTAGTTATATATTTGACATGATACTTTCAATTTAGTGCAAGAATGATATTGTGATACTAGTAATTACAAAAAAACAACAATCAACAAAGAACAAACAATTCAAAGCATGTTAAAAAACATCACACCAAGTGATGAAGTTTTCATATGAATAAAGATTGAATAAAATAAAAGGTGAGAAATTCCAACCATGTGTGCAATCGTCAAGACATTCTTGTTGTTGCCATCCAGATTGTCGTCTATAGTTCCATGGTGTTAGGACGGGAAGTGTCTTTATGTGAAGAAAAATTCTAGACATAGTCACCTTCTCACTCGCCTGCCCACCCAATTTTGGGGAATGAGAACTGACACATGCTGTCATGTTGTCAGTAGCAATTAAAGAAATAAAGGATGATGGAAGTAGAAGAGAGAGAAAATATTTTATCCATAACTTTCAATCCAGAGCATATTTTTTGATGAAATAATATGCATTAGAATCATTGTAAAAAATACTTTCTAACAAGATTAGTGTTGACATACTTTGAAATTTTGATAATACATGAAAAATATAGAATCCATATTTTAGGATACCATACAATGTTCTGAGTACAGACATACAATACTCATGAGTACATTACATCACCTTTGCGTTTCCCCCAATCATGTACAATAGCTACTTGTTCATCTATGAATTTGATTGAGCTAATAGTAGCAATGAGTTTAGTACGGTACTTTTGAATGAAGGAAATCAAAGATTAGTTGTTCTTAAACAATAGTTGAAAGTATTGTACATTAGTAAAATGTGTATATTTTTAGTGAAATTTGAATTAGTTTATATAGGTATGGTACGTGGTTATCGACATTCTTTTATACATGTCATGTCTCGTATTGTACTAACAAGATCATCACATCATGTATTGTTGTTATGTCTCGTATGGTACCTTTAGTACTGTACGTCTGGTATTATACTTTATATTACAAAATGCGATTGTTAGTACTGTACTTCTTGTAGAATGTGTGTCTCCTTGTATACAATTTTTTATCAAATGTTACATTCTAAATGTATACTAAAATTAATATAAATGATAAAACATATAGTACTTACATATTTGTGATAAAATATTGAGTGTGAAAAATAAGGAGGCAATTAGTATTGTACGTATATACATATTACGAATGTGAATACTTCAAAAAAATAGAATGTGGTTGTTAGTACTGTACTTCTATTAGTATATTTTTATTACAAAATTTGGTTGTTAGTACTTTACTTCTTGAAGAATGTGCGGATATCCTTGTATATGATTTTTCACAAGCGCTACATTCTGAATGTATGTAAAAATTAATATTAATGATAAAATGTACATTACTTAATCCATAACATAATATGGAATATGAAGAAATAAAGAACCAATAAGTACAATATGAGTACAATACCCGAAAACGTATTGTATTTTTGTACACTTCTCTCCTTTCTTAAAATACTTCTAATATTTTTTTTCAAAGTATGCCAACATTGGTCTTGATAGAAAATATTTTTTATGATGAACCTAATGCTGTTTATTTCAACCTAAAATTCCTTATGATTCAAAAGTTATGTGTAAAACATTTTTCTCTCTCCAATTTTTTTCTCTTTCATGGTGCATTTACTTTTTTTACCACATCAGCGTTGACCACACATTCCAACCACTGGGTGGTTGACCGGGTGGGTGGGCGAGGATGGGTAGCGTAGCTCTTATGCGAATAGTCCAAAATAGAGGTACAACAATATTAGGTAAAATGATCTTGGGTCGGTACATTTATACTTTGAATATATAGATGAGAGGTCTATAGAGGCAACATAAACCTTTTGACTATAGACAAACAAATGAAAAAAGGACGCGTTATTTAGACATAAACAAAAGAAATACTTTTATATAGAGAAGATTTAATAGCATAATTGTATAAGATTGGTTGAATTGAATTGATTTGAACTTTTTATGCATGGTGGCTTTGTATGCCCGTCCATGATTACCACACGTAGTTATCTCAAACCAACTCACATGTCCTCCTTATGTTGTTCGTTTTGTTACCCTGAAAGATGGCACGAAGAAATACAATATCTTGTTTCCCGGATACAATCGAACAAGATAACCGAGTTTATGTTGAGTAAGGTGCAATGCGGAAGGGCAAAGTACTGTCTTTGACCACAGGCTAGGTGAGTGAAGCACATGCCTTAGTACAATTATAATATAATGAGGGAGGTTTTAGCTTGGACCGCTGCTTTTTCAAGTTACACTTTCGGTGTAACGCAATCTGTTAATGATGTGGGCCGGAGACTGAAGTTGTAATTCAACGCCAGTAGTACATAAATAGATCGGTATATATTACTATTATAAATCGATTTGTGCCCCCTCCCCCGGGACTATTTAGTGAAGAAAGTTGTGTTCCACTGGTCGTATTGGTGTTAATATACAATCTGCGTGAATATGTGCGGGTTGTAATGAATTTGGATGCTGCCAACTGGTCCGGTCCCCTGATTGAGCCAGGGTATTATCGAATAGGTGAGGAAAGTTGGTGCCATCTAGACCTGTCAAACGGGTGGGTGGGTTGGGTCATTGCGGGTTTGAGTCTCGCGGG
Organism: Alisma plantago-aquatica; assembly: GCA_963693085.1. Lineage (NCBI taxonomy): Eukaryota > Viridiplantae > Streptophyta > Magnoliopsida > Alismatales > Alismataceae > Alisma > Alisma plantago-aquatica. The sequence continues at coordinate 795,925,167 of OY856413.1, read as the reverse complement.
TGCGGGTCAAAAAGACCCAATGTTAAACGGGTGGAGAAGTCGCACACCCAAACCCGAACCAGCAGGTTGCGGGTCGCCCGCGGGTGCCCATATAATATGTTCGTAGTGAAAAGATATTGCTAGTTTCCGCACTACGACAAAGAGTAGAATGATTCATTAATAATTTCAGTGTAAACATAACAAAATGAGGGCAACCTTCCACTACTTTTTGTGTCAAACACAATGTAATATCTATTATGATGTTTTGAAATAAAATGTAAGAGACAAAATGAAAAACATCCATTTCTGCAATGTACAATAAAAAAACTAAATGATATAGATGTTACAAATAGCATAACATATTACCATAACAACACTATATTTTGTCATCTTATGTCAAAAGTTCTTGATGTTTCATGTTCTTATGATTGTCTAATACATAAAGTGAACAAAAAGAGAATACAATTGTTATGATTGAATATAAAACATGCATTACACTATATATTTATTAACATAAAAATAATATAGAAGTTAACGAATTTGTTTCCACTAGTGTAAACAATTAACAAATGATATCAATAAAGAAAGTTAGACTTTAACTCTTTATGTTGTATACATTACACGTCATCAATTTAGTTGATTGATAAATGTACATGTGTTGCATGTCTTAAGAGTCATATAGATAATATATTTATATGAATATATTATTTAGTTAAATGGGCACCCGGGGGTGCCCGCAGATCACCCGTGAAACCCACTAAATAAACGGGTGGGTATGTGTTTGAGTGATTTCTAGCGGGTGACAAATTTCGCCACCCAAACCAAACTTAAACGGGTCGACCCGTGGGCGCCCGCGGATTTTGACCCAGTTTGACAAGTCTAGTGCCATCAGATCCACCTAAGTAGGTGCTAACTAGTTTTGAAGCCATTATGGCTTGGACGGGAGAGACGGCCAAGCTGTAATTTGTTTGTTGTTTATCTGGATTTGTTCAGAGTCATCTAAGTTTTGCATTGTTTTATAGGGTCCGGGGGTGGTTGAGTAGACATCGAGCCGCGGTGGTGGTTGTCAGTTGAAGGGTAGGATATGTGACCCGTAATAACTTAGTGTATATTCGATGGAGCTAATGTTTAACTTAGATTTGTAACCATTTGTCATGTGTGTGGAAATTAGAGAGGAATCATCCTCCCTAGCATTGCGAGAATGAGTCATTAGGGCTTTGCGATTGCTCCAGGATGAATACCGAGGTGATGAGCTACACGTAAGATAATAGCCTATGCAGCACACTTGCCTTCACATCGGAAGACACAATTTCCAGTCTAGTGGACATAACCTAAAAGTTTCCAAAGAAGATGTTGCTTGGGAGTCAGGTTGTTGATAGAATCAGTGACATATGCAGTGTGCCTGAACGAAATGCACACTCGGGTGACATATATTGATTGTTTGTATTAAGGAGTAAAAGTTTACTTTTCTCTAAGAATGCAAACATCTTTGCTAGCCATTAAGGATATGCAAATGCACAGTAGGGGAATTTTCATCTAACTTAGAGTCAATGAGAGGGAACTCATCATCCATGTCTGCTTAATGAGGACAAGGTGTTAATAAGAGAACTTGGGGTTCCAACTTGAAAATGCTATTTAGACCGTCAATAGAGTAAATGTAGTCACAAAATGGTGTTAAAAAATTGGTGAACGGTAGCCCAACTGGTCGCAACACGGCCCCCATCACGAATGGTCTCGGGTTCGACTCCCGTTGGAAGCACCGCTCGGAAATGAATTTCCTACAACGTCAGCCTGTCTCTGATGTGATTTATGATAATGGTGTCTGGGCGCACATGTGTCTCAGGTTTACCATTGCTTCTATCTGGACCTTTGCCTAGGGGGTTGGGTTTTCTCGGTCATAAAAAAATAGTGTTAAAAAGTCCATGCCCATTAATGTTGGTTCTTGAGGACAAAATATTAATATGAGAGCTTGGGGAAGAAATCACATCGCCTAGCCAAGCCCAACATCATTACAACAAGCTTAAAGAAATGGTATACGATATACAAGTCTATAATTTTTGCATAATCTCTAAAATTATGTAGAAGGATGATGAATGTCCATTCATCATGTTTTTAGTTACATTTTAGATGAAATTTTATACTTCACTTCATATTTTACTTCTTGTAGCATTTTAGTAGTTTATGCAATTTGCTTGATATTTCAACATTTTTATATTTGATTTATAGGTTGCTTCAAGTCAAAGAGAGAAACAATTGTATCTCAATGGAAAGCCCAAGAAAACAATCAGACATTACATATCCTCACTCCACAATTACAAAAATTGGAGTAAGGATCATTAAAATATAGATGATCATTGAAATAGCCATAATTGTCACATATAAACTCATAATTGGGTGATCTAATAGTCATGGATGTACAATTCAATTATATACAAAACAAATATTTACATGATACAAGACAATCAGGAGAATCACCCTCAAATTGCTTTATGAGTAAGACAATTACACTGTAGACTGAATAATATAGAGAAAGTAAGTCAACCGACTAGTGTTACCAGTTGGTCGATTGGAAGTCATCTTCAAGAAGTCAGTAACCAACATGTTCTCTAGTGACATGTCAATCGGCTAACTCACTTTGTGAGTCACCCAATTCTCGTGGGTAGGTGAAATCCTCATCAGTTAGTGAGTCGCTTGACTGGTTCCATGAATTGGCCGACTGAAAAGTATACCCTGACACAAATGGTTTTAGTTTCCACATTTGATGTCAGAATTGAGTGATTCAAGTTAAATTGGAATCATAATTAGATTATGTATGCGAATAATATATTTATTGACCGCTTTTATTTAACCAATCAAGCCTCTATCCGCCTACTTTGCCGACATCAAAATGTACAAAAAAAACTTACATCCATTTGATCAATATGGATGGATTCAGGATTTTGTGGTTGATATAAAAGTACTCCAGGGATATCTAGGACAAGGGATACAACCTAATCTCTCCCATTCAGATCTCTAGTTGGCACCAAGGAGAGCCAACGATTAAAGTTGACGACTTGCTGTGGGTACACGCCCTGCCAGATAATGTGTGAAATTGTAGCAATCATTCGAGGAGTTGTGTCGAGACCACAGTGTTTATTCTCTATAGCGATATTTCCTCCATGAGCTTTTTTGACTTCTATTTTTATTGCATCATGAGCATGATTAGAGAATAGAATTTTTACTTAGATGTGAGGATTAGCCCACTGCCCATACTCCGTATTAGTTGTTATCAAACTTGTTGGTTATAGTTTTTAGATTACTTCCCATTCATTTATTGCTTATTCCTAGGATTGATTACTTAATTAATGTATCTAATATAATTGTAAATGTAGAGACCACAAATTTAAGACTAGATTATTGAACATATGTGAACCCCATATGAGATTAGAGAACGAGTTCTCTAGGATGAGTGATCCATGTTACATGGTTAACTAGAACTTGAGTCTATGTGAAGATTGATTCTTGTGTAATTCACACTATGAAAGGATGCAAATTCACATGGTCTTAATCAAAATAATTGTAAAGCAAAGAGTTGTTAAAATTGAAATAGTTACACAGGCAGTGGTAGTGAAAATCCATACCCTGATTATTTATCATACATTCATCTCAATTTAGTTCTTGTGTTATTATTCGTTTAGTTAATTAGATTAAAATTACTAAAACAAACATTATTAAATACTTTTTCTTAATTAGACAAAATGAACAATTCATTCTTAAAATTTGTCTTAGGGGTTCGACCCTCAACTATACTACAATAAGAGCCGTCCACTTGCAGGTGATGTTTTTCATGCTATTGTTATGACAAAAATTAGGATTTCATATCCTAGTGAATTTGAGAGATAGAAAAACACCACTCAAATTTTGACTCCATTTCCAAGGAGAACGAGACTTCTTGGATTTGTTTGTCTATAAAGATAAAGTTAGGATTTTTTCTTTCTTATTTTTTTTCTAAATTTTAATTTTGTTTATAAGTTTTTAAATCCGTTTTGGTATTTTTTTAGTTTTGCTAACTTGTTAGTTTGTTTTTGTGATTTCCAATTATTTTTATAATTTTTATTTTGGTTCAATACTTGCTTCTATCTTAAATATCTTTTCTTTTTATCTTAGATTTTTATAATCTATTTTTATGTTGTTTTGTAAAGGTAAAAACGATCCTCATTCATTGGAAGATTCTTCTCTTGATTCTGATACTCAAATGTCTCTATTCCTCAAGTAGCATATCCAAATGGAGTGTTCAGTGTTGCAAACCACACCATGTCAAACACTTAGCTCCTTTAATGAGGATACATGCAACTTCTAAGAAAAAAGTCCATAAGTTAAAGTATTGATGTGTAGGATTTTTGCGGAGCAAAATGCTAGGATCAACACCAAGCAGAAGGGCTTCCATAAGGTGACTCCGCAACCCAAAGCAATAATTCAGATGATCAACATCGAGCATAGTGTTAAACTCCTTAAATCATACATAAAGTAGAATCCGGTTAATAATATTTTAGGGGATACTATAAAGAGTCCTTATATGAAGATGATTATCCAGATAAGGCAGACTACAATCAACAATATTTTGGGAGTTATGGTGAAGAACCTTAGTATGCAGATTAATGTCCACATGAGAGATGAGAGCATGGATGCTATTCAGGAAGATTTTTACTTGATCAACAAGCAATGCTAGCTGACCAACAAACAATGCTAGCCGATGGATAAGCCTAGGGTAAAAGAATGGAGGCACAACTTGCCTAGTTGAAAGCAAAACTTTTCCAACACCTTGAGGCTCCACCACCCTTCTTACTATAGACCAAGATACATATGATTATGATAATAAAATGATGTTGGTTGAGTCTATCCTAGAAGATGACCAATCAAATTCTATTGTATATTTGGTTGTTTCAAATGATGAGGTTTCACTCCAAAAAAAGTTTACATGCCACCACCAATTGATTTTTTTATCATCTCTCTAGTTCTAAATCTAGCCAAACCCATAGAGGAGTTAGGTGTATTCCACATGGAGGATCCAGAGACACATGTTGATATAATGAAGGACCCCACTACTTCAATGGCTTTTGATGCTGTTTGGGTGGTAGAATAGGAGGAGATGCACAAAAATATTTTTAGACTGATTCACAAATGCCATGGTTCCTCCTATGTCAACACCACTTATTCTACATGCAAGTCCATGGGATGAGCATATTCTAAAGACAAATTCTCCACCTAATTTAGCATAGTTGACATCACCAGTTGAAGATTTGTCATATACTTCCCTAGCCACAAAAGAAGGTAGTCCATCTCCAGTGTTGATAGAGGAGCAGTTCATGAGGACACCAGATGGACGCGACTCCTACTTTATACCACTTCTTATAGTTTTGCACACAACTACTATACTAGCTTTACTGATGGATGAGTATTGGTAGATTGTACTGGATGTATTGAAAAAAATGTTACTTCAAGCATTCGAAAAACCCATTCGACCTACCACAACCACATGATCATATTTAGTAGAATGGAGTTCTCATGTTCAAGGTGTCAACCCTTGTCCATATTCCTTTCAGATGAAACTTCTTCAATTTGCGAGGACCTCCTGCATGAATATTGAGGATTTCTTCCTCTCCATCTAGAGTGCGGAGTCTTGAGGGAGTCAATGTTCCAAATCACCATTTCCTACATTACAGCAAATCTAAAGCACGTGTTTGTATTAGATCCACGAGGTATGATCGTCTACAATATGTGTCTAAGAAGGTCCTTCTCACCTATGTGGAGCCATAGAGGAGGAATATCAAGAAACAAGGGACTGATTCAACCTTATGTGGAGTAAAAAAAGTGGATGTGCTCTGCTACAATGGCGCATGTAATAGTATAGAAAAGAATTAGATGGATTTCTTTGCAAATGTGGCAAGTGGACTCCAATCTGCACACCACTTATGGCTAGCAAGCTAGGGCACATAAGGTCATGAGTTGAGTCGAACCAACATGGAGCATGCACAACTAGTGGAATACATGAACCCTTATGGCTCGTCTAATGAATATCCATTAGCTTCTTCAAATATGATAATAGGTAACATATTCAAATAATTTTCATAATATAGATAAATCTTACAAAATTAGTAGAAAATGCTAAGAATCTCAAAAATAAGAAAATGTACTAGTCAATCAGAAAAAGCATGTCATGATCCAATCGACTTTGATCTAATTTTTTTGATGTAAATATGTTGATATTCATGAAGAAGTATCACATGTTAGTTAATAATGATTAACTAATATAAATATCTTTCGTTGAAGATAAATCCTAGAAAATGATTTTGAGTCAGATGATGTTTAATTATTATGAGATAAATGTACTCAACATGTAAATGCAAGACTTCTTGATTTTATATTAGAAACCAGATTACAGGTAGAAAATCTAATCTAATTCTAGGAAAAAAACTCTATTGACCATCAAATGTCCAAAAAAACTAGTTTAAACTTTTGGTGGCATATGGAACATGTTTACATCCTTAAAGGTAAAAAATATGTTGATATTATGAATACATATTCATAATCCTACATGCATGCTTGTAATACTTATTTAGGGATACAAACCCTAGTTTGATTCTATATATGTCATTAGTAGATGATAAGTATTGAGATCCATCGTGATAAGATGGTATTGATAAAATAACATGATTAAGGACAAACAATTGTGGTAGTATTGTATAAGAGTCATGATTATATGTAAATGGCCCAACCATGCAATGATATATTAATCGAAGTAAAATAATAATAACATGAATAAGGTTTATCATACCTAAATGGTGGTAATGGTTAGAAAGAGATTTAAAGATTATGGGTTGGTTTAATATTAACCTAAACAGAATAAAAAACTCTAGTATCGAGTCAAACCCTAGTTGACACCAAAGTATAACCCAAATGATAAATAAACATGCTAATAGACAATGAGTGTATCTAAAGATCTACACTAAGTACCAGTCTCAACATGAGGTAGGATTTTCTTGTGCACCTTTGGTGAGTGGGGCATGTCTATCGAATTTTAGTATTATTATGATACTGGTTGTACATGCATTCCTACAAAGTAACTTAGGAATTAATTTAATCTAAATATTCAATGTTCCATATATGTAGTTTATTTCAGTCGTGCAATAAGAATTCATATTAGATTCAAATAAAGTTATAAGAACTTCAAAATTCATATAGCTGAGATGTTATTTTTTTAAAATATAGATAAATTCATATTTTCCAATTCATAGTAGTTTCTTAATTTTGTTGCTCTGATATCATATAGGGTTATGTCATAAGAAATATAGTCAATAACTTCATTTTAACATGAAGTTAGATAATAATAGTATAAGGTGCCATATTCAATTCATATTCATATTTACTCATCCTATGAGTGCTCATATTTAAATTTCATATTTGGATTCAATTATTGATATTTTCATATTATCTTCCTTTTATCAAGAATTTTGTATTCATTTGAGTTATCAATTTCCAATCTATTATATAAACACTTAAATAAGTGGTTTGCTAATAATATAATAAATTAACACCATATAATAAGTCCTTACCAGCAGTTTCTGTGGAATTCATATGCATAGCTATGCCAAAGAAGAGATACTCTATATGATTCATAAGCAATTTGGTACCAATTAGGATACACTTTGTTGGAAGGGACACTTCAGTTATAATTAAGATACACTTTGGTAGAAGTGATACTTTAGTGTCAATTAAGATACATTTAGCCGCTTATCCAAGACAGCTTGGTCACACATAGAAACACTATGTTCCAATTCATAGGGTCCCGAGTAGAAAATACTTATTGTACAATACTTTCCCTAATCAAATACAAGTCATAGATAGTAATATCTCAATTAAGTCTAACATTACAATCCCATATTTTAAGTTGTAAAGTGTTGATTTTTATCTAAGTAGAAATATAATGCCACCTACTCTAACACAAATTGGTTTTTTTTTGTGCATGTTGGGGGCGATATATTCAGAGATATAGAGCTTCAAGAGTTTTATTCAAGATAGAGAATGCATCTAGAGCTTTTAGATGCTTGACTCCTAGAGAGCCAATGATGTGGTATCTTTGTACCCCTAAAATTTACTAGGATACGAAATCCTAGATTTTACCAAAACAATAGTATTAAAAACCCACCAGCAAGAAGATGAGTCTTATCATAGTACAATTAAAGATTGAATCCCAAGGATTTTTTTAAAAACAAATTAGATGTTTAGACTAGTTAAAAAAGTATATAACAATGATAGATCAGGTTGATTGTTTGTTTTGATAATTTTAATCTAATTAAGAAAATATAAAAAAAGCAAGAACTAAATTAAGATGAATGCACAATAAAATAACCAAGGCATGGGGTTTCATCTTCACTTCCTTGTTAAATATTTTAATCATCACAACTCATTTATTTCTGACCATTTAGGTTAGGATCATGTGAATTCACATATTTTTGGAGTGCGAATGGCACAAGGATTGATCTTACCATGGGCTCAAGGTTTTGTTTCTGACTATTTAGGTTAGGATAATGTGAATTCACATATTTTTGGAGTGCGAATGGCACAAGGATTGATCTTACCATGGGCTCAAGGTTTTGTTAGCCAAGGATTATGGATCAATCGTTTATAGAACCCGTCCCATAATCTCATCTAGAATTTGATGCATCCCTTTGATAATATAATCCTAATTTTCATGTGTTTTGTATTAGACATGTTAATTGAGTTATCAATCCCAGGAACAACCTGTTATGACTGCATCTGAGCTTAATTGATAAACTAGGGTTTACCTGGATGATTATATGCTTAATTGGATTGATCATTGCTTAAATTTAATTAATGATGATAATTCAATTATAATGTTTTAAACCTAATATGAGCGTTAAGTGTTCTATTGTTTGAGAAATTAGGGTTTGAGAAATATAAACCCTAGTTGGCTGAAATTAGGGTTTTAATGGTATATGAGTATGGAATTTGATCAGGATAGCAGTGTGGTAAATGATTTTTCATATTTTCTACAAATTTTTATTTAATTGAATTTTGGATATGATATGGGTAACTCAATCATGCATATTGGAGAAACATTTTAGAATATTTGAGTGTTCTTTGAATGTGGTTTTCGATCAAACTATACTTCGACCAAAATGCTAACAGAGTACTTTTCAACAGTGTAGAGTTTTATTTTTAGTTATTTATTGGTAAGTCCAAATAATCTTAAATTTTATCTGGAGATTTAAAATTAAATTATAAAAAACATGTAAAAGTTTCATAATTTTTGGATGCGTTTAGACCTTATCAGTAGATGAATTACAATAATTGACATTTCTGTAGAATTCTGGATAGCAGTGCACTATTCGATTTTTAATTATTTAATAGTAGCTTTGAATGATATAAAATTTTAACTGAAGATTTTTAACTAAATTATACACAACATGATAAATGATCATAATTTTTGGAGAAGTTTTGATCTCTAAAATACATGAATTCACAGAAACATTTTTATGACAAAAAAATCTGCTGAAATAAGAAAAAGTTTAGTGAGGGGTCAATGTGCAATTAACCCAAGCAGATTAATTGCTCTATATGGTCAACCTAACACACAAGGAGCTCTCATAATTCATGATTCAATCCAGAGAAACGAAATCCTAGAGAGAGAGAGTTAGTGTTTGAGAGGAGAATTTGACGGAGATGCTGACCTAGGGTTTTGCGGTCCGAGGAATGATGAAATCATGTAAGTTTAGCTTGTTTGGATATAGTTTCATAGTGAATATTCTCTCACATGTCAAAATTCCATACCTCCTCATATTTGATCCAAAATGGTATCAAAACTACCCCTTTTCTCACTGTTTCTTCATAATCCGTCATTTTTAGGATTTCCGAGTTGAAAGGAAGAAGAATTGGGTGAATTGCTAGGGATTTGATATGGATTCGAGATTTTCAGATATAGGATACATTTTTAAGATGTTTTCACACCTTAAGGTGACTGAGAACTTATTTTAAACAATATATTGTACGAAATTGGTTAAATCAACCATAATCTTTAATTGCTTAGTATGCGACTACAAACCCTAAATTGTCTATTTGTTCTAAGTTATTGCAAAATGATATGAAATGGATTCTTCCTTTGTTTGAATAAATTTTAGATGATAAAATAATATTAGAAATGTATACAAGGCATTCTAATGAGAATTCCCTAAGTATTCATAGAGGTTATAAGAGTAAACTAAAATATAGGAAATTTGTATATGACTGAAATTTGTTGTATAAGTAAATAAAGAAAGTTGCTTATCTAGATCCCCTTAGTTTTGAATGATTGTTTATCTGAATTCATAGTACATATATGTCAGATACTATCTTGGATTTCATTTAACATGAGTAGTGTTTGTTTGGTATCTCAGTGAAGAGGGTGAAACCCTAGATGCGAGGAAAGTAGGATATTTGTGAATAGATATCGTGAAATCCATTTGAAGGGATTTTCTTGACATGATAGACTTTATTTATTCAATATTATTATTGATGCATGATATCCCAGTGAATGGCATGGAAACCCAAATTCAGCTCAGTTCTAAGGTTTCATACATATATTGATTTTATATGATTTGTTGATAGTAGTCTTTATTCACTGAATGTTTATGTCGAATGAAATCTTTATGGGAGCCATGGGAATAAGTTGTTACCTAGTGAGAGGTGACAAGATGTGTGATGGCCTTGTGAGCTATGAGAATACTTGTACAACCAGTGAAATGAATACCTTGGTCTAAGGACCTAGAGGTAATGGTTACTTGTTACAGAGGTAACAATGCTATGTGATGATCTAAGGGTTTGAATACCCAGATCCAGTAATTATGATAATGATGTCAAGGGATGAGAATTCCTAGTAATGTGATAAGGGATTGAGATCTCAAGTATCATGTGTTGTAAATATTTGAAAAGTACGTGATAGATGTATTACACATTTCTTTGTAGCATTTTTTGTGATTAAATGAAACCCTAAGGGTAGGGTGTTCAATGAATCAAGTATTGTGATATCAATATTTTCAGTTATTATTAATAATTCTTGTCATGATAAGTAATTAACTCTTAATTGAGTTATGAGATGCACAACTCAAGATTTGGGTTGATATGCACGTTCTTTGAGAAATTACAGATAAGTTGCAGGTGCTATTGACGATTACTCATATGTCAAGTAATCAACTCTTATCGGTGTAATAAGATGATAAATTGTACGATTCTAGTGTGTATGTGCCAAGTGGACATGTACTTTGTTTATTAAACAATTTTAGTCTGCTTGCATGTATAGTATGTTGATTACTCAGTATATTATAGTGTTTTAAATATACTGCTCTGCCAAGTTTAGAATGATATACATGTTGTATTATAACTTCAAATACGTAGACGCGACACCATAGAGATACCAGAGTCAAGTATAAGTAAGAGAAGGGTATAATGCAGAAAAGATCTTTCTAGGAATAATAAAATAATAGACTTAGGAGCCCTGAACACCGTAGAACCCCTATGTGAGGTCTGCGCCTTAGGGGTGAAATGATCTAACCCTAGTAGCGTCCAGTATACGGGGGTCGGAACGTGCTATCAGGTGGCACGGGGGACGAAGCCCTAGTGGAAGTCTTTTTAAATTATAGTTTGCAATGTCCAACATCAATCAGAAGTCCTGGTGGCACTAGAGTACAAAAAAGCCAAGAGGTGGCTTGACTCTCTGCCTGTGTGCTCAGGTTAGAGGAGGAATCCAATTTAGGCTAGAGAGCCATTTCCCTGTTGCAGACCAGGAGAGTAGTCAGACTTAGTATTTCCTAAGTGTGTCTGCTAAGTCTTGTATGATGTGATCGTAGTGCACTACGAGTCTTCATATGTAGAGTACACTGCATATGATCAGGGCATAAAAAAATGAATGAGAGGTCAAACAAGTGTGTATAATTATTCAGGTATTCTTTGTATGTTTCTGAATTATGAGTTCTCTTTATGATTAATCAAGCATTTCATATATTGATTCACTCTTATAGATATTTAGAGTATCATGCCATATTTATGATTGTCAATTATTAGACTCTTTAAAGCTTACTGCTGTTATAATTGATATCAATTGCTCAAAAGTATATCTGTAATTATATCAGTGCTTTAGACTGTTTCTTTGAAGTACTCATTCACTGAGCGAGTAGGCTCACCCCTCTACTCACAATTTTTAGGGAAATCACATGGACTTGAAGAAGATATCATTGCATCAGAGTAGATCTGCCACAAGAGTTAAGTCTGAGTATAGTTTAGTTCAGTCGGTCCCTGTCACTCTAGGTCCTTGAATAGATGTGAGAGAGTTGTAAATGATGTTTGTATCTTTGTTTCCTTAATAAGAGAGAATGCATTTGATCAGCAAGTTGTATGTGCTTAAAAGTATGAGAAACATAATAAATTTTCATACATGCATTTCTACTATTGAAATCAGATTAGAGAAATCAATGTTTATATTCCCTTGTAAAGTTAGTTTATGTGGTTCAATTCGAGAAAAAAGAGAGTTTGAAAATGAAGAAAAAGTTAAGGGTGATCTTTGTATTATGTTAAAACCTTAATTTATGCACTAATCTCATGATTAGTGGAAATTGTGAGATCGGAGTGTAACAACTTAGTATCAGAGCTTAGGCTGAGTTGTAAGGGACCATTAAGTTAGTAAGTTAGAGTCATAAGTGTGGCAGATAGGAGATGTTATGATGTTAGCTCTGGGGATTTGAGTATTTGGATATCGTGGCCCGGTATTTGAGTACTTGGATCAACCAATATCAAGCTACTCTGTCTATTATTTCATGTATACCCTGGCCAAGTATACAGTGGAAGGATGGGCTAGAGAGGAATCCTAGAAATATTAGGGTTAGAAACAAGATAAGTAACATGAATTAAAAGCATAAATATAAAATGAGATAGAACTTTCATTTCATATTGTTGTTTTATTGAAGATGAATAGAAATGCTCTTATATGTTTGAATTTAGATATTCAATATTTTGAAATATATATGGGTCTTTAAGATTTGTTGTACACTATGCAGTTGTAGCATTTATTGATTACATTCTTTATATCAAGTAGACAAGAAATGATCTTTGAATGAACTTTCCTAAGTGGATATTCTTTCTACATGTTTGAGATTAATAGGATTTGGTTAATCTTTAGTAGCTCTTGGCTTTAGGACTACAAGTTCGGCCTAGTCCGGCTGGCAAGATGCATTACTGGGATCTAATGACTCCTATTAATAATATTATAAGAGTAGACTCTGGATAAATTAGACCCACATCATAGTGAGAATGTACATACACTAAGATGTTGAAACATATGGGAAATATTAGAATAGCTAAGAATCAATTAGAACTGATATCTGAGATCCAACTTTGGGGTCTCATATGAGAAACCCTTAATTGGGAATAAAGGAACACGATATATGGTTCATATTAAGTTTACTGATTAATATTATATGAACTCTAAATATGAAATATGGAAAAGATATGAGAAAAGTATGTGAGGGCCAAGGTAGTAAGAATCAATCATGAGGAATGGATTATATAACCGAGTATAATGTTTTTATGTACTCTAAAGCAAAGGAAAAATAGAAGAAAAGAGTTAAGTATACGATAAGTAAATATAAGTGAAGAGTCTTCAGAAGAGTTAAAGTAAAGAGAATTAGATAAATATATAAATCATAAGACTAGGATAAGAAACTAAGTTAAAACAAAGAGAAATGTTGGAAATAATGAGCTTGATTAAGGAATGAGGGTTATGATATAATTGAGAGCATGGAATGTATACCTTTATTAATAAGTTTAATACATTCATCCTTACTACCTTTGGATTCCAAGTCTCTATAGAACAACAAACTAGTTTCTAAAAAAAAAGAACAAAAGTGTAGCTTAACAAAATGAATAAGTTATACAAAGGTAGACTATACCCAGGAAGGAAAAACTTGATATAAGAGAAACTATGTTTCACTCATGCATGAGCCGTTTGATTTAAAATGAAGGATATGTAATGTATTAAACATGAGTTGAAACTAGTAGAGAGATTATTGATTTTGAATTTCAACTTCACATTAGTAGAAGGATAAAAAGAAATATGTGCAACATGGTATACATGATCATACACATGAATAAGCAACATGATCATAAGAGAAAAGTAGAAGTTAAAGATAACGGGTGGAAGAGTAGTATATGGTAAGAGGATTATGGAAAGTAAGGAAGGGTTTGAAATATGGTGGAGTAATATAGATTATAAAAGAAAGAGGTTAGGAGATTCAATCAAGTGCTATTTAGTCAAGTATCCTGATTGATAACTAATTAAACCTACATACGACAAATGTATTAATGGGATGTTTGAAGATAAGAATTCTAAGTCTCAGAACCGTCTTCTCTTCCATATATTACTTAATGAGAGAAATGTGGGAATGAAGTGATAAGAAAATGAATCATATCTGATGCATCACCACCATGGTAGAGGCATCTAGTGAATGTAAGAATGACACACAATATGATGATGAAACCCTAGAAGGGTAAATTGAGAATGTAATCTATTTGACTGGCCAATTAAGATGAACGAAATTCAATTGATAAGATAATGAAGACTTTAGTAAAAACTTGTGAGATCTAAAGTTTGAATTTCAAAGTAAGGGAGCAAAGTCACACCACAATAATGTCATGCTACTGATAACGGCCAAACCCTAGAATGTTTAGAGTTGTAGTAGTTCAAGGGTTGTCACTAGTGATTTGACCTTGAATACTAGCATCTCTATAAAACAAGATCATGAAATTTGCACTATGAGAAATAAACTAGCACTGATAGTAATCCTAGATAATCTGAAAGGTAGATAAACAATATGGAAATGATTTATAGCAAATTATAAGAAATATATTTAAAATATAAGAGGTGTGTTTTGAACAAAAGGAGAAATACAATATGAATGAAGTGTTATATGAAATAAATTCTTGCAGTAATAGCAAGAATGATGAATAATCTATTCATACCTTGTATGTTTCAATTTTAGGGATGTTTAATCTACATGATTATAATGAGAAGGATAAGTAGCAAAAAGTAAGTAGTAATGAATGAGTAGAGAGATAAGAGAAAACAATGGCTTTTAGTAATATGTGCATTTATTTTTAGAAGTATAATTTGTTGAAGGTATATTAAGGGATGTAAATTGGTTCTACGTATGATTTTAGTGTACATGTGCAAGTAATATGTTAATTAAAGGTGTCTGATAGTTTAAGTTATTCATACCAATAATCCATCTTAGTATTGTACAATTGTGGTATGGTGATATGGGTTGAATGATGATGGAACAAATGGAGGGTTACCCTGAATAAGGTAGTCTTACCTATTCACTCATATGAATAGAAGAGATGATAACCATATTGTATTGATATGTAACCCTAATGAGGTGTAGCTTGTTATACCTAGATTTAATATAACTAAGTGATGGTAATTGGGTATGAATAGTCCTTGAATGACTAATACAATTATGGAGTACTCTGTTACTGTTGTTGAAACCCTAGTATGCTATAACCCGATGGTTACACCTTGAATTATGTGTGGGTTCATACTTGAGAATAGTATGAAATGTGATGGTAATGCTTCACCTTATGCATCCATGATCGAATGGGGATGCCGTGAGTAGTAATGTACAATTGTTGTTGAATCTAGTCTTTTAATTCAAGACTGTTTTGCTATTTGAGTAGCACAATAGTAAAATTCAAAAGAACATGGTGAACTCTCTTTCGTGATTTAGAGGTAATACATAACAATAGTACATATTTAGCAGTATGAATTGAGATAGTTGGATCAGATTATCGATGTTGAGGTAACACCTCAAGAGTATGAAAATATTGAAATTTTTGTTTCTCTCTCTATCCTATGATTGATTGTGGCATAGAGAATTTGTTTGTTATCATTGAGAACTATTTCAAACATGTTGTGATTTAGTAAAGGAATAAATGACTTAATGTTGAAAATAAATAAAAGCGGCAAGCTAATTAACATGGGGCTAAAAAATTTAAAAATAAAAAATAAAGCGGCAAACAGGTCGATTAGTAGGCACACATACTCAAGACTCAATTTTGTTATAGGCAGTAAAACTTAACACAAAAGGAGTTAGACTGATTGACACTTGCTAGGTCGATCGATACCCAAATAAGCATACTCCTTAAACATACAAATTTACCGGTAAAAGGAGCTAGCATATAGACCTTGACAGGAGAAAAAATATGTCACGATGAAGCTTATCGAATTGGAAGAGAATAAATAAGACAATGAGAAAAAAACAACAAAACAGCCACACACGACGTGAAGAGAAAAAAATAAAACAATAAGAAAAAACAACAAAAAAACATCCACACACGGCGCTAGGATTAACACACGCACACACACCACAATCTCTTCTTTTTAAATGTGTCGAAGCAACTAGAAAAATAAAATAGAGAACAACTGCAAAGCAAACAACTGAAAAATTAGAAGAGCAGATATGCCACTTTTCTTTATTTATAGGATGTTCTATCTATGTACAATTTAGCCACATAGTTTTTTATACTGTTGAGTATTATTTATTTTTACACTAGAATTTCTACTTTCTTCCATTTTACTTTTGGGTAGTGTTTGGAAACACGAGCATTTGTGACCGGCCAACCACTAATGCTCGTGGGCAGCCCAATGACCCTAAAAGTTGCTTTATAAAACATCACTTTAATAGACACCTACATTTCATACGTATTTTTTCTGTATGGCTGTATGTTGCGATCATTCGTGTCAGTTGTACCACTGTGTTAATGTTATGTTTTCTAAATGTTTAGACATTGATGGAAGCGATGGACAATTACAATGCTACCAATCACATTGCTGAAGAAATGTCTACCCACTGTTTTCATTTTAATTTTTTTTCTCCACAACAAATGACAAACTCTACTAAATGTTATTTTTTTCATCATGACAATTTGTAGTAATGAGTTACAAGTGATGGGCTATGGGCAATGAATGCGATTGCTTTCCCAAACTCTGCATAGGTGCTATATGGTGACCCAACAAGTAGTGGGCAACCCACAACTTAGTTAATCGTCAAACAAAACCTTATTCATTATGATGCTTAGTGCCTTACAAGCCATATATATGTTATTGGCTATATCAAGTTTATTGTGTATGATGATTGTATTATTTTAAAGTCAGGTCGGAATACATTTGAGCGTACATGGAACAAAATATAGTAAAGTTGCTTTCCATCACATAATGTTAATTTTGAAAATGTGAACTATTGATATTTTTAAATAGCTTATGAACATACTAAATATAAAATTTAAGTTCATTTAGATAATTATAGGTCATGCACCAAAGTGTGATAATCTATGCAGTTTGAATTAGTTTTGTGTGTTGATTTTATTATAAAGTGACTTATAAGAATTTAAATGAGTTCAATTTCACATTTAGCCTATATTTGTTATATAAGTGAATATCAACACTTAGAGTTTGCAAAAAAAAAGTTCTAGATATGAAAACATTACTTGTACGATGCAATGTGTACACTTGAGTGTATTCTACTCTGAATTTTATTTATTCTACTAAATATCTGCTAGTGGTATCCAGTTTCAGAAGACTTGTGCAATTATACACTTATATGCATGTTCTGTTTCACAATTTCATATAAAAGTACTCATGGGGGTTGGGTGTATTTCTTTTGAGAGTTAGATGTCTACTCTTTTTAAGGGTTGGGTGTCTTCATGAAAATAGTAAAGGGTTGGGTGTATTTAGATTGAAAAAAGAGGTAACTTATACTTTTCACATACAATGGTGGAGTCATAAATGTAAAATGGGTGAGGTACGATTATAATTCATCCTTTATTGTTAAATTGAAAAATCATGTATCATCAACTCAATCACAAAAGCAAGCATTGTAAAATCAAAATTGAAGAAGCACAAATGAATGTTTACATTGATATATACATGGTTGTTGCTACAAATGATAAAACTAGTTATATATTTGACATGATACTTTCAATTTAGTGCAAGAATGATATTGTGATACCAGTAATAACAGAAAAATAACAATCAACAAAGAACAAACAATTCAAAGCATGTTAAAAAATATCACACCAAGTGATGAAGTTTTCATATGAATAAAGATTGAATAAAATAAAAGTTGAGAAATTCCAACCACATGTCCAATCGTCAAGACATTCTTGTTGTTTCCATCCAGATTGTCATCTATAGTTCCATGGTGTTAGGACGGGAAGTGTCTTTATGCGAAGAAAAATTCTAGACATAGTCACCTTCTCACTTGCCCGCCCACCCAGTTTTGGGGAATGAGAACTGACACATGCTGTCATGCTGTCAGTTGCAATTAAAGCAATAAAGGATGAGGGAAGTAGAAGAGAGAGAACATATTTTTATCCATAACTTTCAATCCAGAGCGTATTTTTTGATGAAATAATCTGCATTAGAATCATTGTAAAAATACTTTCTAACAAGATTAGTGTTGACATACTTTGAAATTTTGATAATACGTGAGAAATATAGAATCCGCATTTTAGGATACCATACAATGTTTTGAGTACAGACGTATAATACTCATGAGTACATTACATCACCTTTGCGTTTCCCCCAATCATGTACAATAGATACTTGTTCATCTATGGATTCAATTGAGCTAATAGTAGCAATGAGTTTAGTACTGTACTATTGAATGAAGGAAATTAAAGATTAGTTGTTCTTAAATAATAGTTGAAAGTATTGTACATTAGTAAAATGTGTATGTTTTAAGTAAAATTTGAATTAGTTTATACAGGTAAGGTATGTGGTTATCGACATTCTTTTATACATGGCATGTCTCGTATTGTACTAACAAGATCATCACATCATGTATTGTTGTTATATCTCGTATGGTACCTGTAGTACTGTACGTCTGGTATTATACTTTGTATTACAAAATGCAGTTGTTAGTACTGTACTTTTTATAGAATGTGTGTCTCCTTGTATACAATTTTTATCAAATGTTACATTCTAAAGGTATACAAAAATTAATATAAATGATAAAACATATAATACTTATAGATTTGTGATAAAATATTGAGTGTGAAAAATAAGGAGGCAATTAGTATTGTACGTATGTACATATTACAAATGTGAATACTTCAGAAAAAATAGAATGTGATTGTTAGTACTGTACTTCTATTAGTATATTTTTTATTACAAAATTTGGTTGTTAGTACTTTACTTCTTGTAGAATGTGTGGATATCCTTGTATATGATTTTTCACAAGTGCTACATTCTGAATGTATGTAAAAATTAATATTAATGATAAAACGTTCATTACTTAATCCATAACATAATATGGAATATGAAAAAATAAAGAACCAATAAGTACAATCTGAGTACAGTATCCGAAAACGTATTGTACTTTTGTACACTTCTCTCCTTTCTTAAAATACTTCTAATATTTTTTTTTCAAAGTATGCCAACATTGGTCTTGATAGAAAGTATTTTTTATGATGAACCTAATGCTATTTATTTTAACCTAATATTCCTTATGATTCAAGAGTTATGTGTAAAACATTTTTCTCTCTCCAATTTTTTTCTCTTTTATGGTGCATTTACTTTTTTTTGCCACATCAACGTTGACCACACATCTCAACCACCGAGTAGATGACCGGGGTGGTTGGATGACCGGGTGGATGGGCGAGGATGTGTAGCGTAGCTCTTATGCGAATAGTCCAAAATAGAGGTACAACGGTATTAGGTAAAATGATCTTGGGTCGGTACATTTATACTTTGAATATATAGATGAGAGGTCTATAGAGGCAACATATAAACCTTTTGACTATAGACAAACAAATGAAAAAAAGACTCGTTATTTAGACATATACAAAAGAAATACTTTTATATAGAGAAGATTTAATAGCATAATTGTATAAGATTGGTTGAATTGAATTGATTTGAACTTTTTATGCATGGTGGCTTTGTATGCCCGTCCATGATTACCACACGTAATTATCTCAAACCAACTCACATTTTCTCCTTATGTTGTTCGTTTTGTTACCCTGAAAGATGGCACGAAGAAATACAATACCTTGTTTCCCGGATACAATCGAACAAGATAACCGAGTTTATGTTGAGTAAGGTGCAATGCGGAAGGGCAAAGTACTGTCTTTGACCACAGGCTAGGTGAGTGAGGCACATGCCTTAGTACAATTATAATATAATGAGGGAGGTTTTAGCTTGGACCGCTGCTTTTTCAAGTTACACTTTCGGTGTAACTCAATCTGTTAATGATGTGGGCCGGAGACTGGAGTTGTAATTCAACGCCAGTAGTACATAAATAGATTGGTATATATTACTATTATAAATCGATTTGTGCCCCCTCCCCCGGGACTATTTAGTGAAGAAAGTTGTGTTCCACTGGTCGTATTGGTGTTAATATACAATCTGCGTGAATATGTGCGGGTTGTAATGAATTTGGGAGCTGCCAACTGGTCCGGTCCCCTGATTGAGCCAGGGTATTATCGATTAGGTGAGGAAAGTTGGTGCCATCGTATCCACATAAGTAGGTGCTAACTAGTTTTGAAGCCATTATGGCTTGGACGGGAGAGACGTCCAAGCTGTAATTTGTTTGTTGTTTATCTGGATTTGTTCAGAGTCATCTAAGTTTTGCATTGTTTTATAGGGTCCGGGGGTGGTTGAGTAGTCATCGAGCCGTTGTGGCGGTTGCCAGTTGAAGGATAGGATATGTGACCCGTAATAACCTAGTGTATATTCGGATGGAGCTAATGTTTAACTTAGATTTGTAACCATTTGTCATGTGTGTGGAAAATAGAGAGGAATCATCCTCCCTAGCATTGCGAGAATGAGTCATTACGGCTTTGCGATTGCTCCAGGATGAATGCCGAGGTGATGAGCTACACGTAAGATCATAGCCTATGCAGCACACATGCCTTCACATCGGAAGACACAATTTCCAGTCTAGTGGACATAACCTAAAAGTTTCCAAAGAAGATGTTGCTTGGGAGTCAGGTTGTTGATAGAATCAGTGACACATGCAGTGTGCCTGAACGAAATGCACACTCGGGTGACATATATTGATTGTTTGTATTAAGGAGTAAAAGTTTACTTTTCTCTAAGAATGCAAACATCTTTGCTAGCCATTAAGGATATGCAAATGCACAGTAGGGGAATTTTCATCTAACATAGAGTCAATGAGAGGGAACTCATCATCCATGTCTGCTTCTTGAGGACAAGGTGTAAATAAGAGAACTTGGGGTTCCAACTTGAAAATTCTATTTAGACCGTCAATAGAGTAAATGTAGTCACAAAAAGGTGTTAAAAAGTTGGTGAACGGTAGCCCAACTGGTCGCAACACGGCCCCCATCACGAATGGTCTCGGGTTCAACTCCCGTTGGAAGTACCGCTCAGAAATGAATTTCCTACATCGTCAGCCTGTCTCTGATGTGATTTATGATAATGGTGTTTGGGCGCACATGTGTCTCAGGTTTACCATTGCTTCTATCTGGACCTTTGCCTAGGGGGTTGGGTTTCCTCGTTCATAAAAAAACAATGTTAAAAAGTCCATGCCCATTAATGTTTTCTTGAGGACAAAATATCAATATGAGAGCTTGGGGAAGAAATCACATCGCCAAGCCAAGTCCAACATCATTACAACAAGCTTAAAGAAATGATATAAGATATACAAGTCTACAATGTTTTCATAATCCCTAAAATTATGTAGAAGGATGATGAATGTCCATTCATCATGTTTTTAGTTACATTTTAGATGAAATTTTATACTTCACTTCATATTATACTTCTTGTAGCATTTTAGTAGTTTGTACAATTTGGTTGATATTTCAACATTTTTATATTTGATTTATAGGTTGCTTCAAGTCAAAAAGAGAAACAAGTGTATCTCAATGGAAAGCCCAAGAAAACAATCAGACATTGCATATCCTCACTCCACAATTACGAAAATTGGAGTAAGGATCATTAAAATATAGATGATCATTGAAATAGCCATAATTGTCACATATAAACTCATAATTGGGTGATCTAATAGTCATGGAAGTACAATTCAATTATATACAAAACAAATATTTACATGATACAAGACAATAAGGATAATCACCCTTAAATTGCTTTATGAGTAAGACAGTTACACTGTAGGCTGAATAATATACAGAAAGTAAGTCAGCCGACTAGTGTTACCAGTCGGTCGATTGAAAGTCATCTTCAAGAAGTCAGTAACAACATGTTTTCTAGTGACATGGCAATCGGCTAACTCACTTTGTGAGTCACCCAATTCTCACGGGTAGGTGAAATCCTCATCAGTTAGTGAGTCGCTTGACTCGTTCCATGAATTGGCTGACTGAAAAGTATACCCCGACACAAATGGTTTTAGTTTCCACATTTGATGTCAGAATTGAGTGATTCAAATTAAATTGGAAGCATAATTAGATTATGTATGCGAATAAAATATTTATTGACCGCTTTTATTTAACCAATCGAGCCTCTAGCCGCCTGCTTTGCCGACATAAAAATTTACAAAAAAAACTTACATCCATTTGATCAATATGGATGGATTCAAGATTTTGTGGTTGATATAAAAGTACTCCCGGGATATCTAGGACAAGGGATACAACCTAATCTCTCCCATTCAGATCTCTAGTTGACACCAAGGAGAGCCATAGATGAAAGTTGATGACTTGATGTGGCTACACGCCCTGCCAGACAATGTGTGAAATTGTAGCAATCATTCGAGGAGTTGTGTCGAGACCACTGTGTTTATTCTCTATAGTGATATTTCCTCCCTGAGCTTTTTTGACTTCTATTTTTATTGCATCATGAGCATGATTAGAGCATAGAATTTTTACTTAGATGTGAGGATTAGCCCACTGCCCATACTCCGTATTAGTTGTTATCAAACTTGTTGGTTATAGTTTTCAGATTACTTCCCATTCATTTATTGCTTATTCCTAGGATTGATCACTTAATTAACGTATCTAATATAATTGTAAATGTAGAGATCACAAAATTTAAGACTAGATTATTGAACATATGTGAACCCCATATGAGATTAGAGAATGAGTTCTCTAGGATGAGTGATCCATGTTACATGGGTAACTAGAACTTGAGTCTATGTGAAGATTGATTCTTGTGTAATTCACACTATGAAAGGATGCAAATTCACATGGTCTTAATCAAAATAATTGTAAAGCAAAGAGTTGTAAAAATTGAAATAGTTACATAGATAGTGGTAGTGAAACTCCATACCATGATTATTTATCATACATTCATCTCAGTTTAGTTCTTGTGTTATTATTTGTTTGCTTAATTAGATTAAAATTACTAAAAAAAACATTATTAAATACTTTTTATTAATTAAACAAAATAAACAATTCATTCTTAGAATTTGCCTTAGGGGTTCGACCCTCAACTATACTACAATAAGAGCCGTCCACTTGCAAGTGATGTTTTTCATGCTACTGTTATGACAAAAATTAGGATTTAATATCCTAGTGAATTTGAGAGGTAGAAAAACACCACTAAAATTTTGACTCCATTTCCAAGGAGAACGAGACTTCTTGGATTTGTTTGTCTATAAAGATAAAGTTAGGATTTTTTCTTTCTTATTTTGTTTTTCTAATTTTTAATTTGTTTATAAGTTTTTTTAATCCGTTTTGGTATTTTTTTAGTTTTGCTAATTTGTTAGTTTGTTTTTGTGATTTCCAATTGTTTTTATAATTTTTATTTTGGTTCAATACTTGCTTCTAGCTTAGATATCTTTTCTTTTTATCTTAGATTTTTATAATCTATTTTCATGTTGTTTTGTAAAGGTAAAAATGATCCTCATTCATTGGAAGATTCTTTTCTTGAGTCTGATACTCAAATTTCTCTATTCCTCAAGTAGCATATCCAAATGAAGTGTTCAGTGTTGCAAACCACACCATGTCAAACACTTAGCTCCTTTAATGAGGATACATGCAATTGCTAGAACAGAGTCCATAAGCTGAAGTATTGATGTGTAGGATTTTTGCTGAGAAAAATGCTAGGATCAACACCAAGCAGAAGGGCTTCCATGAGGTGACTCCGCAACCCAAAGAAATAATTCATATGATCAACATCGAGCATAATGTTGGACTCCTTAAATCAGACATAAAGTAGAATCCAGTTAATAATATTTTAGGGGATACTATAAAGAGTCCTTCTATGAAGATGATTATCCAGATAAGGCAGACTACAATCAACAATATTTTGGGAGTTATGGTGAAGAACCTTAGTATGCAGATTAATATCCACATGAGAGATGAGAGCATGGATGCTATTTAGAAGATATTACTTGATCAACAAGCAATGCTAGCTGACCAACAAACAATGCTAGCTGATGGATAAGCCTAGGGTAAAAGAATGGAGGCACAACTTGCCTAGTTGAAAGCAAAACTTTTCCAACACCTTGAGGTTCCACCACCCTTCTTACTATAGGACAAGATACATATGATTATGATAATAAACCAATGTTGGTTGAGTCTATCCTGGAAGATGACCAATCAAATTCTATTGTATATTTGGCTGTTTCAAATGATGAGGTTTCACTCCAAAAAACGTTTACATGCCACCACCAATTGATTTTTTTATCATCTCTCTAGTTCTAAATATAGCCAAACCCATGGAGGAATTAGGTGTATTCCACATGGAGGATCCAGAGACACATGTTGATATAATGAAGGACCCCACTACTTCAATGGCTTTTGATGCTGATTGGGTGGTAGAACAGGAGGAGAAGATGCACAAAAATATTTTTAGACTGATTCACAAATGCCATGGTTCCTCCTATTCCAACACCACATATTCTACATTCAAGTCCATGGGATGAGCATATTCTAAAGCCAAATTCTCCACCTAATTTAGCATAGTTGATATCACCAGTTGAAGATTTGTCATATACTTCCTTAGCCACAAAAGAAGGTAGTCCATCTCCAGTGTTGATAGAGGAGAAGTTCATGAGGATACCATATGGACACGACTCCTACTTTATACCACTTCTTATAGTTTTGCACACAACTACTATACTAGCTTTACTTATGGATGAGTATTGGTAGATTGTACTGGATGTATTGAAAAAAATGTTACTTCAAGCATTCAGAATACCCATTCGACCTACCACAACCACATGATCATATTTAGTAGAATGGAGTTCTCATGTTCTAGGTGTCAACCCTTGTCCATATTCCTTTCAGATGGAACTTCTTCAATTTGGGAGGACCTCCTGCATGAATATTGAGGATTTATTCCTCTCCATCTAGAGTGCGGAGTCTTGAGGGAGTCAATGTTCCAAATCCCCATTTCTTGAATTGCAGCAAATCTAAAGCACGTGTTTGTATTAGATCCACGAGGTATGATCCTCTACAATATGCGTCGAAGAAGGTCCTTCTCACCTATGTGGAGCCATAGAGGAGAAATATCAAGCAATAAGGGACTGATTCAACCTTATGTGGAGTAAAAAAGGTGGATGTGCTCTGCTACAATGGCGCATGTCATAGGAAAGAAAAGAATTTGATGGATGCCTTTACAAATGTGGCAAGTGGACTCCAATCTGCACACCACTTATGGCTAGCAATCTAAGGCACAGAAGGTCATGAGTTGAGTCTAACCAACATGGAGCATGCACAACTAGTGGACTACATGAACCCTTATGGCCCGTCTAATGAAGATCCATTAGCTTCTTCAAATATGATAATAGGTAACATATTCAAATAATTTTCATAATATAGACAGATCTTACAAAATTAGTAGAAAATGCTAAGAATCTCAAAAATAAGAAAATGTACTAGTCAATCAGAAAAAGCATGTTATGATCTAATGGACTTTGATCGAATTTGTTTGATGTAAATATGTTGATATTCATGAAGAAGTATCACATGTGAGTTAATAATGATTAAATAATATAAATATTTTTTGTTGAAGATAAATCCTAGAAAATGATTTTGAGTCAGATGGTTTTTAATTATTATGAGATAAATGTACTCAACATGTAAATGCAAAACTTCTTGATTTTATGTTAGAAACTAGATTACAGGTAGAAAATCTAATATAATTCTAGGAAAAAAACTCTATTGACCATCAAATGTCCAAAAAAACTAGTTTAAACTTTTGGTGGGATATGGAACATGTTTACATCCTTAAAGGTAAAAAAATATGTTGATATTATGAATACATATTCATAATCCTACATGCATGCTTGTAATACTTATTTAGGGATACAAACCCTATTTTGATTCTAGTTATGTCATTAGTAGATGATAAGTATTAGATCCACCGTGATAAGATGGTATTGATAAAATAACATGATTAAGGACAAACAATTGTGGCGGTATTGTATAAGAGTCATGATTATATGTAACTGGCCCAACCATGCAATGAAATATTAATTGAAGTAAAATAACAATAACATGAATAAGGTTTATTATACCGAAATGGTGGTAATGGTTAGAAAGAGATTTAAAGATTATGGGTTGGTTTAATATTAACCTAACCAGAATAAAAAACTCTAGTATCGAGTCAAACCCTAGCTGACACCAAAGTATAACCCAAAATGATAGATAAACATGCTAACAGACAATGAGTGTATCTAAAGATCTACACTAAGTACCGGTCTCAACATGAGGTAGGATTTTCTTGTGCACCTTTGGTGAGTGGGGCATGTCTATTGAATTTTAGTATTATTATGATACTGGTTGTACATGCATTCCTACAAAGTAACTTAGGAATTAATTTAATCTAAATATTCAATGTTCCAGATATGTAGTTTATTTCAACCATGCAATAAGAATTCAGATTAGATTCAAATCAAGTTATAAGAACTTCAAAATTCATATAGCTGAGATGTTAGTTTTTTAAAATATAGATAAATTTATATTTTCCAATTCATAGTAGTTTCTTAATTTTGTTGCTCTGATATCATATAGGGTTATGTAATAAGAAATATAGTCAATACCTTCATTTTAAGATGAAGTTAGATAATAATAGTATAAGGTGCCATATTCAATTCATATTCATACCTACTCATCCTATGAGTGCTCATATTTAAAATTCATATTTGGATTCAATTATTGAGAATTTCATATTATCTTCCTTCTATCAAGAATTTTGTATTCATTTGAGTTATCAATTTCCAGTATATTATATAAACACTTAAATAAGTGGTTTGTTAATAATATAATAAATTAACACCATATAATAAGTCATTGCCAGCAGTTTCTATGGAATTCATATGCATAGCTATGCCAAAGAAGAGATACTATGTATGATTCATAAGCAGTTTGGTACCAATTAGGATACACTTTGTTGGTAGGGACACTTTAGTTATAATTAAGATACACTTTGGTAGAAGTGACACTTTAGTGTCAATTAAGATACATTTAGCCGCTTATCCAAGACAACTTGGTGACAAATAGAAATATTATGTGCCAGTTCATAGGGTCCCCGAGTAGAAAATACTTATTGTACAATAGTTTCCCTAATCAAATACAAGTCATAGATAGTAATATCTCAATTAAGTCTAACATTACAGTCCCCTATTTTAAGTTGTAAAGTGTTGATTTTTATCTAAGTAGAAATTTAATGGCACCTACTCTAACACAAATTGCTTTTTTTTTGTGCGTGTTGGGGATGATATATTCAGAGATAGAGAGCTTCAAGAGTTTTATTCAAGATAGAGAATGCATCTAGAGCTTTTAGATGCTTGACTCCTAGAGAGCCAATGATGTGGTATCTTTCTACCCCTAAAATTTACTAGGAGACAAAATCCTAGTTTTTACCAAAACAATAGTATAAAAACCCACCTACAGGAAGATGGGTCTTATCATAGTACAATTAAAGACTGAATGCCAAGGATTTTTTTTAAGAACAAATTATATGTTTAGACTAGTTAAAAAAGTATATAACAATGATAGATCAGATTGATTGTTTGTTTTGATAATTTTAATCTAATTAAGAAAATATACAACAAACCAAGAACTAAATTAAGATGAATGCACAATAAAATAACCAAGGCATGGGGTTTCACCTTCACTTCCTAGTTAAATATTTTAATCATTACAACTCATTTATTTATGACTATTTAGGTTAGGATCATATGAATTCACATATTTTTGGAGTGCGAATGGCACAAGGATTGATCTTACCATGGGCTTAAGGTCTTGTTACCCAAGGATCATGGATCAATCGTTTATAGAACCCGTCCCATAATATCATATAGAATTTGATGCATCCCTTTGATAATATAATCCAAATTTTCATGTGTTTTGTATTAGACATGTTAATTGAGTGTTCAATCCCAGGAAAAACCTGTTATGACCGCATCTGAGTTTAATTGGTAAACTAGGGTTTACCTAGATGATTATATGCTTAATTGGATTGATCATTGCTTAAATCTAATTGATGATGATAATTCAATTATGATGTTTTAAACCTAATAAGAACGTCAAGTGTTCTATTGTTTGAGAAATTAGGGTTTGAAAAATATAAACCCTAGTTGGCTGAAATTAGGGTTTTGATGACACATGAGTATGGAATTTGATCAGGATAGTAGTGTGGTAAATGGTTTTTCATATTTTCTACAAATTTTGTATTTAATTGAATTTTTGATATGATATTGGTAACTCAATCATGCATATTGGAGAAAAATTTCAGAATATTTGAGTGTTCTTTAAATGTGGTTTTTGGTTGAACTATACTTCGACCAAAATGCTAGCATAGTGCTTTTTAGTAGTGTAGAGTTTTATTTTTAATTATTTATTAGTAACTCCAAATGATCTTAAATTTTAAAAGGAGATTTTAAACTAAATCATAAACAACATATACAATTTTCATAATTTTTGGACGTGTTTAGACCTTATTAGTAGACAAATTATAGTAATTGACATTTCTGCAGAATTCTGGATAGCAATGCACTATTCGATTTTTAATTATTTAATGTTAGTTTCGAATGATCTCAAATTTTAACTGAAGATTTTTAACTCAATTATAAACAACATGATAAATTCTAATAATTTTTGTAGAAGGTTTGACCTCTGAAATACACGAATTCACAAAAATATTTTTATGACAGAAAAATCTGCTAAAAAAAGTTTAGTGAGGGGTCAATGTCCAATTAACCCAAGCAGCTCAATTGCTCTATATGATCAACCTAACACACAAGGAGCTCTCATAATTTGTGATTCAATCCATAAAAACGAAATCCTAGAGAGAGAGAGAGTTAGTGTTTGAGAGGAGAAATTGAAGGAGATGTTGACCTAGGGTTTTGCGGTCTGAGGAATGATGAAATCATATAAGTTTAGCTTCTTTGGATATAGTTTCATGGTGAATCTTCTCTCACATTTCAAAATTCTATCCCTCCTCTGATTGGATCTAAAATGGTATAAAAAATACCACTTTTCTCACTCTTTCTTCATAATCCGTCATTTTTAGGGTTTCCGAGTTGAAAGGAAGAAGAATTGGGTGAATTGCTAGGGATTTGATATGGATTCGATATTTTCAAATACGGGATATGTTTTTAAGGTGTTTTCACACCTTAGGGTGATTGGGAACTTCCTTTAAACAATATGTTGCACAAAAATTGGTTAAATCAACCATAATCTTTAATTGCTTAGTATGCGACTACAAACCCTGAATTGTCTATTTGTTCTCAGTTATTGCAAAATGATATGGAATGGATTCTTCCTTTGTTTGAATGAATTTTAGATGATAAAATCATATTAGAAATGATTACAATGCATTCTAATGAGAATTCTCTAAGTATTCGCAGAGGTTATAAGAGTAAACTGAAATATAGGGAATTTGTCTATGACTGAAATTTGCTGTATAAGTAAATAGAGAAAGTTGCTTATCTAGATCCCCTTGGTTTTGAATGATTGTTTATCTAAATTCATAGTACATATATGTCAGATACTATCTTGGATTTCGTTTAAAGTGAGTAGTGTTTGTTTGGTATCTCAGTGAAGAGGGTGAAACCCTAGATGCGAGGAAAGTAGGATATTTGCGAATAGATATCGTGAAATCCATTTGAAGGGATTTTCTTGACATGATAGATTTTATTTATGCAATATTATTATTGATGCATGATATCCCAGTGAATGGCATGGAAACCTAAATTCAGCTCATTTCCAAAGTTTCATACATATATTACTTTTATATGATTTGTTGGTAGTAGTCTTTATTCAGTGAATGTTTATGTCGAATGAAATCTTTATGGGAGCCATGGGAATAAGTTGTTGCCTTGTGAGAGGTGACACGATGTGTGATGGCCTTGTGAGCCATGAGAATACTTGTACAACCAGTGAAATGAATACCTTGGTCTAAGGACCTAGAGGTAATGGTTACCTATTATAGAGGTAACAATGCTATGTGGTGATCTAAGAGTTTGAATACCCAGATCCAGTAATTATGATAATGATGTGAAGGGATGAGAATTCCCAGTAATGTGATAAGGGATTGAGATCCCATGTATCATGTGTTGTAAATATTTGAAAAGTACGTGATAGATGTATTACACCTTTCTTTATAGCATTTGTTGTGATTAAATGAAACCCTAAGGGTAGGGTGTTCAATGAATCAAGTATTGTGATATCAATCTTCTTAGTTATTATTAATAATTCTTGTCATGATAAGTAATTAACTCTTAATTGAGTTATGAGATGCACAACTCAAGATTTGGGTTGATATGCACGTTCTTTGAGAAATTACAGATAAGTTGCAGGTGCTATTGACGATTACTCATATGCCAAGTAATTAACTCTTATCAGTGTAATAAGATGATAAATTGCACGATTCTAGTGTGTGTGTTCCATGTGGACATGTAATCTGTTTATTTAAGAATTTTAGTCTGCCTGCATGTATAATATGTTGATTACTCAGTATATTATAGTGTTTTAAATATACTACTCTGCTAAGTTTAGAATGATATACATGTTATATTATAAATTCAAATATGTAGATGCGACACCATAGAGATACCAGAGTCAAGTATAAGTAAGAGAAGGGTACAATGTAGAAAAGAGCTTTTTAGGAATAATAAAATAATAGACTTAGGAGCCCTGAACACCGTAGAACCCCTATGTGAGGTCTGCGCCTTAGGGCTGAAACGACCTAACCCTGGCAGCGTCCGGTATACGGGGGTCAGAATGTGCTATCAGGTGGCATAGGGGATGAAGCCCTAGTGGAAGTCTCCTTAAATTATAATTTGTAGTGTCCAACATCAGCCAGAAGTCCTGGTGGGACTAGAGTACAGAAAAGCCAAGAGGTGGCTTGACTCTTTGCCTGTGTGCTCAGGTTAGAGGAGGTGTCCAGTTTAGGCCAGAGAGCCATTTCCTTGTTGTAGACCAGGAGAGTATTCAGACTTAACATTTCCCGGGTGTGTCCGCTAAATCTTGTATGGTGTGATCGTAGTGCACTATGTGTCTTCATATGTAGAGTACACTGCATATGATCAAGGCATAATAAAATGAATGAGAGGTCATACAAGTGTGTAAAGTTATTCAATTATTCTTTGTATGTTTCTGAATTATTAGTTCTCTTTATGATCAATCAAGCATTTCATATATTGATTCACTCTTATAGACATTTAGAGTATCCTGCCATATTTATGATTGTCAATTATTAGACTCTTTAAAGCTTACTACTGTTATAATTGATATCAATTGCTCAAAAGTATATCTGTAATTATATCAGTGCTTTAGACTGTTTCTTTGAAGTACTCATTCACTGAGCAAGTAGGCTCTCCCCTCTACTCACAATTTTTAGGGAAATCACATGGACTTGAAGAAGATATCATTACATCAGAGTAGATCTACTACAAGAGTTAATGATGAGTATAGTTTAGTTCAGTCAGTCCCTGTCACTCTAGGTCCTTGTATAGATGTGAGAGAGTTGTAAATGATGTTTGTATCTTTGTTTCCTTAATAAGAGAGAATGCATTTGATCAGCAAGTCGTATGTGCTTAAAAGTATGAGAAACATAATGAATGCTCATACATGCATTTCTACTATTGAAATCAGATTAGAGAAATCAATGTTTAGATTCCCTTGTAAAGTTAGTTTATGTGGTTCAATGTGAGAAAACAAAGAGTTTGAAAAAGAAGAAAAAGTTAAGGGTGATCTTTGTATTACGTTAAATCCTCAATTTATGCCCTAATCTCATGATTTGTGGAAATTGTGAGATTGGAGTGTAACAACTTGGTATCAGAGCTTATGCTGAGTTGTCAGGGACCATTAAGTTAGTAAGTTAGAGTCATAAACGTGGCATATAGGAGATGTTATTATGTTAGCTCTGAGGATTTGAGTATGTGGATATCCTGGCCCGGTGTCTGAGTACTTGGATCAACCAGTATCAAGCTACTCTATCTATTCTTTCATGTATACCTTGGCCAAGTATACAGTGGAAGGATGGGATAGAGAGGAACCCTAGAAATATTAGGGTTAGAAACAAGATAAGTAACATGAATTAAGAGCATAAATATAAAATGAGATAGAACTTTCATTTCATATTGTTATTTTATTGGAGATGAATAGAAATGCTCTTATATGTTTGAATTATTTAGTATTTTGAAATATATATGGGTCTTTTAGATTTGTTGTACACTATGCAGTTGTAGCATTTATTGATTACATTCTTTGTATCAAGTAGACAAGAAATGATCTTTGAATGAACTTTCCTAAGTGGATATTCTTTCCACATGTTTGAGATTAATAGGAGTTGGTTAATCTTAAGTAGCTCTTGGCTTCAGGACTTTAGGTTCGGCCTGGTCCGTCTGGCGTGATGCATTACTAGGATCTAATGATTCATATTAATAATATGATAAGAGTAGACTCTGGATAAATTAGACCCATATCATAGTGAGAATGTACATACACTAAGATGTTGAAACATATGGGAAAGATTAGAATAGCTAAGAATCAGTTGGAACTGATATCTGAGATCCAACTTTGGGGTCTCATATGAGAAACCCTTAACTGGGAATAAAGGAACACGACATAAGGTTCAGATTAAGTTTAATGATTAATATTATATGAACTGTAAATATGAAATATGGAAAATATATGAGAAAAGTATGTAAGGGCCAAGGTAGTAAGAATCAATCATGAGGAATGGATTATATAACCGAGTACCATGTTTTTATGTACTCCAAAGCAAAAGAAAAATAGAAGAAAAGAGTTAAGTATACGATAAGTAAATATAAGTGAAGAGTCTTCAGAAGAGTTAAATTAAAGAGAATTAGATAAATATGTAAATCATAAGACTAGGATAAGAAACTAAGTTAAAACAAAGAGAAATGTTGGAAATACTGAGCTTGATTAAGGAATGAGGGTTATGATATAATTGAGAGCATGGAATGTATACCTTTATTAATAATTTTAATAAATTCATCCTTACTACC
Organism: Alisma plantago-aquatica; assembly: GCA_963693085.1. Classification (NCBI taxonomy): domain Eukaryota; kingdom Viridiplantae; phylum Streptophyta; class Magnoliopsida; order Alismatales; family Alismataceae; genus Alisma; species Alisma plantago-aquatica. Next base: position 795,891,709 of record OY856413.1, on the reverse strand, counting down.
TTTGGATTCCAAGTCTCTATAGAACAACAAACTAGTTTCTAAAAAAAAGAACAAAAGTGTAGCTTAACAAAATGAATAAGTTATACAAAGGTAGACTATACTCAGGAAGGAAAAACTTGATATAAGAGAAACTATGTTTCACCCATGCATGAGCTGTTTGATTGAAAATGAAGGATATGTAATGTATTAAACATGAGTTGAAACTAGTAGAGAGATTATTGATTTAGAATTTCAACTTCACATTAGTAGAAGGATAAAAAGAAATATGTGCAACATGGTATACATGATCATACACATGAATGAGCAACATGATCATAAGAGAAAAGTAGAAGTTAAAGATAATAGGTGGAAGAGTAGTATATGGTAAGAGGATTATGGAAAGTAAGGAAGGGTTTGAAACATGGTGGAGTAATATAGATTATAAAAGAAAGAGGTTAGGAGATTCAATCAAGTGCTAGTTAGTCAAGTATCCTTGTTGATAACTAATTAAACCTACATACGACAAATGTATTAATGGGATGTTTGAAGATAAGAATTCTAAGTCTTAGAACCGTCTTCTCTTCCATATATTACTTAATGAGAGAAATGTGGGAATGAAGTGATAAGAAAATGAATCATAACTGATGCATAACCACCATGGTAGAGGCATCTAGTGAATGTAATAATGACACACAATATGATGATGAAACCCTAGAAGGGTAAATTGAGAATATAATATATCTGAATGGCCAATTAAGATGAAGGAAATGCAATTGATAATATACGGAAGACTTTAGTAAAAACTTGTGAGATCCAAAGTTTGAATTTCAAATTAAGGGAGCAAAGTCACACCACAATAACATCAGGCTACTGATAACGGCCAAACCCTAGAATGTTTAGAGTTGTAGTAGTTCAAGGTTGTCACTAGTGATTTGACCTTGAATACTAGCATCTCTATAAATCAAGATCATGAAATTTGCACTATGAGAAATAAACTAGCACTGATAGTAATCCTAGCTAATCTGAAAGGTAGATAAACAATATGGAAATTATTTAGAGCAAAGGATAAGAAATAGATTTGAAATATAAGAGGTGTGTTTTGAACAAAAGGAGAAATACAATATGAGTGAAGTGTGATATGAAATAAATACTTGCAGTAATAGCAAGAATAATGAATAATCTATTCATACCTTGTATGTTTTAATTTTAGGGATGTTTAATCTACATGATTATAATGAGAAGGAAAAGTAGCAAAAAGTAAGTAGTAATGAATGAGGAGAGAGATAAGAGAAAATAATGGCTTTTAGTAATATGTGAATTTGTTTTTAGAAGTATAATTTGTTGAAGGTATATTAAGGGGTGTAAATTGGTTCTACGTATGATTTCTGTGTACATGTGCAAGCAATATGTTAATTAAAGGTGTCTGATAGTTTAAGTCATATATACCAGTAATCCATCTTAGTATTGTGCAATTGTGGTATGGTGATATGGTTTGAATGATGATGGAACAAATGTAGGGTTACCCTGAATAAGGTAGTCTTACCTATTCACTCATATGAATAGAAGGGATGATAACCATATTGTATTGATATGTAACCCTAATGAGGTGTAGCTTGTTATACCTAGCTTTAATATAACTAAGCGATGGTAATTGGGTATGAATAGTCCTTGAATGATTAATACAATTATGGAGTACTCTGTTACTATTGTTGAAACCCTAGTATGTTATAACCCGATGGTTACACCTTGAATTATGTGTGGGTTCATACTTGAGAATAGTATGGAATGTGATGGTAATGCTTCACCTTATGCATCCATGATCCAATGGGGATGCCGTGAGTAGTAATGTACAATTGTTGTTGAATCTAGTCTTTTAACTCAAGAATGTTTTGCTATTTGAGTAGCACAATAGTAAAATTCAAAAGAACATGGTGAACTCTCTTTCGTGATTTAGAGGTAATACATAACAATTGTACATATTTAGTAGTATGAATTGAGATAGTTGGATCAGATTATCGATGTTGAGGTAACACCTCAAGAGTATGAAAATATTGAAACAGTTGTTTCTCTCTCTATCCTTTGATTGATTTTGGCATAGATAATTTGTTTGTTATCATTGAGAACTATTTCAAACATGTTGTGATTTAGTAAAGGAATAAATGACTTAATGTTCAAAACTGCATTCAAGTATGAAATACAAGAATATAATGACATGTAAGATTTTAGAAGATTAAAATAAACCTTGAATGTACTTTACTTGCATATTTATGTTTCGGGGACGAAACTTTTTAAGGGGGTGAGAATTGTTATGACCACATCTGAGCTTAATTGGTAAACTAGGGTTTACCTGGATGATTATATGCTTAATTGGATTGATCATTGCTTAAATATAATTAATGATGATAATTCAATTATGATGTTTTAAAACTAATAAGAACATTGTGTTCTATCATTTGAGAAATTAGGGTTTGAGAAATATAAACCCTAGTTGGCTGAAATTAGGGTTTTGATGGTACATGAGTATGGAATTTGATCAGGATAACAGTGTGGTAAATGATTTTTCATATTTTATAATTTTTTTATTTAATTGAATTTTGGATATTATATGGGTAACTCAATCATGCATATTGTAGAAAAATTTCAGAATATTTGAGTGTTCTTTGAATGTGCTTTTTGGTCAAACTATACTTTGACCAAAATGCTGACATAGTGCTTTTCAACAGTGTAGTCTTTTATTTTTAATTATTTATTGGTAACTAAAAATGATCTGAAATTTTAATTGGAGATCTAAAAATGAATCATAAAAAACATGTAAAATTTTCATAATTTTGGATGCGTTTAGACCTTATCAGTAGACGAATTACTGTAACTGACATTTCTGTAGAATTCTGGATAGCAGTGCACTATTTGATTTTTAATTATTTAATGGAAACTTGGAATGATCTCAAATTTTAACTAAATATTTTTAACTCAACTATAATTTTTTTTATAAATTATTATAATTTTTTTAGAAGGTTTGATCTCTGAAATATATGAATTCACAGATCCTTTTTATGACTAAAAAAATCTGCTGAAATAATAAAAAGTTTAGTGAGGGGTCAATGTGCAATTAACCCAAGCAGCTCAATTGCTCTATATGGTCAACCTAACACACAAGGAGCTCTCATAATTTGTGATTCAATCCAGAGAAATGAAATCCTAGAGAGATAGAGACAATTAGGGTTTGAGAGGAGAAATTGATGGAGATGCTGACCTAGGGTTTTGCAGTCTGAGGAATGATGAAATCATGTAAGTTTAGCTTCTTTGGATATAGTTTCAGGGTGAATCTTCTCTCACATGTCAAAATTCCGTCCCTCCTCTGATTTTATCAAAAAATGGTATCAAAACTTCCCCTTTTCTCACTCTTTCTTCATAATCCGTCTTTTTTAGGGTTTCCAAGTTGAAAGGAAGAAGAATTGGGTGAATTGCTAGGGATTTGATATGGATTCGAGATTTTCAGATATGAGATATGTTTTTAAGGCGTTTTCACACCTTAGGGTGAGTGGGAACTTCCTTTAAATAGTATATTGCACAAAAATTGGTTAAATCAACCATAATCTGTAATTGCTTAGTATGCGACTACAAACCTTGAATTGTCTATTTGTTCTAAGTTGTTGCAAAATGATATGAAATGGATTCTTCCTTTGTTTGAATGCATTTTAGATGATAAAATCATATTATAAATGTATAAAATGCATTCTAATGAGAATTCCCTAAGTATTCACAGAGGTTATAAGAGTAAACTGAAATATAGGGAATTTGTCTATGACTGAAATTTGCTGTATAAGTAAATAGAGAAAGTTTCTTATCTAGATCCCCTTGGTTTTGAATAATTGTTTATCTAAATTCATAGTACATATATGTCAGATACTATCCTGTATTTCATTTAAAGTGAGTAGTGTTTGTTTGGTATCTCAGTGAAGAGGGAGAAACCCTAGATGCGAGGAAAGTTGGATATTTGCGAATAGATATCGTGAAATCCATTTAAAGGGATTTTATTGACATGATACACTTTATTTATTCAATGTTATTATTGATGCATGATATCCCAGTCAATGGCATGGAAACCCAAATTCAGCTCAATTCTAAGGTTTCATACATATATTGATTTTATATGATTTGTTGATAGTAGTCTTTATTCAGTGAATGCTTATGTCGCATGAAATCTTTATGGGAGCCATGGGAATAAGTTGTTGCCTAGTGAGAGGTGACAGGATGTGTGATGGCCTTGTGAGCCATGAGAATACTTGTACAACCAGTGAAATGAATACCTTGGTCTAAGGACCTAGAGGTAATGGTTACCTATTATAGAGGTAACAATGCGATGTGATGATCTAAGGGTTTGAATACCCAGATCCAGTAATTATGATAATGATGTGAAGGGATGAGAATTTCTAGTAATGTGATAAGGGATTGAGATCCCAGGTATCATGTGTTGTAAAGATTTGAAAAGTACGTGATAGATGTATTACACCTTTCTTTGTAGCATTTATTGTGATTAAATGAAACCCTAAGGATAGGGTGTTTAATGAATCAAGTATTGTGATATCAATGTTTTCAGTTATTATTAATAATTCATGTCATGATAAGTAATTAACTCTTAATTTAGTTATGAGATGCACAACTCAAGATTTGGGTTGATATGCACGTTCTTTGAAAAATTACAGATAAGTTACATGTACTATTGACGATTACTCTTATGTCAAGTAATTAACTCTTATCAGTGTAATAAGATGATAAATTGAACAATTCTAGTGTGTATGTGCCAAGTGGACATGTAATTTGTTTATTTAAGAATTTTAGTCTGCCTACATGTATATTATGTTGATTACTCAGTATATTATAGTGTTTTAAATATACTGCTCTGCTAAGTTTAGAATGATATACATGTTGTATTATAACTTCAAATAAGTAGACACGACACCATAGAGATACCAAAGTCAAGTATAAGTAAGAGAAGCGTACAATGTAGAAAAGAGATTTCTAGGAATAATAAAATAATAGACTTAGGAGCCCTAAACATCGTAGAACCCCTATGTGAGGTCTGCGCCTTAGGGGCCAAATGACCTAAACCTGACAACGTCCAGTATACGGGGGTCGGAACATGCTATCAGGTGGCACAGGGGACGAAGCCCTAGTGGAAGTCTTCTTAAATTATAGTTTGCAATGTCCAACATCAACCAGAAGTCCTGGTGGCACTAGAGTATAGAAAAGCCAAGAGGTGGCTTGACTCTCTGCCTATATTCTCAGGTTAGAGGAGGAGTCCAGTTTAGGCCAGAGAGTCATTTCCCTGTTGCAGACCAGGAGAGTAGTCAGACTTAGCATTTCCTGGGTGTGTTTGCTAAGTCTTGTACGGTGTGATCGTAGTGCACTACAAGTTTTCATATATAGAGTACACTACATATGATCAGGGCATAATAAAATGAATGAGAGGTCAAACAAGTGTGTACAGTTATTCAATTATTCTTTGTATGTTTCTGAATTATTAGTTCTCTTTATGATCAATCAAGGATTTCATATATTGATTCACTCTTATAGATATTTTCAGTATCCTGCCATATTTATGATTGTCAATTATTAGACTCTTTAAAGCTTACTATTGTTATAATTGATATCAATTGCTCAAAAGTATATCTGTAATGATATCAGTGCTTTAGACTGTTTCTTTGAAGTACGCATTCACTGAGCGAGTAGGCTCACCCCTCTAATCACAATTTTTAGGGAAATCACATGGACTTGAAGAAGATATCATTGCATCAGAGTAGATCTGCCACAAGAGTTAAGTCTGAGTATAGTTTAGTTTAGTCAGTCCCTGCCACTCTAGGTCATTGCATAGATGTGAGAGAGTTGTAAATGATATTTGTATCTTTGTTTCCTTAATAAGAGAGAATGCATTTGAGCAGCAGTTCGTATGTGCTTAAAAGTATGAGAAACATAATGAATGTTCATACATGCATTTCTACTATTGAAATTAGATTAGAGAAATCAATGTTTAGATTCCCTTGTAAAGTTAGTTTATGTGGTTCAATGCAAGAAAACAAAGAGTTTGAAAAAGAAGAAAAAGTTAATGGCGATCTTTGTATTACGTTAAATCCTCAATTTATGCCCTAATCTCATGATTAGTGGAAATTGTGAGATCGGGGTGTAACACAACCAGTAAATGAATGGGGATCAATCTGAATATCATAATCTACAAGTTTGATAACAACTAAAATAGACTATGGGTAGCACGACTAATCACCACACCTAAGTAAATGCTCTACTCTTTAATAATGCATGACATAATAAGAATTTAAGTAGAAAAATCTCATGAATAAAGTAGAGCCATAGAGGATAATCTTTGTAGTCTCATCACAACTACCTGAACGATGGCTGCAATCTTTAGTCACGTCCTCTATAAGGTGCATCTTCACATCAAGCAGTGAACTTGTATTGTTGACTATCCTTGGTGGAGGCTAGGGATGTGGATGACAGTTATTGGCTTATAAACCCTTGTCCTAAATGTCCCCCATGTACTTTTATATGAGCATATAAAATCTAGGATCAGTCTGAACCGAATGGATGTATGTGAGCATTTTGTTGTAATTTCTACTGTCAAAAAAATGGGTGATTAGAGACCTAGTTGGTCAATAGGAAGTGGTTAGTAAGTGTGTTGATTGTGTAGATAATTGAATTATACTTCTAATTCATATTGAATCACTCAATTTTGACTCCTGATGTGGAATCTAGAATCATTTGTGTCGAGTATACTTTCTAGTCGGTCGACTCATAGCACGAGTCGCGAGACTCACTAACTAATAAGGATTTCACCAAAAGGTTGATTGGGAAACTCACAAAGTGTGTCAAATGATTATCATGCCACTATAAAAATGCTGGTTAGTGACTTCTTAATGTTGAATTCCAATCAGCTAATTGGGAGAACCAATCATCTGACTCACTTTCTACATATTTTTCATCCTACAACCCAGTCACGCAACTCACAAACAATTCAAAAATTAGTCAACTGACTGACATGTATCATATATGTACTTTTTCTTAGGTACTTGAATTGTGCACCTAATTGATTTTAAATCATACAATCCCAAGTTTTTATGCAAACATTATGATCATGTAACTTTCATAATAATCACTCAAATTGTCGGAGCTAGGGAATGATGCTATGTAATGTTTTGTCATTTTCTTGGGCCTTTTTTTGAGGGGGATCATTTTTTCTCTCTTAAAACAACCGTAAAAATTAAATATACAAATGTATAAAATATCAAACAAATTTCATAAACTATAAAATGCTACAAAAAGTAAATATGAAGTAAAATGCAAGAAAATATGCAAACATAAATCTAAAGTGTAACTAAAAGTATGATAGACATTTATCACAACCCAGACTTTTATTGTCCTTGAATAATACATAATAAAAAATACTCTCCAAATAAATACTTTCAACTAATGTACATAACTCATACTTGCATTATGTTTGAAGACCTACCACCAAATATGGCTAAGCAACCATGATTTCTTGAAATTATGTAACACAAATTCCCATAATATCTATCAAAAGTTTTCTTTATACACTTGCCTCCTTGTCAAAAGACCATAGTGTGAAAAAGATACAACATTGTTAATGTTTCAGAGAATCCTACATATTCCTATGAGATTTTTGCAAAAGAATACTGTTTGACTGTGAAAGGGTAATTTTCTTACCCTGGGTAGATAATAGAGTCAATAGGGGTATATAGTAATAAATCTATCCTCTATTCAAGTTTATATTTCTATCTATTGATGGACTTACTTTGATTGCATAAAAAATATTTTTACGTGCACATTGACATCTTTTATTTATTTTTGGTGATACACCCCTACAACATAAGAGAGGTATGAAAAAATGACTATAGAGGGAAGGGGTGGTGTGCCACCCCGAGCTTAGGGTTTGACACATTTTTTACATTTTAATTTATTTGAATAATGGTGGGGTAAGATGGTGATAGAATAAATGTAAAAAAGGACGAAATTGTGAGTCTCATATATTAGAATTTAGAGCATATTGGACAATCTTAAAAATTTAATCACATCACTTCACATGTATGATAAAACATTTCCACAAGTATGATATGCTTATAAGTAAAGAGACATGTTGCATTTAATTCTTCCCAATCCCATATGACTTGCCATCATATCTAGGAAATATGATGCTTATATTAATTGGATACAAAAAATGATATCTAGTTTTTGGCATGTTTTCAAAAATATAGTTAACATCAAGAACTTACTTTGGACAAGGGGGATTGTATGATAAATTCTATATGCAATGATAATATGAATGCAAACTAAACTGATTAGCTCAACTACCATTAAAAGAACTAAGAACTGAAATGAGAATAGTTTAAGCTATATGCAATGATGGTAATCTACATGACATGATGAATTAAAAACAAGAATATAACAATAGATAAGTGTGGGTGGAAAGAAGTACATACCACTTAAGCTCCACCCAAGCTTAGAAAGTTGCTCATCCCCAAGCAATTACTAAACCAAAGAATAAATTTGAGAAGTACTACACCCCTCAAGGAACTGGAGGGTGACCTTTGGAGGTTGTAGGGATGTCTGTATAACTGTACCTAAGGTTAGATTCTTTTTCTAGAGATATAATATTGGAGGTTCACAAACCAGAACACATATATACAAACTATGTCGAGAGGGAAGTCATGGGTTTGTAGTGGTTGTGATACTACAAGGAAAACACGCTCACATAGTCTCTACATTCATGTTATACCTTTCTTTCTCTACTCTAAAAACAAACAAAGGTCTATAAAAAAGAGAGTTCAATCTTCCCCTAAACCCTATGAAACAAGTAATACCAGAGGTTGATCAGATTCATGAAAATCATCATATTCAAGTAATCCAACCGATCATGACAAAAACACTAGGTCAAACAATGAGGACCTAATGGTACTGGATTTTGGCTCATCAACGCCAAGCTTTCTAAAGCTTCATAAAAAATGCACGATACACTAATCCCAACATCCATAAATATCGGGGACTCATCATCTAGGCTAAAATTATTCTCCACCTCCTGAGTTTAATGATGTGCTCATTGGATTATGATCCAAAACACCTAATAATTGGACCACTAAGGATAATCCTAAGAACACTAGGTAAATTTAAAACACTCAATTTCTTCAAAGGTAAACAACTTTCATCTCGATTATTCAATTAACAAAAAGTATGACTTGATCTTAAACGCTGGTATATCTAAACCTCCATCAAATTTGAGCCCAAGCTAAGACAATTTAAGTGTTCAAGTAGTTTTTCTAATGTGACTCATAACAAATGAAAATAAAACATAATATAGCATCCAAACACATCCAATAACTCTCTCATATACCATGAAGATAAGAACCTAACAAATAAACTTCAATGTATATTCTAGTGACACTTTAATGTACTATAATTCGAAGTTGTTACTCAACTACATAGGTCAGAACATTTAAATCCATTACTTCCATGGTACAATGTGGTTTCTAAAACTCATACAAAAATTTTGAACTAGAGAAATATCTATTCATTATAAAACACCTTTTGAATTAGTTTGAAAAAAATACATGTTACCAATAAATCCAATTGCTTAATTTGCCACACAACACACACATTTTCAACATAAATTCACAGGTATCACATGATCACTTGGACATCTCTGAAATGGATAACTCACATATCACATAATCAATAGATAAATCCATTTACAATCTCATCATATATTTTACTAAAACAATTTTGTACTTATGAATCTAATATAAGTCACTAATCAAGTTCAAGCATAATATCGCTTTTTTTGCATTAATTTAATCAGATGGAGTTAACTGATTGGATCAACTAACAGGCCGCCAATGAAGCGACCCAAGTTCGATCCCTGGAAGTAAAAAAGGATTTATCTCCCACCACTCACCCGGGGGTTTGGGTGGTTAATTAGGCACCAGGAGGGTCACCCCCCTTATGTAATCGTTCAATTTTTTTTTCAAATCCTAGTGAAATATTATAGAAGTAACCCTACTTGGTTAATAAAAAATCTTTATAGAACATCATAAAAACCTAATTTCACAAGAACATGACCACATGAAACTAAGATGATTTCATCACTCATCACAAAAAAGATCATGTACTTTGAATATGATCCAAAAGCCTCCATGTATGGCTTTAGGGCTCCTAATAACATCACTTTGTCCCATATAGGGTTTTAGTATATGAAGGCACTCTTAACTTAACCTCAGATAGGATTTTTTATATTGTGGGGTCTATTCATATGTTTGGTTGGAATATAAACTCTAGGAATTGTGATGTTACAATTCTACCCACCTTATGGGAATATTTTCCTTGAAATTCTTTTGAACTAACTGTGGAGCTACCCAACCTACAATTGTGCCAATACTTTAGATTCATAGTCATGTTATGATTAATTATATACTTTTTAACCAAACAATTTTGCATGGTTTTGCATTATTAATCTAAAGTTTCATCTCCGCTAACCTACTACAAAAAGAACAACTTATCATTTCTTCTCGACTTCTCCCAATTATTGCAACTCTGGGTTTTTTTAATCATGCCAATGACCCCAACTTGTTTAGGTTTTATTATGAGACTCACTTGAAGGTTTTCTAAAAGTGGAAAGATGACCTTTAACTCATTTGGAATGCAATTTTAGGGTATCCTACAATAACTCTTCTCTTCTATCACTACTAACATGCATCATACTAATTAAGACACATGTCATTAGCTGCTCCTACTGCTTCCAACAAGCATCATAGGGGTTTGTCATACTTATGATATTCTTAAATACTTGGTATAGTAAATCATGGTGTCTAACAAGACCACCATTTAGATTTTTTCTTTAGTATATCTTGATTCATGAATTTGAATATTTTCATAAACATAGACTTTCAACTAGTTCCAATATATGCTTGAAAATTCCATTATTGCTATTACTGAAAATCCACTTAGCTATATGAATTTCCAAAGCTAACATTATTCTTATTTCCTTCTCTTATAAGCATACACATTGTCTTAAGCTGAAATGGCCTTTCTATGAAATCACACTATCTTAGTATAAATTATCTTCTTAGGATGTAACCACTATGTGAAACCCTCTCATGACATGCTTAGTCATCTTGTAACATGAAATGTAACTCCAGTTTCATTTCTTTTAGACATTCTACCTTATATTAACTTTTGAAATCTAGCATTTTAGCTTCTAAGGAACACATTTGAGTTTAACTAATAATCTTTCTATTGACGAGTTTGAATCCAAGTTCATGACTCTATTGTCACTCTAGGGAATCAAAAATTGGAATAGACTAATCTCTCTACTGACTTGTATTATCATTAGGTACATGTGAATATCTTCCTTTGGATCTTAATACTAACTGTACTTTGTGGCATCTTTTGATATATAACACCCACATATACACATATATATACATATACCTATACATATGTACTTACACATGCCAACACACACACACAGAGACACACACACATGCACATGTACACACACATATATATATATATATATTATAAAACTAGATTATAAGCAATTCTTTGTAGAATTCATTTATTCTTTGCCTATAGTTATCATTATAAATATTAAATGAGAAAAGAAAATTGAAAGGATTGATTGTAATTTGTGAGATATATACACAAAAAAATCAGATCTCATTTAGACAACTATAGCCCTTGTATCTTAGCAAACAAAAATTTATGGCCAAGAACTAGTTCAAATAAAAATATTTTTACATGTTAGATGACTGGTCAAAAAGTATGAAAACAAGTTGAATAATATTTATAGAAAATTCATGAGGTGAAGATTAAAATCCTTGGGTGGGATTTTACCTTGGTCAATGCAACATGTAATAGTATTTAGATCTATTCAAGCTCTCCTAGAAGAGATATATATATATATATATATGTATGTATGTATGTATATACACATGAGCGCGTGCACACACACACAAATATATATATATATATATATATATATATATATATATATATATATATATATATATATATATATATCAAGGGATACTTTACTTGACTAGACTTTTAGCTCAATCTCTATTGTCTTTTAGCCATTTCTTCAATATAATTCCTTGGATTGTTCTGGGTGAGCCTCTTATTCTCAAGCGATGGAAAAGGGATATGCCCTTAGAGAAATACTAGCTAAATGAGATTCTCGTTAGATTAAGAGCTATGATCTTGATATAAAGCTTTTGGATGATTAGATTTTTAGTATGATAGGATCCTATATATGAAAATCCCTGAGGCCTAATGATCTAACACAACACATGCAAAGTATTGGTTTTTCTAGGATCCACATGTTAGTCCATGTTGGTTCCGTTTTTCCTTTTGAAGTGAAACTCTATGTAAAGACCTGAATGAATATTCTATGCATATCAATATGAATGTGTTCCATATAAATGTAGCCACTAAGGTACATTTGGTCATGCCTTTAAACACCACAATTATAAACCTAATAAGATTGGGCCTTCTAAGAAAAAGATTTAGATTCCAAAGAAGAGTACTACTAGTGAGAAGGATGAATTTCATAAGAGGCATTGTATGATGCTCATGAGTTCATGGCTATCTAGTGAGCATCACTTAGATCTAAATGATATCTACTCATCATGCTCAAAGCATAAGAGACATTTGGACAAGTGTGTAACATTGCATACATGATGGATTCAATTGCCGACCCATGAATTCATACTCATGCGATCCCTTTCTTCACAAGAATGGGGACATTGAAATTTAGATATGGTAACTTCATTAGCATGAGAAAGTTTCCTCTCTTTGAGTTCTCCATGCTGAACCACATGAACACTTTTTCAGTGTATGTGCTTTGACTTAGTCCAATAAGCCTTCTTGATATGTCTCTATAGATCTTTATCCCCAAGATATAGGATTCTTCTCCCAAGTCTTATATATAGAATGTATTTCCAAGCCATGTATTTACCTTTTGTAAAGTAGGGATGTCACTCCCCATCAATAGTATGTCATATACATATAATATAAGGAATAATACCATGATCCCACGAACCTTCTTATACACACAAGGTTCATCTTCATTTTGAACAATGACAAACTCTTTGACTGTCTCATCAAAATGAAGATTCCATCTCCTAGATGCTTGCTTCAATCCATAGATTAACCTTTGTAGCTTACATACTTTATTTGCAAATTTTGGATTATAAAACCCTCAACTTGTATCATATACACATACTCAACAAGATTCCCATTACTAAATGCGATTTTAACATCCATTTGCCAAATCTCGTAGTCATGATAAGTTGCAATAGCAAGCATGATCTTGATGGACTTAACCTTGGCCACTAGAGAAAAGGTTTCATCATAATCAACACCTTGAACTTGTCTAAAACCCTTTGCAACCAATATACCCTTATATGTTGTACTTACCATCCATGTCGGTCTTCTTCTTGAAGACCCACTTGCACCCTATGGGTTTTACCCCTTCAGGTGGATCCACTAAGGTCCATACCTTGTTGGTATACATGGATTCCATGTCAGATATCATGGACTCAAGACATTTACCAAACTCTCGTCCTTCAATAACATCTTGATAGGTAATTGGATCATCATCTATGACCAATTCACTGCCTTCCCCAGTCACAAGATATCCATATCTCTTAGGTTCAAGGCATGCCCTATTAGATCTATGAGGTTCTTGTGTTACTTGAGAGGAATTTGAGATTCCACAACCACTTGTGAGTCTCTTTGTTCCTCTTGTGCCTTCTATGGTTCACTGTTTTCTTTTTGGTCTTGAACCCTTTGAGTTCTACTTTCCTCCCACTGATTCCTCTAGAAATAAATTTCTTCTCAAGGAATATACCAGTCCTGGCAACAAAAACTTTGTTGTCAGATGGATTATAAAATTAATATCCCCTTGTCTCTTTGGGATATCCCACAAAATAACATTTATCAGACTTAGTGTCAAAATTTTTAGGAAACATTTTCCTAACGTAAGTTTCACATACCCAAATCTTCGTAAAAGACACATCAGGACATTTCCCATTCCATATCTCAAATGGTTTCTTTTGAACCATCTTAGATGGTACTCAGTTTAGTGTAAATGTGGCATTTTCAAGATCATACCCGCAGAAGGAAGTTGGAAGATCAACAAAATTCATCATTGATTGCACCATATCCAGTAATGTGCAATTCCTTCTTTCTGACACACCATTATGCTGTGGTGTTCCAGGTGGAGTCTATTGGGATACAATACCATGGGCTCTCATAAGGTCCTCAAACTCTTGGCTTAAGTATTCTCCACCTCGATCGGATCAAAGTGCCTTAATACTTTTGCCAAGCTGGTTCTGTACTTTATTCATAAACTCTTTGAACTTTTCAAGAGTTTCTGACTTATGTTTCATCAAGTAAATACAACCATACCTACTAAAATCACCAGTAAAGGTAATGAAGTTATGACAACCTCAATTTCTCACTCTCATTGATTATACCCTTTTCTCTTTCTAGATGTGACTTAAATTCTTTTAATTGAGTTAAATACCATAGTATGAATATGATGATGATCTATTTTGGTGATATCGACTATCATTTGTACTTTGTGGGACATTTGTATGCTCTTTTGAACTAACCATCATGGTTTAATACACCACCTTCCTACATCTAATATTGAACCTCATTACTCTATACTTTTGAATTCCTAATATATTTATAGAGCTCTCATTTACGAATCTAACAACCCCAAAATCGCATCTTTTGGACCTATGAAGCTCTAGATATGATGTTTTGAAGATTATACGTTTTTTAGCCTTTTTCTTTGTAAGTTTTAAGCTGTTTGGGCCATTATTTTTCGCCACTTTGGATCCAATTTGAACTGAGGCCCATCCGCTTGCTCCCCTATTCACCTCCCGACTCCTGGAGGTTACCTATGGATAGGGAGCCGCCGTTCTCCTCCTCTTCCAAATCGGGCAACGACGGAAGCAATGCCTAAAACCCTAAACCCAGGGTCCTTTTATACCCCTCGAGCTCTAACCCTAGACCCCATTCTCTCTTTTTTTGTTCCTCCTTGCGCCAGTCTTCCCAGGCGGCACGCTGGCCAAAGCCGGCGGCTAAGGCAGCCATCCCCCTCGCACGCCATCACAGCGGCGCTCACAGTCGGGATACCAAGGAGCCAGCGTGCCTTGAAACCTCCAGAAGCTTGCTGCTTCTTCCCCAGGCTATGCGGCCGCACTGGCCATGGTATTTGGCGGGGGCGCGGAACCCTTGTTCCTCCCCTGTTTCACGGAAGAAACAGAGCAATCCCGAGCGAGATCATGAGGGGTAGGAAGCGGCGGTAAGCGAGGGTCCACGACCCCTCTTTGGCGGTGGACAGCATCTTGACACAGCGCCTGGCCGATGGAAATTGCTAGGCCAGCAACTTGGAGCGGTGAGCAGCGGGCACAAGAAGGTCCAGATCTGAAGGGGGCGCGGTGACGAGCGACCCTGACCGTGGCCGCCGATCCCTGATCCAAGGATCTGTGTCCCAAGGGAAATAATCAAGGGTATGCTGCTTGATTACTCTATAGTTTGATTTATAATGTTTTTCTAAAAATGATATCTCGCTAATCCCTTGGCCAAAAATGTTGAACCAATATATCAAATCGATCAACTCGACGAGACCTACATATTGGGCCTAGTCCCACACTCTAAATTAAATGTTTGTTCCCTGATTTCTGGAAAATACTAGCATTAGTCATCTTTGAGAACATTTATCCACTATTATGATCAATCTTGCATCTTTAATAACTATTCACTCTCCTAACCATGAAATCAGTAGTGTTTATTCACCTTGAACCAAGATGAGCTCTTAATCTCCCCTATTGATCCATGGGTGTCCCTAATGCATGTTGTAGCTTATTCATTGACTTTAATGCATGATTATGATGAAGTTTGAATCTTTGATATACTTATAGCCTCCTAAGCATCAAATCAGTAGCTCTTTTTCTCTTGTGACCCTAATGAAGGCCCTAATCGACCCATCGTTCATGAATGACCTCAATTGTACATATGTGCCTACTATGGACTATAATGATGAACTTTGTCCTAGAATGCTAATCTTGTTGCTCATGGACAACCACCTAATCTAATTATGTGCTTATGATGTCTTTATATTGCTGATCTAAACCATCCCTTATGCTTGGCTCTTATTCATCAATGACTTTTAACCTTGATATGAAACTTGAACCACACCATCATGATGACCTCTAGATCAGCACAATATCATATAATGAACCAATAAGCAACTTGGAACCTATCTTGGCCAAAACCCTAAAGTACATCCAATTAGGATTAATGATGAGAATCTAATGCATGTATATAATCTTGTTGTTAATTAGGTTTGGCATATGGCTAGATGGTGAAGGATATATTAGGTTATGAATCTCTGAATCAGGTATGGGCCTTATCTAGTTATATGACTACCGCTTTCTTGCTTGAAAAGACATATATTGTATGCTTGTTTGTCTATTTTATCAAATATTGCCATGTAGTATTGCTATGTCATACTCGATGTTTGCTTCGTCCGTTTTATAACTTGAACACACATATATATATGAAACTCCATTATAATATTGTTGATAAAGGGCTCTTGGTTACGACCTTGAGGTCCCTCTCGTATAAAAGGGTTAGCTAAGCTTGAGCACCCTTACGGACCCTTCCGACGGGAAGATGGTCAAAGGCCTTAAACATGTTTGATATTGATATTGTTGGTATAATGGAGTGAAATGACATAAAATATGGTTTCACATTTGTTAAACAATTAACTTGTTTATTCTTGTTCATTTAATCTTGAAATCTTTTCAAAATTATGCAAAGCTTATATATATGTGTTTCTTTCAGCCCCATACTCAACACCTCGTGTGTTGACCCATTTCTCGTATGTTGTTTTTAGGTTCAGAGATGGCTAGAAGGTTGATGGGCTTGGTGAGCTATGCTAGGTGTACTTGTTGTAAGATCCAGATATAATATACATGAGCAGACTTGTATAAAGTGACTCTTGAACATGTAATTGAAATCATGTAATATAATGATGTTTCTTAATATATCTTGTTGATTGTTGAGATTATGTTGGTGCATTTATCTTGTTATCTGTTCATGTGTGCTAAGCTTTACGCTTCCGCATTTCGCCTTTGGTATACGTTTGGTTCATGGGACTGGGATTCCGGTTCCGTGACAGATGGTATCAGAGCATGAATAATAACTACACCAAACATTGCTCACATGAAAACACAAACTAAACTCACCTTACATCTCAACCCTAGAAATTTAATGAAATATCCTTGTGGATTAGGTTGACTTAGCCTCTAGGTTAGAACCTAGATGTTCTAGAACTAGGTGTAGACTTGTGTAAGTTACCTCCCTAGACATGATTCGCGACATGTGATTCGGATGTCTACACAAGTGTGCACCATGTTCTTGCTAGTTCTCTAGGTGTCATGATACTAGACTACCTCATGAGTGTGGTAACTCGTTTTGGTTTTGGTTTTATTCGAATGGAGTATGGTGGTTTTCATCGCCTATTTAAACGTTGGAGAAAACCTATTTCAAGTATTATTATATGTAGCTATGAAAAATGTTACCACACCTAGAAAGGCAGTGAGTGTCTATGTAACCTAAGAGAAAGAGATGTAACATCAAGTCTAGATAAGAGAGTTTAGATGATAGTGATAGTCTCTAGAGTTGTCTAGAGCCATGATAAAGGTTAGGCTAGTGAGTAGCATAGATAACCTAAGATAGTGATGATAGTGATGATAGTGATAATAATGTTAATGTTGATCTCAATGTTGATATTGATGTTGATGTTGATGATGATCTTGATATTGATAAGACCCAAGATGTTTGAGGAAGAATAAGTATGTTTGACGATATGAGATGAGTTTGACCATGCAACCCTAGCTAAACCTAGCACCTTGTATGATACATACCACTTGGTTGATGTGCTAAACATAGCTAGTGGGTGGACATGCTTGCTTGTACCTAGTCTTGTATGTGTGGAGATATGATATATGGTTCGAGACCAACACGGGCCTCAATCTCTTTACAAAGGAAGGCCTCTAGCATGGGACATATGAATAGGAAGACATGTTGATATGAGTTGACCCGTATCGGGAAAAGGTTAGAGTACCTAAACTCCAGAATATTTGAAACGTTGAATATTATGAATGATGAAATACTTGATGATGAATCCCTAGCTAGAATACTTCTAAGTATATGAGTTGAGTGACCTAACGTGTGGTTTCCTTGAAATTGTTGAACCCTAGACTTCCTATGAAAACATCTAACCTTAGAGAAAGAGGCATTTGAAAATTTGATGCTTGATATATAGGTGAGGGAGATGTCCCAAGACCCAAGATGATGTATATGATGTGTGATATCCATGATGAGCCTCATACTCGGGTTAGTAATTGTATGTAAAGGAATCTAGTGGTTACCCTTGTTTCTCAAAAGATGGGTAGTAATTTTATTATAGGTAGAAGTTTGTGATTAACATGTCTTGTTGGACACATGTATGTCTTAGATTGAGTGGCTAGTGATTGTGAAGCTCTTTCTGATACAAGTGAGAAAGCTTCAAAACCTCGATGTTGATGATATTTGATACATGATAGAATCTCACTTAAGTTAAAATCTTGATATATGTGCAATGAGCCACTCTCATGAGATAGACCTAGTATGAAATCATTGTATACATAAAAGATGTACCCTTGAAATCATGAAATTAATATGATGATGTCATGAAATCTTAGCTTGAAAAATCAGGAGTAACGTGCCCAATCTCATACCCAATGGAAAAAAAATATGATTAACTTGATATGCCGATGATCTTGGGGACATAACTTGAATAAGCATAATGAATAAATTGTTTATTTTCAGATCCAAAAAATGCTTGATGATGCCATAGTATGATAGAACAATAAGTAAATGTGTTTAGAATCAAGACGAGTACACCCTTGATGATGGTAACCTAGTGTGCATCCCACTGTGGGTATTTCCTTGACAACAATGGTTGAATAACCAGACCTGATGGATCCTGACAAGACTCTAAACTATAATCTTGGATGAATTTCGAGGACGAAATTTCCTATAAGGAGGGAAGGATGTGACAACCTCAATTTCTCACTCTCATTGATTATACCCTTTTCTCTTTCTAGATGTGACTTAAGATCTTTCAATTGAGTTAAATACCATAGTATGAATATGATGATGATCTATTTTGGTGATATCGACTATCATTTGTACTTTGTGGGACATTTGTATGCTCTTTTGAACTAACCATCATGGTTTAATACACCACCTTCCTACATCTAATATTGAACCTCATTACTCTATACTTTTGAATTCCTAATATATTTATAGAGCTCTCATTTACGAATCTAACAACCCCAAAATCGCATCTTTTGGACCTATGAAGCTCTAGATATGATGTTTTGAAGATTATACGTTTTTTTTAGCCTTTTTCTTTGTAAGTTTTAAGCTGTTTGGGCCATTGTTTTTTGCCACTTTGGATCCAATTTGAACTGAGGCCCATCCGCCTGCTCCCCTATTCACCTCCCGACTCCTGGAGGTTACCTATGGGCAGGGAGCCGCCGTTCTCCTCCTCTTCCAAATCGGGCAACGACGGAAGCAATGCCTAAAACCCTAAACCCAGGGTCTTTTTATACCCCTCGAGCTCTAACCCTAGACCCCATTCTCTCTTTTTTTGTTCCTCCTTGCGCCAGTCTTCCCAGGCGGTGCGCTGGCCAAAGCCGGAGGCTAAGGCAGCCAGCCCCCTCGCACGCCATCACAACGACGCTCACAGTCGGGATACCAAGGGGCCAGCGTGCCTTGAAACCTCCAGAAGCTTGCTGCTTCTTCCCCAGGCTATGCGGCCGCACTGGCCATGGTATTTGGCGGGGGCGCAGAACCCTTGTTCCTCCCCTGTTTCACGGAAGAAACAGAGCAATCCCGAGCGGGATCACGAGGGGTAGGAAGCGGCGGTAAGCGAGGGTCCACGACCCCTCTTTGGCGGTGGACAGCATCTTGACACAGCGCCTGGCTGATGGAAATTGCTAGGCCAGCAACTTGGAGCGGTGAGCAGCGGGCACAAGAAGGTCCAGATCTGAAGGGGGCGCGGTGACGAGCGACCCTGACTGTGGCCGCCGATCCCTGATCCAAGGATCTGTGTCCCAAGGGAAATAATCAAGGGTATGCTGCTTGATTACTCTATAGTTTGATTTATAATTTTTTTTCTAAAAATGATATCTCACTAATCCCTTGGCCAAAAATGTTGAACCAATATATCAAATCGATCAACTCGACGAGACATACATATTGGGCCTAGTCCCACACTCTAAATTAAATGTTTGTTCCCTGATTTCTGGAAAATACTAGCATTAGTCATCTTTGAGAACATTTATCCACTATTATGATCAATCTTGCATCTTTAATAACTATTCACTCTCCTAACCATGAAATCAGTAGTGTTTATTCACCTTGAACCAAGATGAGCTCTTAATCTCCCCTATTGATCCATGGGTGTCCCTAATGCATGTTGTAGCTTATTCATGGACTTTAATGCATGATTATGATGAAATTTGAATCTTTGATATACTTATAGCCTCCTAAGCATCAAATCAGTAGCTCTTTTTCTCTTGTGACCCTAATGAAGGCCCTAATCGACCCATCATTCATGAATGATCTCAATTGTACATATGTGCCTACTTTGGACTATAATGATTAACTTTGTCCTAGAATGCTAATCTTGTTGCTCATGGACAACCACCTAATCTAATTATGTGCTTCTGATGTCTTTATATTGCTGATCTAAACCATCCCTTATGCTTGGATCTTATTCATCAATGACTTTTAACCTTGATTACTCTATTATGAGTCTCATGACCTAATCTAAGCATAAACATCCTAAACCTTGTCATGTCCACATGGAACATCATAATGATATGAAACTTGAACCACACCATCATGATGACCTCTAGATCAACACAATATCATATAATGAACCAATAAGCAACTTGGAACCTATCTTGGCCAAAACCCTAAAGTACATCCAATTAGGATTAATGATGAGAATCTAATGCATGTATATAATCTTGTTGTTAATCAGGTTTGGCATATGGCTAGATGGTGAAGGATATATTAGGTTATGAATCTCTGAATCAGGTATGGGCCTTATCTAGTTATATGACTACCGCTTTCTTGCTTGAAAAGACATATATTGTATGCTTGTTTGTCTATTTTATCAAATATTGCCATGTAGTATTGCTATGTCATACTCGATGTTTGCTTCATCGGTTTTATAACTTGAACACACATATATATATGAAACTCCATTATAATATTGTTGATAAAGGGCTCTTGGTTACGACCTTGAGGTCCCTCTCGTATAAAAGGGTTAGCTAAGCTTGAGCACCCTTACGGACCCTTCCGACGGGAAGATGGTCAAAGGCCTTAAACATGTTTGATATTGATATTGTTGGTATAATGGAGTGAAATGACATAAAATATGGTTTCACATTTATTAAACAATTAACTTGTTTATTCTTGTTCGTTTAATCTTGAAATCTTTTCAAAATTATGCAAAGCTTATATATATGTGTATCTTTCAGCCCCATACTCAACACCTCGTGTGTTGACCCATTTCTCGTATGTTGTTTTTAGGTTCAGAGATGGCTAGAAGGTTGATGGGCTTGGTGAGCTATGCTAGGTGTACTTGTTGTAAGATCCAGATATAGTATACATGAGCAGACTTGTATAAAGTGACTCTTGAACATGTAATTGAAATCATGTAATATAATGATGTTTCTTAATATATCTTGTTGATTGTTGAGATTATGTTGGTGCATTTATCTTGTTATCTGTTCATGTGTGCTAAGCTTTACGCTTCCGCATTTTGCCTTTGGTATACGTTTGGTTCATGGGACTGGGATTCCGGTTCCGTGACAGAAGTATTGATAACCACCTCTGGCATTTGTTCTAAAAGGCCCACATACATTAGTATGTATGAGACCTAATAGATCACTAGCTCTCTCATTGCTACCAGTGAATGGAGTCTTGGCCATCTTGACCAACAAACAAGATTCATATGTATCTATTGATTCAAAATCAAAAGAGTCCAGATAACCATCTCTATGGAGTCTAGATATGCATTTCTCATTTATGTGCCCTAGATGACAATGCTAAAGGTATGTTTGGTTTGAGTCATTGAGCTTTTTTCCTTTTGGTATTTATTTTATATATGCTTGTCTCTACATCTATCAAGTATAGATCATAAGACATTGGGGCACTACCATAAAAGATCCCATCTTTGATGATAGAACATTTTCCATTATTTATCAGAAATTCGAATCTATTCTTATCCAAACAAGATACAAATTTATGTTCCTATCAATGGAAGGTATATAATAGCAGTTCTCTAACTCTATTCCAAGACCAATTGGTAGACATAACTCATAGGTTCCAACTGTGCTAGCCTCAACTCTTACACCATTTTCAATTTGCGATTCTACGTCACCTTTCTCGAAAGGTCTACTTCTTGTCTGATCCTTCACATTTGAGCAAATGTGTGATCCACATCTGATATCTAGTACCCATGATGAGGAAGTAGTAAATTTAACCTCAATCATGTATATACCATATGTAGAGATCTCAATCCCTTTCTTTATCATCCTAGGTTCCCTTATCCTTCTCCTTATTTTGAGTGCAAAAGATTTAGACTTTAGCTTAGCCACATAATGATTCTTGGCCTTACCTTTGTCCTTGGACTCAACTCCACTGATCATTATCATGGATTTGTCCATCTTCATTTGTACTTTGACACTTATCAAAATGTCAAGCAACTTTGATAGCAGTCTAGCCAAGTTACACAAGTGATAACACTCGATAAACTGGATACAATTGTAAAATCATATCCGTGGATAACTCTTGACCTAAAGGAAATCCTAGTCTTTCAAGATGCTTCATATGCCCAATCATATTGAGCACATGAGGATCTACTGGATCTCCACCTCTTTCAATTTGCACTTAAATAGTGACTTAGAGACATTGTACCTTTCATGCTTATCATGCTGTTTATGCTACTCATAGTTCATACAACCCAACATAAGGTTCTCGATGTTCAAAACATCATAAGAATGCTTCAAAGAAGCATCCATGTCACTCTTAGGCGAATTTGGAGTGGATACTGGCACTGGTGTTTCAGGAACATGCAGAACACTTCTCAATGTCCTACACTAGTTATGGAAATAAATCTCATTTAATTCATCCGATTGCGATGATTGAGTGTTTTCCATTTGATTCTACAAGAGAAAATTTGCTTTTGTCAAAAACCATTTTCGATTTAATTTGATTTGAAAGTTGATATTAATTAGGCCTTTAATTAACTATCAATCCCACTATTTTTTTTTCAAATTGATAGTTCTCAATATCAATTTGGAAGATTGCAACATAAAATCTTCTAGTGGGCCAAGATCC
Organism: Alisma plantago-aquatica; assembly: GCA_963693085.1. NCBI lineage: Eukaryota > Viridiplantae > Streptophyta > Magnoliopsida > Alismatales > Alismataceae > Alisma > Alisma plantago-aquatica. Next base: position 795,868,162 of record OY856413.1, on the reverse strand, counting down.
AAAACAATTCAGTCAATACCCAACCAATGCTGGTGCTCATGACCAATTCTTAAGGTAGGCAACATTTACCAACTTCATCTTATGCAACTCTTGGATAGATGACATGCACAACTCCTTGCCATAATCATCTACATGCTTCTTTGCACTTAATCCTATTAAGGTCACCTAGGTAAGCCTGATCCATAAGCCAACACGATAGAATATGCACTGGGCAGACCCACATATCTACCATCACACTTTCACGGGATGGACAACACACCACGGTTAGTCGATCAAGATTTTCATGTGTGCTGATTATGGAAAGCATCTAAAACTTAATATTTTAATTTAGGGAGTTTGTATATATGCATATACATTAACCAATCACCACATATATAGTATGTATCATATACATGCTATAACCCATAATGAAAATATGCAATAAATGAAAAGCGATGGTTATGGCCACCCTAATGTAATTCCTTGGATCCACAAGGAATTACCAAAACCTAGGTCCACATCACATGCTATTATTGATGACATCTGTGCTTTCCAATTTGGGTTGACTGGTTCAACCTTTGAACCAGTCAGCTCGCCTTCTGGATGGTCAGTTGGTCACCTCTATCTGGTCGTCTGGCTCCTCCAAACTACCGATGGTTGTTCTATAGCTGATCATTTGGATCCTCCAAATGGTCATCTTGTATAGTCCTTTAGGCTCCTGGTCGGATCACTAGCCGATCGTCTTGGCCCCACCAAATGGTCATCTTGGTCCCACCAACTGGTCGTCTCAGACCCTCCAGCCGGTCGGCTCAGATCCTCTATACGGTCAGATGGCATCTTTCTTCTTCATAAAAAAAAGTAAACTAATCTACTTTTACATAACTGTTGAGAAATCTCAAGTTACATTTGAGGAGAGCAAAGGTAAAAGAGAATAATACTTTTACATTAGGAAGATAATAGAGAGGCTCAGTTCGCAGACTGAGATAAATAGGATAAAACAACCACACAACCATACACATATAATAGGGGTTATTGTCCATAACCATGCTATACATCCACCATCAAAACTCGCTTTTAGGGTGACAAGTGAATTGCATATATATATATATATATATATATATATATATATATATATTCGTTTGGATTCTTCTGTGGTGATTAGATGGACGTGCACATCAACCAGTTGAAATATTCACATCACATGCAATAAATAAACTCGATGAAACCAAAATTCTGATCATATAGATTATTCAAAAGCATAATTAATTGACGTGACTTTGATACCACTGTAGGGAAATACAACATCAGATAGGCAGTAAAGTTTTTTTTACTGACATATTTTCCATTGTCTAGCAGATCACGTCAGTAACTATGCAATGGAAAGGATGGTTTTATGAAGATATACCTGGTCCTAGAGTAAGTATAGCGACAATCCTTGTCGATGTATATGCATGTTATATCTTGGACGGTGTCTGTGCAGCTCCTAGTTGTATTGGGACTTGTCCGACTGTGCTCCTATAGGGACAGTACTAGGACTTGTCTGACTACTCCTCCATAGACAACAAACTCGAATGTTATCGTCTATAACAACTCCTCCCATCACAGACTACTGGGTGACATCATCCTCCTTAGCAATGGGCAAAGTCTACCTTGCCTTTAGAGAAGTCCACACAGACCAACTAGAACTCCCGTAATCTGACCAGAACAGACATGAAGGAGTTGTCCCTCCTGTTGGTGTACTAGTCACCAACCTGCTCTCCCACAACAATGATCCTTAGTTTTTTTTCTCCCGTAGCTATCCCTCCCTAGTTGGGTAGGACTTGCTTGGGCTCTCTCAGTTACCACAACCAGAGAGGAAAATAATTGCCAAAGCAACTGATTCTGAATTATTTGTGTCATATTCTGGGAAGCTCCCCATTACCCCTTTGTTTATATTAGAGGCCAGGGTCAGGGTTCCTAGTCTGTGCGAGAGTGTAAAAGACTGGAAGATCTTGAACTTTCATAACAATTCTGGAAACTTTCCAGCATGCGACAACCGAAATAGCCATCTGGCAAACCTAGACAGCCGTCTGACACATGAGATGGTCATTTTGTAGTTTTCCAGTTTTGTACATATGTCAAAAATTCCATTAGTACACGTCATGACGTCAGAACCAATCCTTGATGCAATTGAATTACATCCCTGAAACAGCCATTTGGTACATGTGAGATGGGCATATCACACCACCTGAGATGGGCATCTCACACCACCTGAGATGGGCATCTCACACCACCTGAGATGGTCGTCTCACATAAGAGAGATGGGCATCTCATAGGCCAGTTCAGGCTGAATTCTATCCAATGCACAATACAATCAACCTGACATTTCAAATGACTATCTCAACACTTAAACCGATCATTTGGCAGTCCAGTCAGCTGATTTGTTGCATGAGTTGAATACCTAAATACTTTAATAATAAATCCAATTGTCATTCAAGATCAAACTCATCTTCTAGATGAGTTGCTATGTGTGTGACCCTATAGGTCCCATATTATGTTGGTAGTGAATGACCATAACAACTTATGACATCACAAGCAATAAGAGGTGTCTAGTCACACATAATTGCTATCAAAATAAATGAAAAGTTGGAGAACAACTTCAACCTACAATCTGTGCATAGTGTTACAATGTTTGTATAGTTCCTTTTTCACTGACATCTGTATTGAAATAGAGGCATGGAGCAGTCATCCTCATTATAATTCAATCTTGTTTCTTGAACCAGAGCAAACTGTCTGAGATATATGTAAGCTCAGTATCACATATTGAGTCACATGTGTGTGGCCACACATTTTTTAGTATCTCTAATGAAGAGGACTTAGATATCACACTCCCTTAGGAGGGACAAATTCCATCTCTATCACTCACAGTCAGTCCCCATGTGTCATAGTCACCCAATCATCACCAATCTGAAAACCCATGTTTTAGGATTGCGTTTGATGATGTCAAAGCATAATGAACGACATGTAATGAGTGCAATGATTTCAAGTCTAAGAACCAAAAACACCACCGTCACTATAAGACGTGATTCTGACTTACCTAATTATGGTTTCCATGTATCACTCTTATGATGGGTCTATCTGATACACTGTTCTCTAACATGTATCTGTGTGCTTGGTTTGATATCACCATATCATGGCTAATGAAATTATGTGATCAACCAACTCACACTCTGATCTTATGTCTTATTGCTGTCTATTTACCTTCCACAATAACAATCGATCAGGGCCATAACAAGAATGCATATACTCTTAACATCTTAATGATCTCATTGTTCATGTCCTCAACTTGAAGACATACATCATCAAGTAATATAATTCTCTAGAAATTTATTATGTTATTTCATAATCTCAAAACTGAATAATCAGAATAAATTGGAAGCTTGCCTTTATTAATAATAAAATCATTTACAAGTTATGCCATTTCAATCATCATATGATTGGCTCTCTGGGCATACATACCAACATAAAATTCTTGCCTTCAAATCTCAAATAAGATAACAATAATAAATAATAAGAATTTTGCACGCTGATTAAATATTAGACTACAACCTTCTAAAAGTAGGGCCCAAACACTTCCACGTTCTGTGCCAAGTAAGTAGGTGAGAGAACCCACAATGCTAAATAATAATATGTATGAAATAGGTGAGAGCACATGTGGCTAGGTGAGAGTACCGTCACCCATATATTGGAAAGTTGTACAATGGGATCCAACCCCATAACGTACCACCACTAATAGATAGTAAAAGTCTCAACAATCAAACATGCATATAATAGAGAGGCAAGATAAAGTTCACTCCAATCAATCCATCAAATTAGGGTTTCTATTATGAAATGAACCAATAAGATGCAAAATTGCAATAAAAGTTGCAAATTGATACGTATGAAAAAGAAAGAGAGCCAATTCATATTTTAAACATGTCATAAGATAAAGTTAACAGATTGGACCCAACCGCATCAAACATGTATAATCAAGTGACATATAGAGAAACATTCCACAATCAAGTCAAAGAGAGAAGAAAATAGAATTATTTTCCAATATGACTCATAAAGAGAAGCAACATACTCAAGAACGTGTATCCAAATTCAGGGTCAAACTCTAGATCCAAACCAAGGTCCAAAGCTACCTATTAAGAATCCAGATGAATTAGGGTTTGTACTCCTATAAATAAAACCCTAAAAATACCTTTTATCATTACTATTTTAGTTATGGAAATTAGATAATCTGATATAGTATGATTTCCTAGTTTCAAAACATATTAATTCATCAATTTTTGACTTACAAATCAATAGATATGAATTTTACAAGATTAAAATAATGAGGGAAAATCCATAAAAATAATGTATTTAATTAGTTAGAATTAGGTTACCAAAACTTATACCAAATGGTAGCTCTTATTTTTATAATTCCAAAACTTATTTTGTTTTACTTTTCTGAATTATAATTTATTTATCATGGACAAGGATCCACAGAAGCCGAGATCAACAGTTTGTGGGAAGTCCGTCCCTTGTGTGATTGTACTCCCTAAGAACACAATCCACATCATCCTAATTTGATTACTGAGATTTAGGAGTTGATTTTTTGAGTAAAGACATGGTTATTGGTGGTGATCCCTCAGACCCCCAATTATTTTTATCATTTAATCTCAATTATTTGTTTCTGCACTTTTATTTTGTTCTTAGCATTAATCAAATTTCAACAACCAGAATTTTCTTTCTTGTTCTCACTATTGATTTTGGATTTCAACCATTTTATCTCTACCTTCCCTTTCAACCATTTTATCTCTGCCTTCCCTTGATTCGATACTTTACTATACTAAATCTAACTTGGTACTTGCATGAAGTTGACAACCTAGTTAGAAGGTTAAACTCTAAGAGTTTTCCTAGTGATTGGTGTGAAACGACACACATCAATTTGACAGCTTTACAGGAGAAGGCAAGTGTTTTTTTGAAATCAATTTCTTTGTAGTTAGGATTCTTCTTTTCATAATTTTCATTTGATTTTACAATTTTTAGTTTGTTGCATAATTTTAATCTTGTTTCATAATTTCTTAGCTTGTTTAAAATTTCAATACTTGTTCTATAATTGTTTTTACTTTCTAGTTCATTTTTTTGACAATCATCCAGAGATTAGATCTTATTCATCCTACTCTCTAGTGTAGGCCAAAACAAGTCAAAATTTAGATTAACATCTAAAGCTAGCCAAACAGGCTTTATAGAACAGAACGAACAAGGAGTAAAAGACTGAAGGGAAATTTTGCTATGTTGTCAACCACTTGATTAAGCTCATGAAGGATATACATCACTTGGAGCTATCTCATAGTAGCCTTAGTGGTACGGAATTGTCTCTAGGATGGTTGGAGTTTCAGGGCTCGACAGTACTCCTGGTTGACCACCTCAACCGAGGAGCTAGAGTTTGAAAGAATGACCAAATTGTCTAGACCTAAACTGGCACAGAGGGAAGATGCCAGTACAATAGCTTTAAGTTCTGATTCAATGGCTGAAGAAGCATGGAATGGGATGCCTCGACCGTGGAGACAATGCCCATTACAGTTGATAATGTGAATTCCGGCACTGGCTTTCCCCTCCTACTTTAAAGGCCGCATCTATGAAAACCACATAATCATGTAAACTCAGTCTGTAGAACCATTTGTTCATGGAGGTATGCTTTGGTTGTATAAAGCTTGACATGTGAATAATGGAACTAGTATGTTCATGAATAAAAGCGATCACAGATTGAAGATGAGGGCGGGTCTATTGATGAATAGTCTTGTTTCTAAAGTTCCAGGAGTGCCGACGAAAAACCATCTAAAGGACTTGATCATACGTACTACCCTCACCGGAAATGATCCAGGCAATCCAGTCATCCTCCTTAAGGAGGAGAGTCCACTGGGGAACTTCAAGATGAGTCCAGATGCCCAAACTCACAGAGCAGTCCCGCAGATAGTGGATAAGTGTTTCTTCTGCATTCTTGCAAATGGGGTAGAGGCCGTCAACATCCATGTGCCTGTGCTTCTTTTCTACGTTTGTCAGGAGAGCTCGGTGTTGTAGCAGCCATGTGAATGCTTTCAGTCATTTTGGGACTTTCAACTTCCAGAAACCTTTGTAATTACCATGGAGAGGAGGTAGTAAGTCATTACGCAACCAGTCATAGGCCGCTTTGTCTATAAGGACACCTCCTGGATCTAGGGGCCAAGTCCAAGTGTTTGAGCCCACATCCTCAGTCGGGGGAGGAATAAATTGGATCATCTCCCAGCAGAGGGGGAGGAGGTAACTTTTGATGAAGTCAACATCCCAGGCACTAGAGTCAAGTGCCATAGAGCTAACTTTGAGGTCGTGGAATTCAGGTGGAATGTGCCAGTCCGGGGATAAATCAATGATCAATTTCTCATTGATCCATCTGTCTGTCCAGACGTTAGTTTTGGAGCTCCCGAGTTGATTGTTTTATGACAACAACTTGAGATACTTTCGATGTGCCAGTTTATGAAAGCCCATACAGAAGAGCATGGCTTGTTGAGAATGCGGTCTGCTTCCATATACTTCTCCTTCATCACCTTGACCAAAAGGGTGTTGTGGTCATTCAGAAAGAGCCACCCATTTTTCATCATGAGGGAAGCATTTTGGGTCCTCACATCCTTGATATCGAGGCCACCATCTGGCTTAGGAAGCGTGACTTTCTTCCAGGCAACTAGGGAGAGCTTACCCTATACTCGACCACCTAACCAAATGAATGATCTGATATGCTTATTAATGTCGTCACACAGCGAGGGTGAGAGACGGACAGTCTGCATTGTATAAGAAGGTATTACTTGGAGAGTAGCTTTTGCAAGAGTAATTCTTCCTGCTAGTGATAAGGTGCGGGCTAACCAGCTATTCATACTACCTTTAATTGAGTTGACTAAATGTTGATGCGAGTTTTTATTGAGACGAGGGTGTAGGATGGGCATGCCAAGGTATCGACCAAGATCATCAGTCCTTATCTGTAACATCCCTGACCTGGGTTATGCCTTAACCCTGGGAGTTTTTATTAAGCAAGTTAATTAGATCCTTAACTTTATCTTGTGAAAAGTAATTAAGTCTCAAGAGGAACTTATGTTTCAATTTTGGTCCTGTTTGAATAATATTGAAGCAATGTTTGCTTATTTTGGACTAAAGTGCAAATTACCCAAAGTGAGGGGTTAACTTGAAAATGTTACATGAAAAAATGTTCCTCATGTGTTGAAACATCATAGGAATGATTATGATGCAGTGGTATGACTTTCACAAGCCCGAATACCAAGAAAGAGCTGATAAAGCAATGTTTGTGCATTAAAACCTAGTTTTGGTGTAAAGTGCAATTTACCCAAAACCTAGGGTTCAATATGCAAATTACCACTTCAATAAGGTCCCTTATGTTTCTTGGAATCATGTAGAGCAAAGAAAATGAGAGGGGCACCTCATTTGAATTCATTTGGAGGAGAGAGAATCTTGATATTAAAATAATCAAGATTTATGCATAATTGAAACCCTAATTCAATTTAATGCAAAAAGAAATATATTAATTAAAGAACCCTTCAACCAAAAGTTTAAGGATGAATTGGAAAAGAGGTTGTATGAGATTGTTCCTTGCAAAGGCATGGAAATATCTAAAGGAAGTGGATAACTCACTGACATTATTATAAGAAAAAGAAATATCCACTCACATATGGATATTAGTATAATATGATCTAAGGTGCTTAATTTGCATTTTTTTAAATTGAGGATAATTGAGAGGAATAAGAGGCAAATGGGATAGCCTCGTATCCAAGGAATGGAGGGGGAAGAGGCGGCACTAATTTTGGAATTAAATGATTTTTATAAGGCACTTTCTCTCTCATCGATTTTCTTATAAAAACACCCTTTACAAGCCAAATCAAAGGCTTTTTCGAATCCCTTTCTTCTCCTTGCTTGGAAAACAACCAAGGGAGCTTTGGAGGATTAGGAGGACGACCCCCAACCTGTTGGTAAGCTTCTTTACCACTTTCAACCATGATTTCATGGTGGAAATCGAAAATAAATCATTGATTTCTTCTTTTCTTCACTCCATCTTCAACCCTAGCCAATCTTTTCACCCAAAAGCTTGAGGACGAGCCTAGGGGGAGTTGCAAAAGCTTAATCCACCATTTTTTACATGAAGCTCCAAGATTTGAATCTCAATTGGAGGAGGGTTTTATAACTTAAACCCTTACTATTGTTATTGCATTCAATTCCATATCAATTGATGATCCTTTCTTCATTTCCGAAATTCAATTTGGTTGATTGATGCAATCACCATGGAAATCACAGCAAGTTTCATGGGTTTAGAGCTTGATGATGATGACATCATCATAAGCACACACCTCCCCAAATATCCCTTGCAAACGGTTTTAACAATTTGGTCCAAACGGTTTCACCAAACTGTTTGGAGACCAAACGATTTCCAAACCGTTTGGAGACCAAACGGTTTCCAAACCGTTTGGAGGTTTGGACCCCAAACCGTTTAGAGGAGTTGACTATTTGGATGGGTTGACCATTTGAGGTCAGAACCCTAATACATGTTGGATAATGATCTAATGGATCCAATTGATTAATTCAATACATAGACAATCATCAAGTAGCAAATCCTAATCGGGTTAAGTGCTGATTTTGCAATTGATTGTTTTAGAACTTTGGGTTGATTAACCCAAACGGTCTCAAGACCATTTGGAGATCACCCAAATGGTTTCAAAACCGTTTGAGGGTCAACCAAGATCGTTTGGAGGTCTGGGGTTGAGTCTGGTTGAGTAATTGAAGACCCAAAGATACCAAATTGAAATGCAATCAATATCTAATTTGATGATCAATCCAATGATGCAAACCCTAATTGATTTTCACACATTTCAATGACAAGTTGGGAAAATGGTCTCAAGACCGTTTGGATGTCATCCAAATGACCTCAAGACCGTTTGAGGTCAGGTCATATCACATTTTGATGATAATTCATTGGTTTCAATTGAATCGATTCCACAATGTCAACCATTGATAGTTCATCGACTTCAAAACCCTAATTGATGGATTCTTGATTATAAACCTTAGTTTAATTGGGTTCAAAACCCTAATTGGTGGACTAATTGAAGTGTGATTCAATGGTTCAATTGATGAACGGATCAAGGATCTAATGTATAGTCGATTCATTGATTGAAACCTTGAAATTGGTTATATGTTGGAGACCTTTTTGGTCCATTCGGTTTTGAGAGGGTTTGGACCAAAGGGTCTCAAGACCATTTGGGACCAAACGGTCTCAAACCGTTTGGAGACCCAAGCCCATTCGGTTTCAAAAGAAAGTTTCTCAAACGGTTTCAAACCGTTTAGAGATCAAAGGGTCAAGATCGTTTGGTAACTTAAAGTGATCAAATCAATTGATAACTTAATGTGATGAAGGACCAATTGACCCTATAATTGATTACTGATTTATCTTAAAGAAAATCACTAGGGTTGTACCTTTAGGGTACCAAATGATTGGTAATATTAGAAGAGTTATTCCTTGAAGCTTAAATAAGCAATACTATAATATACTATCAAATTGAATGGGCTTAATTGAAGGGTTGATTGACCCAATCTAACCAAGTTTGACATAGTCAATATCCTAGAGAGGATGAGAGAGAGAGAGGAATCCATACATGTAGAATAATCATGTAATGGATAAGCCTAAATACCTTCAATATGAATAAACTATGAATTTTAGGGAATGATCCATAATAAAGAGATCATGAAACCCTAATCAAGAAGATTGATGAACCTTAACCCTAATCTAGGGTAATACCATGTGAAACCCTAATTCATGGTAATGTGATTCAAAACCCTAATTGGGATGAATAGTAAACCCTAATTGTGGGTTATTGAATGTGAAACCCTAATCTAGGGTAATACCATGTGAAACACTAATTCAGGGTAATGTGATTCAAAACCCTAATTGGGATGAATAGTAAACCCTAATTGTGGGTTATTGAATGTGAAACCCTAATCTAGAGTAATGTCATATGAAACCCTAAATAAGAATGATATTATGTGGAACCCTGAATAATGATGTGATGTGAGACTCAAACCCAGGGTGATGCCAAGTAATGATATATGAAACCCTAATGAGGGTATAATGGCCAATACACTAAAGAAGAGTGTGGCTGGCATAATCAAGTAAGATGAGAATGTTACACCATGAAGGGTGAAATTGATAAACCATTTTAATGGTAATGTTGATACTTTAATGAATAAGGATATAAGGGAAAAGATGATGCCTAGATCATTATATATCTAATTCCATGCATGAGTAAAGACCCTATATACCTTACAAAGATGAGAACATGAAATTCTTAGGAATGATATATGCAACACTAAATAATGATGAGGATAACATCCTAAGAGTTGAAATACATAAAGTGGTTGATAATAGTTTATTCTATATCAACAATGCTAAACCATTAAGATAAGTCCATATCATTAAAGATAGTTTGACAAATCTAATGTGTAACCTATGCACTATATAATGAAAGTGATAGGTGAGTGGTTAAAAGTATTAAGAGGGAAATACCTTAATACAAGGTTTATTGATTAACCTAAGTAAGATGAAATGAGGAGAAAAGTGATACATCAAGACATGATAGATATCACATTTAGCATTTCAGGGTTGATATACCTTGATGCATCTTAATCCAACATACTTGGATAAGAAACACAAGACGTGTGTGTTATGTAAATTATTACAATGAAGATGTAATGAATTCTATGCACTCTGATAAGTATTGGCTAAACATTATGAGAAAGGGATTAAGCCAAGATAATGGGTATGATATAAACATACCATGGTAAGGTTGAGAGATGAACTCATACCTTGAATTGATATTCATAAAAGATATATGATGAAAGTAATGATCATGAGTAAATACTTATGATAATATTGAATGCTCCTAGAGGGGTGGAGAAATATATTGGGGTTGAACTAATGATGTAAATATGAAACCCTAACTAATGAGAAATGGGAGATCCTAACCCTAAATTGGGTAATGGAATGGAAAATCCTATTTGATAGTAAACCCTAACCCTGATATAGGAATAGTGGTGTTACTATTGTATCACATGATGTGATAAATGAATCATATGACTATTATCATGTCTATTAACCATGCATATATCATGAGTTGGTGATCATAGACAGATTTGAGCTATGGCTTTTATATAATAAAATATGGATTGGCCTTGTGTGCCTTAATGTTGTTGTTTCTTAGTAAAAGTAACACAATTTGCATGGACTCTATGAGTCATATGAGTAAGTGCTGCCTAGTGAAAGGTGACAAGACATTTAATGGGCCTTGTGATCCATATGAAATGCTTGCGTAACAAGTATCATGTATACCTCGGTGTGAGGACCTAGAGGTAATAGTTACCTAACAAGTAGAAACAGTCATAGTGATGAATTGAGGGTATGAATACCCAATTTTGATAAGTAAGATAATGGTGTTGCTGTGAGATGTGAACTTTCAAGTAATGAGATAAGGGATTAAAATCCCAATTTATTATAAGTTCTGGTAAAGCTATAGATAAGAGCTTACATATTTCTTTGTAGAAATTGTCATAATAATTTATGTTTGAGAATTTGACTGATGCTAAAAGAATATGCTAATGTACTTAATTAATCAAGTGAAATCATATCATGTAGAGCCCTGACCATAGATCAATCATCGTCAGCAATAGGTGATGGTGAAACAGGTCTTCGCGGAAAAACCCGGAACACATATTTTGAATATGTGGGGGCAATGGGCGAATGTATCATGTCATCCTAATGAGGGAATTGAGGAAAGGTAAACATTAAACCTCTCAATCCTTCATTATTGTATCGGGATGGATATATCACAAATCTCCCGATGATTGGGATATATGCAGTACACATCTCCCAATAATATTAATGCCGGATCGATGGAGATAAATAAGAAATCTCATGATTGCGAAGAGAGTGCAGCACGCCACTGTAACTCTAATAGCGAAGTTTCCAGTATACCCTAGAAAGCTATCTAGCAGAGACACAAGATGTCCTGCATGTTGTCTCATACTGACCGAGATTTGAGAGGACTTGGAAGCTGACTCTTCCATTGACTTTGTATGGTATTGATTTTGACTTCACAATGGTCGGTTGGAGCTTATCTCCTCAGGGCATAAGTGTGATTGTAAAATGTAATCAGCCGTATAGCATGTTTGCTTAAGGGTTGAATACGGAAATTCATTGGCTGATGTTACATTTCTAGTTGATAGATGTTATTCATATCTCTTTATACTCATTACAAGTAGATAGATGAATTATGATTCTATAATGAATAAATGCAATGCTCTCCTTAGGAAAGGAGATTACGTTACTATGTTCATTCAATGATTAATACTGCTGTTAATATATAAGAACTCCTACTTAGTTTTATTATAATAAACTGTATAACAATGTTTTGGCGGAGAGTTATATCTCCCGCTGGGGCAATTTACAATTGTCTCACCCCTGTTGGATCCAACTTTTTAGGTAAACGCAGAAGAAGAAGTAGGGACCCTATAGCAAGGGAAAAGCAGCAGCAGCAACATGGACAACAGTAATATCTCAGGTGGAGATACTGCCTGTCAAGTCATATAGATAGTAGTCCTATGTGTCGTCTCTGTACTATCAGGTCCTTAGAGTTTATAGTTAGTGTTTTTAATGAATCGATCTGAGATTTTGGCTTGATGCCTCGAGGTTCTTATGCTGTTTATATATAATGTTAATAGGGCAGCTGATGTTGTAATCTTCGAGAAGAGATGATACAAGTTATGTACTTATGAGCCATGATGTAAATGTATACTTTGGTTCTTGATGAAATAGTTTTCCTATGCATGGATCTCTTTGCAAAAAGTTTTAATTTTTAGTGATTTTCAGTAATTCCACTGCTAACGACGGCTTCCGGTTAAGTTAATCATGTTTTTGTGAGTCGTTCGCCGCAATTTAGTGATATCAGAGCTCTAGGTTCGCTTCGTCTATAGAGACATAGGACTAAGATAGTAGAGTCTGTTCTAGTGTCTTCCAGTGTATCTGATAGTGTCTTCTGCTCATATAGGAGAAGAAGAACTTGAATATGACTGGGTCACATGAAGAATTTGCTGCAGAAAGAAGCAATGTTGCACCAAGAAGGGTGAAGGGGATCAGAGTAGAGAAGAACATACACCTCCACATCCCCAGTTTTACCTAGCCATGATGGAGAACCATGCTTTCCCTACTCTACTTGAGGAATTTAGTACAATTATGATACACATAGTAGATCGTGCATTAGCAATGCAACCTAGACTACCAACCCCCAATGATGAAGTGTTGAACTCCAATAGGTTTCCTGCTCAACATCATCCTGTTGGAGCAATGAATAATGATGAAAGGAATAGGATACAATCTGAAACCAGGATCTGCCATAGGTGTAGGAAGCCTGGACATATCAGACCTAATTGTTCAGAAAAGGAATACAAAGGAAGAATTTAGAAAAGGCCTATCCAAATCTAGGAACAGAGACCTGGTAGTTCCAAAAAGAAAAAGTTTTTGGTACCACCAGTAGAATCAGGGCCTAATGCACCAAGGCAATGGCTATCCAGAAAGGGTAAAGAACATCCTAAACCACATCTAGAGCTCAGAACTTGCCACCAGTGTAGACAGGTAGGACATTTGGTAAGAGATTGTACAACCAGAAATGTTATGGTAAATCAACCTCTAAGGCAAAATCAACCTGAGACAATGAATAATCCACGAATCATGATAGGTTAGATAAAATAATGTCATTCTATAGGTCTTTTTATGATTTCCTAGATTAAATGGAGAAAATAACTGATTGAGTTTTCCTTGATTAGTCCTATGAGGACTTACATTTGTACAGTAACATTATAAATGCATCATATTGTTCTTACATCTATGAGAAAAGGATGAGGTATAGAAGAGGTGCCTGGATAAAATTCAGGAATGCTAAATCTTATGCTTGTGATAATATAAAAAGGAAGAAATATGATAGTATAAAAAGTGCATACTACTTAATCTCAATATTTATATACCCTGGCCAGGTATACAACTATTGATGATAAAGTGAGTATGGAAACTCTTAGATTGTCATCTTTTTGATTGCTCTGATCAAGTAGTCATTCTAAGACAATCTAATGAGTATCATGAAATTAGAAATATGGAATAAATAAATATATCATATCCTAAGTACAAGAAAGAGAAATCTGAGCTAATCTCAGATGAGTAAGTGCATATGAGGAAGTAAAAAGTATACTCCTCATAAGACAAGAATGGGAACAAGGGAAATGATTCCTGTCCAATAAAGTTTAATAAAGATCTTTTCCATATTGTGGAAATGGGAAATGTGATGAGATCACAAGATGCTCATGGACATGTTAGATAATAACAAAGAAAGGAATAATGTTATGTAAACATCCTCATAAATTCCTATGCTGAGGGCAAGGAACCTAGGATGAGATAAAGAGTAAATGATTCATGAACAGTTGAAAATACATGAAATAATAAGAGGAAAATGATTCCTTGTTTTCTTTCCTTTTGAGGACATGGAAATCAAGTGGGTCTTAGGACACTTGATGTGCATAAGGTAAAAATGTTCATGTGATGAATACTTAGATAAGTATCAGTTTATCTTGGACTTTGGTTCCAAGGTGAAGATATATGTAACAAGTGATGTCCCAAGTTGAAAGGGAGATAATATGTGATGTGTTTTCAACACATGTGATAGATACCAAGGTAAGAGATCCTGGTATCTAAAGAAATATTAGATGGTTTATGTTGACTACGTGGAATGGTCAACCATGAAATCAGATTAATCATGTGAAATAGTATGAACATCACATGTTAGGGGTTTATGCTTTGAATAAACATAATAATTAAAGGTATCTTTAAAATAAATTCTTAATTGATAAGTAACTTATCCTTATGATGATAAAATGTACAGCTAATGAGGTAGTTAGTACAAGTAATAAGGAAAGTGTTACCTGACACAGAATTAACTCCACAGTCAATAATAAGAAAGACAGTGGAGTATGTGTCCTGTGTATAAGATTCTATGAGAATTTTATGTGGAATAACTTGGTGTTCATCAAAGCTTTATGATGTCTCCATAATAATGAAATGTTATGTAGAGACTAGATAGTATGATGCATGAATAATATCTGTCTCCCTTTATCTGGGATTTCGGGGACGAAATCCTTGTTAGGGTTTATAATTTGTAACATCCATGACCTGGGTTATGCCTTAACCCTGGGAGTTTTGCTTAGGCAAGTTAATTAGATCCTTAAATTTATCTTGTGAAAAGTAATTAAGGCTCAAGAGGAACTTATGTTTCAATTTTGGTCCTGTTTGAATAATATTGAAGCAATGTTTGCTTATTTTGGACTAAAGTGCAAATTACCCAAAGTGAGGGGTTAACTTGCAAATGTTACATGACAAAATGTTCCTCATGTGTTGAAACATCATAGGAATGATTATTATGCAGTGGTATGAGTTTCACAAGCCTGAATACCAAGAAAGAGCTGATAAAGCAATGTTTGTGCATTAAAACCTAGTTTTGGTGTAAAGTGCAATTTACCCATACCTAGTGTTCAATATGAAAATTACCACTTCAATAAGGTATCTTATGTTTCTTGGCATCATGTAGAGCAAATTAAATGAGAGGGGCGCCTCATTTGAATTAATTTGGAGGAGAGAGAATCTTGATATTAAAATAATCAAGATTTATGCATAATTGAAACCCTAATTCAATTTAATGCAAAAAGAAATATATTAATTAAAGAACCCTTCAACCAAAAGTTGAAGGATGAATTGGCAAAGAGGTTGGTCGAGCTTTTTTCTTGCAAAGGTACGAAAATATCCAAAGGAAGTGGATAACTCACTCACATTATTATAAGAAAAAGAAATATCCACTCACATATGGATATTAGTATAATATGATCTAAGGTGCTTAATTTGCATTTCTTTAAATTGAGGATAATTGAGAGGAATAAGAGGAAAATGGGATAGCCTCATATCCAAGGAATGGAGGGGGAAGAGGCGGCACTAATTTTGAAATTAAATGATTTTTATAAGGCACTTTCTCTCTCATCAATTTTCTTATAAAAACACCCTTTACAAGCCAAATCAAAGGCTTTTTCGAATCCCTTTCTTCTCCTTGCTTGGAAAACGACCAAGGGAGCTTTGGAGGATCAGTAGGACGACCCCCAACCTGTTGGTAAGCTTCTCGATCACTTTCAACCATGATTTCATGGTGGAAATCAAAAATAAATCATTGATTTCTTCTTTTCTTCACTCCATCTTCAACCCTAGCCAATCTTTTCACCCAAAAGCTTGAGGACGAGCCTAGGGGGAGTTGCAAAAGCTTCATCCACCATTTTTGATGTGAAGATACAAGCTTTGAAGCTCAATTGGAGGTGGGTTTTATAACTTAAACCCTTACTATTGTTATTGCATTCAATTCCATATCAATTGATGATCCTTTCTTCATTTCTGAAATTCAATTTGGTTGATTGATGCAATCACCATGAAAATCACAGAAAGTTTCGTGGGTTTAGAGCTTGATGATGATGACATCATCATAAGCACACACCTCCCCAAATATCCCTTGCAAACAGTTTCAACAATTTGGTCCAAACGGTTTCACCAAACCGTTTGGAGGTTTGGACCCCAAACCGTTTAGAGGAGTTGACCATTTGGATGGGTTGACCATTTGAGGTTAGAACCCTAATACATGTTGGATGATGATCTAATGGATAAAATTGATTAATTCAATACATAGACAATCATCAACTAGCAAACCCTAATCGGGTTAAGTGCTGATTTTGCAATAGATTGTTTTAGAACTTGATTAACCCAAACGATCTCAAGACCATTTGGAGATCACCCAAATGGTTTCAAAACCGTTTGAGGGTCAACCAAGATTGTTTGGAGGTCTGGGGATGAGTATGGTTGAGTAATTGAAGACCCAAAGATACCAAATTGAAATGCAATCAATATCTAATTTGATGATCAATCCAATGATGCAAACCCTAATTAATTTTCACACATTTCAATGACAAGTTGGGAAAACGGTCTCAAGACCGTTTGGAGGTCATCCAAATGGCCTCAGGACCGTTTGAGGTCAGGTCATATCACAATTTGATGATAATTCATTGGTTTCAATTGAATCGATTCCACAATGTCAACCATTGATAGTTCATCGACTTCAAAACCCTAATTGATGGATTCTTGATTATAAACCTTAGTTTAATTTCGTTCAAAACCCTAATTGGTGGACTAATTGAAGGGTGATTCAATGGTTCAATTGATGAACGAATCAAGGATCCAATAGATAGTCGATTCATTGATTGAAACCTTGAAATTGGTTATATGTTGGAGACCTTTTTGGTCCATTCGGTTTTGAGAGGGTTTGGACCAAACAGTCTTAAGACCGTTTGGGTCCAAACGGTCTCAAGACCGTTTGGGTCCAAACGGTCTCAAACCGTTTGGAGACCCAAGCCCATTCGGTTTCAAAAGCAAGTTGCTCAAACGGTTTCAAACCGTTTAGAGATCAAAGGGTCAAGATCGTTTGGAAACTTAAAGTGATCAAATCAATTGATAACTTAATGTGATGAAGGACCAATTGACCCTATAATTGATTACTGATTTATATTAAAGAAAATCACTAGGGTTGTACCTTTAGGGTACCAAATGATTGGTAATATTAGAAGCGTTAATCCTTGAAGCTTAAATAAGAAATACGATAATATACTATGTCAAATTGAATGTGCTTAATTGAAGGGTTGATTGACCCAATCTAACCAAGTTTGACATAGTCAATATCCTAGAGAGGATGAGAGAGAGAGAGGAATCCATACATGTAGAATAATCATGTAATGGATAAGCGTAAATACCTTCAATATGAATAACCTATGAATTTGAGGGAATGATCCATAATAAAGAGATCATGAAACCCTAATCAAGAAGATTGATGAAACTTAACCCTAATCTAGGGTAATACCATGTGAAACCCTAATTCATGGTAATGTGATTCAAAACCCTAATTGGGATGAATAGTAAACCCTAATTGTGGGTTATTGAATGTGAAACCCTAATCTAGGGTAATACCATGTGAAACCCTAATTCAGGGTAATGTGATTCAAAACCCTAATTGGGATGAATAGTAAACCCTAATTGTGGGTTATTGAATGTGAAAACCTAATCTAGAGTAATGTCATATGAAACCCTAAATAAGAATGATATTATATGGAACCCTGAAGAATGATGTGATGTGAGACTCTAACCCAGGGTGATGCCATGTAATGATATATGAAACCCTAATGAGGGTATAACGAACAGTACACTAAAGAAGAGTGTGGCTGACATAATCAAGTAAGATGAGAATGTTACACCATGAAGGGTGAAATTGATAAACCATTTTAATGGTAATGTTGATACTTTAATGAATAATGATATAAGGGACAAGATGATGCCTAGATCATTATATATCTAATTCCATGCATGAGTAACGACCCTATATACCTTACAAAGATGAGAACATGAAATTCTTAGGAATGATATATGCAACACTAAATAATGATGAGGATAACATCCTAAGAGTTGAAATACATAAAGTGGTTGATAATAGTTTATTCTATATCAACAATGCTAAACCATTAAGATAAGTCCATATCATTAAAGATAGTTAGACAAATCTAATGTGTAACCAATGCACTATATAATGAAAGTGATAGGTGAGTGGTTAAAAGTATTAAGAGGGAAATACCTTAATACAAGGTTTATTGATTAACCTAAGTAAGATGGAAATGAGGAGAAAAGTGATACATCAAGACATGATAGATATCACATTTAGCATTTCAGGGTTGATATACCTTGATGCATCTTAATCCAACATACTTGGATAAGAAACACAAGAAGTGTGTGTTATGTAAATTATTACAATGAAGATGTAATGAATTCTATGCACTCTGATAAGTATTGGCTAAACATTATGAGAAAGGGGTTAAGACAAGATAATGGGTATGATATAAACATACCATGGTAAGGTTGAGAGATGAACTCATACCTTGAATTGATATTCATAAAAGATATTTGATGAAAGTAATGATCATGAGTAAATACTTATGATAGTATTGAATGCTCCTAGAGGGATGGAGCAATATATTGGGGTTGAACTAATGATGTAAATATGAAACCCTAACTAATGAGAAATGGGAGATCCTAACCCTAAATTAGGTAATGGAATGGAAAATCCAGTTTGATAGTAAACCCTAACCCTGATATAGGAATGGTGGTGTTACTATTGTATCACATGATGTGATAAATGAATCATATGACTGTTATCATGTCTATTAACCATGCAGATATCATGAGATGGTGATCATAGCCATATTTGAGCTATGGCTTTTATATAATAAATTATTGATCGGCCTTGTGTGCCTTAATGTTATTGCTGTTTAGTAAAAGTAACAAAATGTGCATGGACTCTATGAGTCATATGAGTAAGTGTTGCCTAGTGAAAGGTGACAAGATATTTAAGGGGCCTTGTGAGCCATATGAGATGCTTGCATAACAAGTATCATGTATACCTTGGTCTGAGGACCTAGAGGTAATAGTTACCTAACAAGTGGAAATAGTCATAGTGATGAATTGAGGGTATGAATACCCAATTTTGATAAGTAAGATAATGATGTTGCTGTGAGATGTGAACTTTCAAGTAATGAGATAAGGGATTAAGATCCCAATGCATTATAAGTTCTGGTAAAGCTATAGATAAGAGCTTACATATTTCTTTGTAGCAACTGTCATAATAATTCCTGTTTGAGAATTTGACTGATGATAAAATAATATGCTAATGTACTTAATTAATGAAGTGAAATCATATCATGTAGAGCCCTGACCATGGATCCATCATCGTCACCAATAGGTGATGGTGAAACGGGTGCTCCACGGCAAAACCCGGAATGCATATTTTGAATATGTGGGGGCAATGGGTGAATGTATCTTGACGTCCTAATGAGGGAATTGAGGAAAGGTAAACATTAAACCTCGCAATCCTTCATTATTGTATCGGGATGGATATATCACGAATCTCCCGATGATTGGGATAGATGCAGTACACATCTCCCAATAATAATAATGCCGGATCGATGGAGATAAACAAGAAATCTCACAATTGCGATGAGAGTGCAGCACACCACTGTAACTCTAATAGAGAAGTTGCCAGTATACCCTGGAAAGCTATCTAGCAGAGACACAAGATGTCCTGCATGTTGTCTCGTACTGACCGAGATGTGAGAGGTCTTGGAAGCCGACTCTTCCATTGACCTTGTATGGTACCGATTTCGACTTCGCAATGGTCGGTTGGAGTATGAGCGGTATACCTCATCTTCTCAGGGCATAAGTGTGATTGTAAAATGTAATCAGCCATATATCATGTTTGCTTAAGGAATGAATATGGAAATTCATTGGCTGATGTTACATTTCTAGTTGATAGATGTTATTCATATCTCTTTATACTCATTACAAGTAGATAGATAAATTATAATTCTATAATGAATAAATGCAATGCTCTCCTTAGGAAAGGAGATTACATTACTCTATTCATTCAATGATTAATACTGCTGTTAATATATAAGAACTCCTGCATAGTTTTATTATAATAAACTACTATAACAATGTTTTGGTGGAGAGTTATATCTCCCACTGGGGCAATTTACAATTATCTCACCCCCGTGGGATCCAACGTTTTAGGTAAATGTAGAAGAAGAAGCAGGGACCCTATAGCAAGGGAAAAGTAGCAACAACAACAGGGACAACAGTAATATCTCAGGTGGAAATACTGCCTGTCAAGTCATATAGATAGTAGTCCTATGTGTCGTCTCTGTACTCTCAGGTTCTTATGCTGTATGTATATAATGTTAATAGGGCAGCTGATGTTGTAATCCTCGAGAAGAAATGATACAAGTTATGTACTTATGAGCCATGATGTAAATGTATACTTTGGTTCTGGATGAAAGAGTTTTCCTATGCATGGATCTCTTTGGAAAAAGTTTTAATTTTTAGTGATTTTCAATAATTCCACTGCTAATGACCGCTTCCGCTTAAGTTAATCATGTTTTTGTGAGTCGTTCGCCACAATTTAGTGGTATTAGAGCTCTAGGTTCGCTGATTCTATAGAGACACATGACTAAGATAGTAGAGTCTGTTCTAGTGTCTTCCACTGTATCTGATAGTGTCTTCTGCTCATATAGGAGAATAAGAACTTGAATATGACTGGGTCACATGAAGAGTTTGCTGCAGAAAGTAGTAATGTTGCACTAAGAAGGGTACAGGGGATCAGAGCAGAGAAGAACATACACCTTCACATCCCCAGTTTTACCTAGACATGATGGAGAGCCCAGCTTTCCCTGCTCTGGTTGAGCAATTTAGTACAACTATGATACACATAGTAGATCGTGCATTAGCAATGCAACCTAGACTACCATCCCCCAATGATGAAGTGTTGAACTCCAATAGGTTTCCTGCTCAACATCATCCTGTTGGAGCAATGAATAATGATGAAAGGAATAGGATACAATATGAAACCAGGATCTGCCATAGGTGTAGGAAGCCTGGACATATCAGACCTAATTGTCTAGAAAAGGAATATAAAGGAAGAATTTAGAAAAGGCCTATCCAAATCCAGGAACAGAGGCCTGGTAGTTCCAAAAAGAAGAAGTTTTTGGTACCACCAGTAGAATCGGGGCCTAATGCACCAAGGCAATGGCTATCCAGAAAGGGTAAAGAACATCTTAAACCACATCTAGATCTCAGAACTTGCCACCAATGTAGACAGGTAGGACATCTAGCAAGAGATTGTACAACCATAAATGTTATGGTAAATCAACCTCTGAGGCAGAATCAGCCCGAGACAATGAATAATCCACGAATCATGACATGTTAGATAAAATAATGTCATTCTAATATGTCTTTTTATGACTTCCTGGATTAAATGGAGAAATAGTTGATTGAGTTTTCCTTGATTAGTCCTATGGGGACTACATTTTGTAAACATCCTCATAAATTCCTATGCTGAGGGCAAGGAACCTAGGATGAGATAAAGAGTAAATGATTCATGAACAGTTGAAAATACATGAAATAATAAGAGGAAAATGATTCCTTGTTTTCTTTCCTTTTGAAGACATGGCAATCAAGTGGGTCTTAGGACACTTGATGTGCATAAGTTAAAAATGTTCATGTGATGAATACTTAGATAAGTTTCGGTTTATCTTGGACTTTGGTTCCAAGGTGAAGATATATGTAACAAGTGATGTCCCAGGTTGAAAGGGAGATAATATGTGATGTGTTTTCAACACATGTGATAGATACCAAGGTAAGAGATCCTGGTATCTAAAGAAATATCAGATGGTTTATGTTGACTAGCTAGAATGGTCAACCATGAAATCAGATTAATCATGTAAAATAGTATGAACATGACATGTTAGGGGTTTATGCTTTGCATAAACATAATAATTCAAGGTATCTTTAATATAAATTCTTAATTGATAAGTAACTTCTCCTTATGATGATAAAATGTACAACTAATGAGGTATTTAGTATAAGTAATAAGAAAAGTGTTACCTGACACAGAATTAACTCCATAGTCAATAATGAGAAAGACAATGGAGTATGTGTCCTGTGTAAAAGATTCTATGAGAATTTTATGTGGAATAACTTGGTGTTGATCAAAGCTTTATGATGTCTCCATAACAATGAAATGTTATGTGGAGACTAGATAGTATGATGAATGAATAATATCTGTCTCCCTTTATCTGGGATTTCGGGGATGAAATCCTTGTTAGGGGTTTATAATTTGTAATATCCCTGACCTGGGTTATGCCTTAACCCTGGGAGTTTTTCTTAAGCAAGTTAATTAGATCCTTAAATTTATCTTGTGAAAAGTAATTAAGGCTCAAGATGAACTTATGTTTCAATTTTGGTCCTGTTAGAATAATATTGAAGCAATGTTTGCTTATTTTGGAGTAAATTGCAAATTACCCAAAGTGAGGGGTTAACTTGAAAATGTTACATGACAAAATGTTCCTCATGTGTTGAAACATCATAGGAATGATTATGATGCAATGGTATGACTTTCACAAGCCTGAATACCAAGAAAGAGCTGATAAAGCAATGTTTGTGCATTAAAACCTAGTTTTGGTGTAAAGTGCAATTTATCCAAAACCTAGGGTTAAATATGCAAATTACCACTTCAATAATGGACCTTATGTTTCTTGGCATCATATAGTGAAATGAAAATGAGAGGGGCGCCTCATTTGAATTAATTTGTAGGAGAGAGAATCTTGATATTAAAATAATCAAGATTTATGCATAATTGAAACCCTAATTCAATTTAATGCAAAAAGAAATATATTAATTAAAGAACCCTTCAACCAAAAGTTGAAGGATGAATTGACAAATAGATTGGACGAGATTTTGCCTTGCAAAGGTACGAAAATATCCAAAGTAAGTGGATAACTCACTCACATTATTATAAGAAAAAGAAATATCCACTCACATATGGATATTAGTATAATATGATCTAAGGTGCTTAATTTGCATTTCTTTAAATTGAGGATAATTGAGATGAATAAGAGGAAAATGGGATAGCCTTGTATCCAAGGAATGGAGGGGGAAGAGGCAGCACTAATTTTGGATTTAAATGATTTTTATAAGGCACTTTCTCTCTCATTGATTTTCTTATAAAAACACCCTTTACAAGCCAAATCAAAGGCTTTTTCGAATCCCTTTCTTCTCCTTGCTTGGAAAACGACCAAGGGAGCTTTGTAGGATCAGGAGGACGACCCCAACCTGTTGGTAAGCTTCTTGATCACTTTCAACCATTATTTCATGGTGGAAATCGAAAATAAATTATTGATTTCTTCTTTTCTTCACTCCATCTTCAACCCAAGCCAAGATTTTCACCCAAAAGCTTGAGGACGAGCCTAGGGGGAGTTGCAAAAGCTTCCACCATTGTTTATGTGAAGCTCCAAGATTTTCAACTCAATTGGAGGCGGGTTTTATAACTTAAACCCTTACTATTGTTATTGCATTCAATTCCATATCAAATGATGATCCTTTCTTCATTTCTGAAATTCAATTTGGTTGATTGATGCAATCACCATGAAAATCACAAAAAGTTTCATGGGTTTAGAGCTTTATGATGATTAAATCATCATAAGCACACACCTCCCCAAATATCCCTTGCAAACAGTTTCAACAATTTGGTCCAAACAGTTTCACCAAACCGTTTGGAGACCAAACGGTTTCCAAACCGCTTGGAGGTCTGGACCCCAAACCGTATAGAGGAGTCGACCATTTGGATGGGTTGACTGTTTGAGGTTAGAGCCCTAATACATGTTGGATGATGATCTAATGGATCCAATTAATTAACTCAATACAAAGACAATCATCAAGTAGCAAACCCTAATCGGGTTAAGTGCTGATTTTGCAATTGATTGTTTTAGAACTTTGGGTTGATTAACCCAAACGGTCTCAAGACTGTTTGGAGATCACCCAAACAGTTTCAAAACCGTTTGAGGGTCAACCAAGATCATTTGGAGGTCTGGGGTTGAGTATGGTTGAGTAATTGAAGACCCAAACATACCAAATTGAAATGCAATCAATATCTAATTTGATGATCAATCCAATGATGCAAATCCTAATTGATTTTCACACATTTCAATGACAAGTTGGGAAAATGGTCTACAGATCGTTTGGAGGTCATACAAATGACCTCAAGACCGTTTCAGGTCAGGTCATATCACAATTTGATGATAATTCATTGGTTTCAGTTGAATCGATTCCACAATATCAACCATTGATAGTCCATCGACTTCAAAACCCTAATTGATGGATTCTTGATTATAAACCTTAGTTTAATTGGGTTCAAAACCCTAATTGGTGGACTAATTGAAGGGTTATTCAATGGTTCAATTGATGAATGGATCAAGGATCCAATGGATAGTTGATTCATTGATTGAAACCTTGAAATTGGTTATATGTTGGAGACCTTTTTGGTCCATTTGGTTTTGAGAGGGTTTGGACCAAACGGTCTTAAGACCATTTGGGTCCAATCAGTCTCAAACCGTTTGGAGACCCAAGCCCATTCAGTTTCAAAAGCAAGTTTCTCAAATAGTTTCAAACCATTTAGAGATCAAAGGGTCAAGATTGTTTGGTAACTTAAAGTGATCAAATCAATTGATAACTTAATGTGATGAAGGACCGATTCACCCTATAATTGATTACTGATTTATCTTAAAGAAAATCACTATGGTTGTACCTTTAGGGTACCAAATGATTGGTAATATTAGAAGAGTTAATCCTTGAAGCTTAAATAAGCAATACTATAATATACTATGTCAAATTGAATGTGCTTAATTGAAGGGTTGATTAAACCAATCTAACTAAGTTTGACATAGTCAATATTCTAGAAAGGATGAGAGAGAGAGAGGAATCCATACATGTAAAATAATCATGTAATGGATAAGCCTCAATACCTTCAATATGAATAAACTATGAATTTTAGGGAATGATCCATAATAAAGAGATCATAAAACCCTAATCAAGAAGATTGATGAACCTTAACCCTAATCTAGGGTAATACCATGTGAAACCTAATTCATGGTAATGTGATTCAAAACCCTAATTGGGATGAATAGTAAACCCTAATTGTGGGTTATTGAATGTGAAACCCTAATCTAGGGTAATACCATGTGAAACCCTAATTCAGGGTAATGTGATTCAAAACCCTAATTGGGATGAATAATAAACCCTAATTGTGGGTTATTGAATGTGAAACCCTAATCTAGAGTAATGTCATATGAAACCCTAAATAAGAATGATATTATGTGGAACCCTGAATAATGATGTGATGTGAGACTCAAACCCAGGGTGATGCCATGTAATGATATATGAAACACTAATGAGGGTATAATGGCCAATACACTAAAGAAGTGTGGCTGACATAATCAAGTAAGATGAGAATGTTACACCATGAAGGGTGAAATTGATAAACCATTTGAATGGTAATGTTGATACTTTAATGAATAAGGATATAAGGGACAAGATTATGCCTAGATCATTATATATCCAATTCCATGCATGAGTAACGACCCTATATACCTTACAAAGATGAGAACATGAAATTCTTAGAAATGATATATGCAGCACTAAATAATGATGAGGATAACATCCTAAGAGTTGAAATACATAAAGTGGTTGATAATAGTTTATTCTATATCAACAATGCTAAACCATTAAGATAAGTCCATATCATTAAAGATAGTTAGACAAATCTAATGTGTAACCTATGCACTATATAATGAAAGTGATAGGTGAGTGGTTAAAAGTATTAAGAGGGAAATACCTTAATACAAGGTTTATTGATTAACCTAAGTAAGATGGAAATGAGGAGAAAAGTGATACATCAAGACATGATAGATATCACATTTAGCATTTCAGGGTTGATATACCTTGATGCATCTTAATCCAACATACTTGGATAAGAAACACAAGAAGTGTGTGTTATGTAAATTATTACAATGAAGATGTAATGAATTTTATGCAATCTGATAAGTATTGGCTAAACATTATGAGAAAGGGGTTAAGCCAAGATAATGGGTATGATATAAACATACCATGGTAAGGTTGAGAGATGAACTCATACCTTGAATTGATATTCATAAAAGATATATGATGAAAGTAATGATCATGAGTAAGTACTTATGATAGTATTGAATGCTCCTAGAGGGGTGGAGCAATATATTGGGGTTGAACTAATGATGTAAATATGAAACCCTAACTAATGAGAAATGGGAGATCCTAACCCTAAATTGGGTAATGGAATGGAAAATCCTATTTGATAGTAAACCCTAATCCTGATATAGGAATGGTGGTGTTACTATTGTATCACATGATGTGATAAATGAATCATATGACTGTTATCGTGTCTATTAACCATACAGATATCATGAGATGGTGATCATAGCCAGATTTGAGCTATGGCTTTTATATAATAAAATATTGATTGGCCTTGTGTTCCTTAATGTTGTTGCTGCTTAGTAAAAGTAACAAAATGTGCATGGACTCTATGAGTCATATGAGTAAGTGTTGCCTAGTGAAAGGTGAGAAGATATTTAAGGGGCCTTGTGAGCCATATGAGATGCTTGCGTAACAAGTATCATGTATACCTCAGTCTGAGGACCTAGAGGTAATAGTTACCTAACAAGTGGAAACAGTCATAGTGATGAATTAAGGGTATGAATACCCAGTTTTGATAAGTAAGATAATGATGTTTCTGTGAGATGTGAACTTTCAAGTAATGAGATAAGGGATTAAGATCCCAATGCATTATAAGTTCTGGTAAAGCTATAGATAAGAGCTTACATATTTCTTTGTAGCAATTGTCATAATAATTCCTGTTTGAGAATTTGACTGATGCTAAAAGAATATGCTAATGTACTTAATTAATCAAGTGAAATCATATCATGTAGAGCCCTGACCATAGATCCATCGTCGTCAGCAATAGGTGATGGTGAAATGGGTTCTTCGCGGAAAAACCCAGAACGCATATTTTGAATATGTGGGGGCAATGGGTGAATGTATCCTGACGTCCTAATGAGGGAATTGAGGAAAGGTAAACATTAAACCTCTCAATCCTTCATTATTGTATCAGGATGGATATATCACGAATCTCCCGATGATTGGATAGATGTAGTACACATCTCCCAATAATATTAATGCCGCATCGATGGAGATAAACAAGAAATCTCACGATTGCGAAGAGAGTGCAGCACGCCACTGTAACTCTAATAGCAAAGTTGCCAGTATACCCTAGAAAGCTATCTAGCAGAGACACAAGATGTCCTACATGTTGTCTCGTACTGACCGAGATGTGAGAGGTCTTGGAAGCTGGCTCTTCCATTGACCTTGTATGGTACCGATTTCAACTTTGGTATCAGAGCTCCAGGTTCGCTGGATCTATAGAGACATAGGACTAAGATAGTAGAGTCTGTTCTAATGTCTTCCACTGTATCTGATAGTGTCTTCTACTCATATAGGAGAAGAAGAACTTGAATATGACTGGGTCACATGAAGAGTTTGCTATAGAAAGCAGCAATGTTGCACCAAGAAGGGGTGCAGGGGATCGGAGTAGAGAAGAACATACACCTGTACATCCCCAGTTTTACCTAGCCATGATGGATAGCCCAGCTTTCCCTGCTCTGCTTGAGCAATTTAGTACAACTATGATACACATAGTAGATCGTGCATTAGTAATGTAACCTAGACTACCAGCCCCCAATGATATCGTGTTGAACTCTAATAGGTTTCCTGCTCAACATCAGCCTGTTGGAGCAATGAATAATGATGAAAGGAATAGGATACAATCTGAAACCAGGATCTGCCATAGGTGTAGGAAGCCTGGACATATCAAACCTAATTGTCCAGAAAAGGAATATAAAGGAAGAATTGAGAAAAGGCCTATCCAAATCCAGGAACAGAGGCCTGGTAGTTCTAAAAAGAAGAAGGTTTTGGTACCACCAGTAGAATCAGGGCCTAATGCACAAAGGCAATGGCTATCCAGAAAGGGTAAATAACATCCTAAACCACATCTAGAGCTCAGAACTTGCCACCAGTGTAGACATGTAGGACACATGGCAAGAGATTGTATAGCCAGAAATGTTATGGTAAATCAACCTCTGAGGCAGAATCAGCCCGAGACAATGAATAATCCACAAATCATGACAGGTTAGATAAAATAATGTCATTCTAATATGTCTTTTTATGACTTCCTGGATTAAATGGAGAAAATAATTGATTGAGTTTTCCTTGATTAGTCCTATGAGGACTTACATTTTGTACAGTAACATTATAAATGCTTCATATTGTTCTTACATCTATGAGAAAAGGATGAGGTATAGAAGAGGTGCCTGGATAAAATTCAGGAATGCTAAATCTTATGCTTGTGATAATATAAAAAGGAAGAAATATGATAGTATAAAAAGTGCATACTACTTAATCTCAATATTTATATACCCTAGCCTGGTATACAACTATTGATGATAAAGTGAGTATGGAAACTCTTAGATTGTCATCTTTTTTATTACTCTGATCAAGTAGTCATTCTGAGACAATCTAATGAGTATCATGAAATTAGAAATATGGAATAAATAAATATATCATATCCAAAGTACAAGAAAGAGAAATCTGAGCTAATCTTAAATGAGTAAGTGTATATGAGGAAGTAAAAAGTATACTCCTCATAAGACAAGAATGGGAACAAGGGAAATGATTCCTGTCCAATAAAGTTTAATAAAGATCTTTTCCATATTGTGGAAATGGGAAATGTGATGAGATCACAAGATGCTCATGAACATGTTAGATAATAACAAAGAAAGGAATAATGTTATGTAAACATCCTCATAAATTCCTATGTTGAGGGCAAGGAACCTAGGATGAGATAAAGAGTAAATGATTCATGAACAATTGAAAATACATGAAATAATAAGAGGAAAATGATTCCTTGTTTTCTTTGCTTTTGAGGACATGGCAATCAAGTGGGTCTTAGGACACTTGATGTGCATAAGGTAAAAATGTTCATGTGATGAATACTTAGATAAGTATCAGTTTATCTTGGACTTTGGTTCCAAGGTGAAGATATATGTAACAAGTGATGTCCCAAGTTGAAAGGGAGATAATATGTGATGTGTTTTCAACACATGTGATAGATACCAAGGTAAGAGATCCTGGTATCTAAAGAAATATCAGATGGTTTATGTTGACTATCTGGAATGGTCAACCATGAAATCAGATTAATCATGTAAAATAGTATGAACATCACTTGTTAGGGATTTATGCTTTGCATAAACATAATAATTAAAGGTATATTTAAGATAAATTCTTAATTGATAAGTAACTTCTCCTTATGATGATAAAATGTACAACTAATGAGGTAGTTAGTACAAGTAATAAGGAAAGTGTTACCTGACATAGAATTAACTCCACAATCAATAATAAGAAAGACAGTGGAGTATGTGTCCTGTGTAAAAGATTCTATGAGAATTTTATGTGGAATAACTTGGTGTTGATCAAAGCTTTATGATGTCTCCATAACAATGAAATGTTATGTGGAGACTAGATAGTATGATGAATGAATAATATCTGTCTCCCTTTATCTGGGATTTCGGGGATGAAATCCTTGTTAGGGGTTTATAATTTGTAACATCCCTGACCTGGGTTATGCCTTAACCCTGGGAGTTTTGATTAAGCAAGTTAATTAGATCCTTAAATTTATCTTGTGAAAAGTAATTAAGGCTCAAGAGGAACTTATGTTTCAATTTTGGTCCTGTTTGAATAATATTGAAGCAATGTTTGCTTATTTTGGAGTAAAGTGCAAATTACCCAAAGTGAGGGGTTAACTTGCAAATGTTACATGAAAAAATGTTCCTCATGTGTTGAAACATCATAGGAATGATTATGATGCAGTGGTATGACTTTCACAAGCCTGAATACCAAGAAAGAGCTGATAAAGAAATGTTTGTGCATTAAAACCTAGTTTTGGTGTAAAGTGCAATTTACCCAAAACCTAGGGTTCAATATGAAAATTAACACTTCAATAAGGTCCCTTATGTTTCTTGGCATCATATAGAGAAAATAAAATGAGAGGGGCGCCTCATTTGAATTAATTTGGAGGAGAGAGAATCTTGATATTAAAATAATCAAGATTTATGTATAACTGAAACCCTAATTCAATTTAATGCAAAAAGAAATATATTAATTAAAGAACCCTTCAACCAAAAGTTGAAGGATGAATGGAAAAGAGGTTGGACGAGCTTATGCCTTGCAAAGGTACGAAAATATCCAAAGGAAGTGGATAACTCACTCACATTATTATA
The DNA here is from genome assembly GCA_963693085.1 of Alisma plantago-aquatica. Classification (NCBI taxonomy): domain Eukaryota; kingdom Viridiplantae; phylum Streptophyta; class Magnoliopsida; order Alismatales; family Alismataceae; genus Alisma; species Alisma plantago-aquatica. The sequence continues at coordinate 795,837,175 of OY856413.1, read as the reverse complement.
AGAAAAAGAAATATCCACTCACATATGGATATTAGTATAATATGATCTAAGGTGCTTAATTTGCATTTCTTTAAATTGAGGATAATTGAGAGGAATAAGAGGCAAATGGGATAGCCTCGTATCCAAGGAATGGAGAGGGAAGAGGCGGCACTAATTTTGGAATTAAATGATTTTTATAAGGCACTTTCTCTCTCATCGATTTTCTTATAAAAACACCCTTTACAAGCCAAATCAAAGGCTTTTTCGAATCCCTTTCTTCTCCTTGCTTGGAAAACGACCAAGGGAGCTTTGGAGGATTAGGAGGACGACCCCAACCTGTTGGTAAGCTTCTTGATCACTTTCAACCATGATTTCATGGTGGAAATAAAAAATAAATCATTGATTTCTTCTTTTCTTCACTCCATCTTCAACCCTAGCCAAGATTTTCACCCAAAAGCTTGAGGAATAGCCTAGGGGGAGTTGCAAAAGCTTCATCCACCATTGTTGACGTGAATCTCCAAGATTTGCAGCTCAATTGGAGGCGGGTTTTATAACTTAAACCCTTACTATTATTATTGCATTCAATTCCATATCAATTGATGATCCTTTCTTCATTTTCGAAATTCAATTTGGTTGATTGATGCAATCACCATGAAAATCACAGAAAGTTTCATGGGTTTAGAGCTTGATGATGATGACGTCATCATAACCACGTACCTCCCCAAATATCCCTTGCAAACAGTTTCAACAATTTGGTCCAAATGGTTTCACCAAACCGTTTGGAGACCAAACAGTTTCCAAACCGTTTGGAGGTTTGGACCCCAAACCGTTTAGATGAGTTGACCATTTGGATGGGTTGACTGTTTGAGGTAAGAACCCTAATACATGTTGGATGATGATCTAATGGATCCAATTCATTAATTCAATACATAGACAATCATCAAGTAGCAAACCCTAATCGGGTTAAGTGCTGATTTTGCAATTGATTGTTTTAGAACTTTGGGTTGATTAACCCAAATGGTCTCAAGACCATTTAGAGATCACCCAAACGGTTTCAAAACCATTTGAGGGTCAACCAAGATCATTTGTAGGTCTGGGGTTGAGTATGGTCGAGTAATTGAAGACCCAAAGATACCAAATTGAAATGCAATCAATATCTAATTTGATGATCAATCCAATGATGCAAACCCTAATTGATTTTCACACATTTCAATGACAAGTTGGGCAAATGATCTCCAGACCGTTTGGAGGTCATCCAAACGACCTCAAGACCGTTTGAGGTCAGGTCATATCACAATTTGATGATAATTCATTGGTTTCAATTGAATCGATTCAACAATGTCAACCATTGATAGTTCATCGACTTCAAAACCCTAATTGATGGATTCTTGATTATAAACCTTAGTTTAATTGGGTTCAAAACCCTGATTGGTGGAATAATTGAAGGGTGATTCAATGGTTCAATTGATGAATGGATCAAGGATCCAATGGATAGTTGATTCATTGATGGAAACCTTGAAATTGGTTATATGTTGGAGACCTTTTTGGTCCATTCGGTTTTGAGAGGGTTTGGACCAAACGGTCTTATGACCGTTTGGGTCCAATCGGTCTCAAACCGTTTGGAGACCCAAGCCCATTCGGTTTCAAAAGCAAGTTGCTCAAAAGGTTTCAAACCGTTTAGAAATCAAAGGGTCAAGATCGTTTGGTAATTTAAAGTGATCAAATCAATTGATAACTTAATGTGATGAAGGACCAATTGACCCTATAATTGATTACTGATTTATCTTAAAGAAAATCACTAGGGTTGTTCCTTTAGGGTACCAAATGATTGGTAATATTATAAGAGTTAATCCTTGAAGCTTAAATAAGCAATACTATAATATGCTATGTCAAATTGAATGTGCTTAATTGAAGGGTTGATTGACCCAATCTAACCAAGTTTGACATAGTCAATATCCTAGAGAGGATGAGAGAGAGAGGAATCCATACATGTAAAATAATCATGTAATGGATAAGCCTCAATACCTTCAATATGAATAAACTATGAATTTTAGGGAATGATCCATAATAAAGAGATCATGAAACCCTAATCAAGAAGATTGATGAACCTTAACCCTAATCTAGGGTAATACCATGTGAAACCATAATTCATGGTAATGTGATTCAAAACCCTAATTGGGATGAATAGTAAACCCTAATTGTGGGTTATTGAATGTGAACCCCTAATCTAGGGTAATACCATGTGAAACCCTAATTCAGGGTAATGTGATTCAAAACCCTAATTGGGATGAATAGTAAACCCTAATTGTGGGTTATTGAATGTGAAACCCTAATCTAGAGTAATGTCATATGAAACCCTAAATAAGAATGATATTATGTGGAACCCTGAATAATGATGTGATGTGAGACTCAAACCCAGGGTGATGCCATGTAATGATATATGAAACACTAATGAGGTATAATGGCCAATACACTAAAGAAGTGTGGCTGACATAATCAAGTAAGATGAGAATGTTACACCATGAAGGGTGAAATTGATAAACCATTTGAATGGTAATGTTGATACTTTAATGAATAAGGATATAAGGGACAAGATTATGCCTAGATCATTATATATCTAATTCCATGCATGAGTAACGACCCTATATACCTTACAAAGATGAGAACATGAAATTCTTAGAAATGATATATGCAACACTAAATAATGACGAGGATAACATCCTAAGAGTTGAAATACATAAAGTGGTTGATAATAGTTTATTCTATATCTACAATGCTAAACCATTAAGATAAGTCCATATCATTAAAGATAGTTAGACAAATCTAATGTGTAACCTATGCACTATATAATGAAAGTGATAGGTGAGTGGTTAAAAGTATTAAGAGGGAAATACCTTAATACAAGTTTTATTTATTAACCTAAGTAAGATGGAAATGAGGAGAAAAGTGATACATCAAGACATGGTAGATATCACATTTAGCATTTCAGGGTTGATATACCTTGATGCATCTTAATCCAACATACTTGGATAAGAAACACAAGAAGTGTGTGTTATGTAAATTATTACAATGAAGATGTAATGAATTCTATGCACTCTGATAAGTATTGGCTAAACATTATGAGAAAGGGGTTAAACCAAGATAATGGGTATGATATAAACATACCATGGTAAGGTTGAGAGATGAACTCATACCTTGAATTGATATTCATAAAAGATATATGATGAAAGTAATGATCATGAGTAAATACTTATGATAATATTGAATTCTCCTAGAGGGGTGGAGCAATATATTGGGGTTGAACTAATGATGTAAATATGAAACCCTAACTAATGAGAAATGGGAGATCCTAACCCTAAATTGGGTAATGGAATGGAAAATCCTATTTGATAGTAAACCCTAACCCTGATATAGGAATGGTGGTGTTACTATTGTATCACATGATGTGATAAATGAATCATATGACTATTATCATGTATATTAACCATGCAGATATCATGAGATGGTGATCATAGACAGATTTGAGCTATGGCTTTTATATAATAAAATATGGAATGGCCTTGTGTGCCTTAATGTTGTTGTTGCTTAGTAAAAGTAACAAAATTTGCATGGACTCTATGAGTCATATGAGTAAGTGCTGCCTAGTGAAAGGTGACAAGACATTTAATGGGCCTTGTGAGCCATATGAAATGCTTGCGTAACAAGTATCATGTATACCTCGGTGTGAGGACCTAGAGGTAATAGTTACCTAACAAGTAGAAATAGTCATAGTGATGAATTGAGGGTATGAATACCCAGTTTTGATAAGGAAGATAATGGTGTTGCTGTGAGATGTGAACTTTCAAGTAATGAGATAAGGGATTAAAATCCCAATTTATTATAAGTTCTGGTAAAGCTATAGATAAGAGCTTACATATTTCTTTGTAGAAATTGTCATAATAATTCATGTTTGAGAATTTGACTGATGCTAAAAGAATATGGTAATGTACTTAATTAATCAAGTGAAATCATATCATGTATATCCCTGAACATAGATCCATCATCGTCAGTAATAGGTGATGGTGAAATGGGTGCTCCGCGGCAAAACCCGGAACGTCTATTTTGAATATGTGGGGGCAATGGGCGAATGTATCTTGACATCCTAATGAGGGAATTGAGGAAAGGTAAACATTAAACCTCTCAATCCTTCATTATTGTATCAGGATGGATATATCATGAATCTCCTGATGATTGGGATAGATGCCGGATCGATGGAGATAAATAAGAAATCTCACGATTGCGAAGGGAGTGCAGCACACCACTGTAACTCTAATAGCGAAGTTTCCAGTATACCCTGGAAAGCTATCTAGCAGAGACACAAGATGTCCTGCATGTTGTCTCATACTGACCGAGATGTGAGAGGTCTTGGAAGCCGACTCTTCCATTGACCTTGTATGGTACCGATTTCGACTTCACAATGGTCGGTTGGAGTATGAGCGGTATACCTCATCTCCTCAGGGCATAAGTGTGATTGTAAAATGTAATCATCCGTATAGCATGTTTGATTAAGGATTGAATACGGAAATTCATTGGCTGATGTTACATTTCTAGTTGATAGATGTTATTCATATCTCTTTATACTAATTACAAGTAGATAGATGAATTATGATTCTATCATGAATAAATGTAATGCTCTCCTTAGGAAAGGAGATTACGTTACTCTGTTCATTTAATGATTAATACGACTGTTAATATATAAGAACTCCTTCTCAGTTTTATTATAATAAATTACTATAACAACGTTTTGGCGGAGAGTTATATCTCTCTCTGGGGCAATTTACAATTGTCTCACCCCTGTGGGATCCAACTTTTTAGGTAAACGTAGAAGAAGAAGCAGGGACCCTATAGCAAGGGAAAAGCAGCAACAACAGTAGGGACATCAGCAATATCTCAGGTGGAGATACTTCCTGTCAAGTCATATAGATAGTAGTCCTATGTGTCGTCTCTGTACTCTCAGGTCCTCAGAGTTTATAGTTAGTGTTTTTAATGAATCGATCTGAGATTTTGGCTTGATGCCTCGAGGTTCTTATGCTGTCTGTATATAATGTTAATAGGGCAGCTGATGTTGTAATCCTCGAGAAGAGATGATACAAGTTATGTACTTATGATCCATGATGTAAATGTATACTTTGGTTCTTAATGAAAGAGTTTTCCTATGCATTGATCTCTTTGCAAAAAGTTTTAATTTTTAGTGATTTTCAGTAATTCCGCTGCTAACGACCACTTCCTCTTAAGTTAATCATGTTTTTGTGAGTCGTTCACCACATTATCTCTATCCCAATCTTCCGATAGAATCTGCGTTGAAGGGAAGTAGGCGTATTAGCTGAAAAAAGCAACATGACTTTTCTTTGGAGACAACTTGACCAGAGGCTGCTGCAAACTAGTTTAGAACATCCACAATGATAGAGGCCTGTTTGACATCTACTTCAGCCATGAGAAAAATGTCATCCGCGAAGAAGACACGTGATAGGGGGGTGCCATGTCTCATAAGACAGATAGGTCTCCACTGATTGTTCTCAATGGATTCATAATTAGCTTGAGATAGACGCTCCATACATAATACAAAAATATAGGGGCTCAAGGGGTCCCCTTGGCGGACACCCTTAGTGATTTGAATGGTGGCAAAGGGACTCCCTCCCAGAGGATGGAGGTATTGCCGTTGGTGATGATATGCATAATCAAGATAATAGTGCTGTGGGGCAGGCCAGTTCGGATCAGGGTATCATGAATAAATGACCAGCTCATACAGTCGAAGGCCTTAGACAGGTCTAATTTGATACTCACCCATCAAACTCCAGTGGACTTGTACTTCATAGAGTGGATGGTTTCTTAGACCAAAAGGATATTGTCGCTGATACGATGCCCCAAAATGAAGCTATATTGAGTCTCATTGACCCAGGCATGCATATATGGCTTGATCCGTTCTACAAGGGTCTTCGAGATGAGCTTGAAGCAGGTGTTATTCAGTGAGATTGGCCGCAGATCATTACAACACTGTGGCTGCTTGGTTTTAGGGAGGATAATCATATGAGAGTATACTAACTGAGGATTAATCAAGCCTGTGTTGAAGGCTTTGCGTACTTCCAGGACCATTGAGTTTCCCACAGTGCTCCAGTGTGCTTGGATGAAATCATTGTAAACTCCATCAGGGCTGGGGGCTTTGTAGGGTGCCATGATGTTGACGATGTGCCTGATCTCCTCCTGTCCTGGGGTTCGTGCAATAAAATTATTAGATTGTATAGAAAGGGGCGAGAACTGACCCAGGTATGAGTTTATGGTGACCAGGCTTGGGGCAGAAGTGCCATTGTCTGACATGAGATGGCTGAAGTGTTGGTACACTAGGTTCTTCAGTTGAGGAGGAGAGTCGACCCAGTCGTTGTTGTTATCACGTAAGCAAATGAGATTTGTAGACTGTCTTCTCGACTTGACATAGGATTGAATTTTTTGTGTGTTTCCGTCTCCAAACTTGAGCCAGTTCAGGTGGGCTTTTTGCTACCATTCCATCTCCTCAAAGACGAGGAGAAGGGAGTAGCGTTCTTCAAGTTCAATGGACTTCAAGTCATTGGAGGGCTTAGGATGACGAATGTCCAAATGTTGACAGTGATTGATCATGTTCATGATAGATGCTTTCTCTTGACGGTTAGCCTGTAGCCTGAATCTTTCCCACTTCATGGCCGTGGAGGAGAACTGTGGAAGGGCATCAATGAAGTTGACCGTGCTATCCCAGTGAGGGAGAAAATTCTGGTGGAAATCTAGAGTAACATTCCAACTTGCTTTAGTCTTGAACACCATTTGTTTGGTAAGGGGCATAGATGTGCTCGAGATCAAGATGGGATTGTGGTCAGAATAAAGCAGTGGAAGCACTGAGCATTGGTATCCACCGTCGATGGTGATCCATTGTTCATTTGCCACTATTCTATCAAGTTTCTCCAGAAGATGTTGACGCTTGAAAGTATAGAAGTGTCTTCTCATCTTAATATCAGCCAAGTCAGATTCACATAGCAAGTCATTGAAACGCTTGCTATTGCACCGATAAAAATGGTGATCTCCCTTCTTCTCAGTAATATCTAGCATAGTGTTGAAGTCACCAACTACCGCCCATGCCTCAGTAGTCCGATTAGAGAGGTCTACGAGCCGCTCCCAGAGAAACTTCCTTTTGGTTGGATTAGGACTTCCATAAACAAAGGTAATGAACCATTTTTTATTAACTTTGCAATGGACAAATTGCCTATGGTTGCACAAGATTTTAACATTACAGAGGGCATCGTTCCACAGGACCCAGATGCCACTCAAGAATCCAAGCACCTCAACCCTATGGGAGGAGGTGAAGCCAAGTTTTTATTCACATTTGATGCAGAGACGCCGCTGCACCTTGTCTCTATGATAACTAGAATATGGAGCCGGAATTTGTTCTTGTAATCTTTAATAAGATTGATTTTATCCTTGGAGCAAGCTCCTTGGACGTTCCAACAGAGTATGTTGACCATTAATGTACAAAGAAGGGGGGTGAAGGAGTGGTTATTGGATGACCTCCTATAATCCCACGACTTCCAACGAGCTGTCTGGATCAACGGGCGCATCTGTTGTACCAACATTTGCATCCATGTCCTCCGTGACAGTGGTGGCTTCCTCAAAGTCAAGCTATTTTTTGCTCTTGGTATAGCTAGTTTTCCCAACTAGCTGTTCCACTTTACCTTTCTTCCTTTATCTTCCCGGGCTAATCACAACATTTTGGTATACAACCTTCCTATTTTGAAGGATGACCCCACTCCCATTCCCTTTGTCACCCCAATTGAATATATTGGGGGTGGTGACTTCGGGGTTGGGGACGGCCGGTCTGGTTTCCTTTGAATAGGAACATCTCACCATTGTTGGGGAATGAGTTCCTTCCTTATGATATTTGATCATCCACCAGGGTGATCGCAATTTCTTTTGGTGGTGATTCCTTTGTGTTCTCTATCCCTCCAGCTTTTGGGGCCACGTCTGGCACCTTGGTAGCAGAGGGTCCCTTCTTTTTGTTGCGTCTATTAGTAACTTTCTCCCAGCCTTCTTCATTACCAGTGTTGACTTCATGAGTCCATTGATCGGGGGGATCAGTTGGGTTAGACATGCTTTTCTCTAAATCGACCAATTTGGAAGGGGGCACGTTCCTCTGCTCTGAGCTGTGTACGTATTTCCGTTGTGGGTTACGATGTATAGCCTTTGGTGCATGAATCTTCTCAGTGTATTTAATAGGCATGCCCAATATGGTAGCTGTAGCCGAGGAGGATGGCTCGGGTGGGACAAAGGGTTGCAAAAACTTACAGTCCTTATCCGCATGACGTATCCACCCACATCGCATGCAGATAGTGGGTAGGTTCTCGTATTCCAGGCGATAGTGCTTGCCATTAAGAAAGATGACAGGGAGGAGCGGTTGCGAGGTGTCCACTTCCACAGCAAGACTTGCGAACTTACCCTGGTCACTAGTGGCGGTGGTGGCGTCAATTTTTATGGTCTTCCCTACTAGATTGCCGATGCTAGATAGGAGAAGGTTCTAGTAAAGGTACACAGGAAGGTCGACCACGCGAAGCCAGACCACCAGTTTTTGAGGGACAGAATCCGGTGTGCCAAGATTGCAATGACAAGTAGTTTTCGAAGATGGTCCAAGGACCACCGGTCATGGCTTTCACGAAATCAGCCTCGTTGGCAAGTTGAATAATGAAATATCCCATCTCCATATCGATCGCCCTGAATTAGTCAGTAGGAATCTAGATGATTGATAGTCGATTGATCAATGTTTGGAACCCTATATTCCCGTCGATAAGTTTTACTATCACAACATGTTTCTACGGTTCCAATAAGGGAGAGAGAGAAGCCGGGTTGATGCTGATCACCGGCAGCACACCGCTCTTGTCTATAACAATGTCCTTTTCCTGGAGGAGATCGGGAGAGACAACTCTAACAAGATCTGAGACCTTGCATCCAACGGTAGCGTCCTTGTAGGACTTGAGTTGCTCGTTGTTTGGTATGTTACCAGAGTCCACATTGTTGACAGGGGTGTCCATCGAGTCCATAGTGTCTTCATGAGCATGGTGTGAGCGTGATGCGCCATAGGACCAGCCACTGCTACCTCTTCTACTTCCGCAGCCTCGGCCGCCGTCGCGGCCAAACCCTAGGCGCTTTGCCTCGGACATCTGAAAAATCTACCCTGCTCCTTAGTACCATAAACAGTTCATTTTATTTTTGTAACTTTAGTTGTTTCATAAGTTTTTGTTTCTATTTAAAACTCTTTCATTAGTTTACCTTCATTGTTGGATAAATTGGACATTATCTTATCCTCTATTTTTATGATAAAAAATATTTCATTTTTGTGGATCTAACTTGCTACTTAAGTATTTTAAGGTTCAAGGAGATCACACTAAATGGATAGATGTAATTAACATGCTTAAATGCTTATATTTACATGTTCATACAACTTGTAATAGCTTGTACAAGTGTATAATGTACAAGTATCTAGAAGTCATGTTAAATCAAGTGTTAGATTTTCCCTATCCACCCATAACCCTTAGTTAGGATCCCCTTATAATCTAGAGTCATTATCCTTCATTAGAAAAATCTTTTGATAGGTTTTTCAAATATTTACCCACTTGTTTTTAGAAAAATTTTCAGCCAAGAAACTAGTCGACCGAGGCACTCTCAGTCGAAGACATTTTTGACCGAGAACCACTTCGGTGAGGATTAGAGCACGAAGAAATATTACATAATTGTGCTCTAAATCATTTTCGATCAAAAATATTGTCGGCTGAGACACATTCGGTCCAAGAATACATGACCGTTAGACCAAGTAGTTCCAACTGGTGACTAGCCATTAGAGAGGTAGTTGAGCATTTAACTCACACTCGGTCAAACAAATTCTTAACTGAGACATGGTCAGTCGACAAAATTCTCGACTAAGCTGGGTTCTAGACTGATTTCTAGATATGACTAAATTAGCCATTGCACCTAATATTAACTCATCTAAAATGGATAATTCTCCACTAAGGACCCACTAGAGACTTTCTTGAGGTACCCTAGTCACTTGCTACCCACTCCTATAAATAGAAGTGACCGGACTCCAAAGATACACAAGCTACACTTGAGCAATCATTGTAGAGAGCAAAATAAGTTGAATTACACTTGCCATCTTCTTCCTTGAGCTCTAAGTTAGTGTTCTATAGCTACAATCTCCCAGACACCACCTTGCAATGCCCTTCCTAAGTGGTTAGGAGGTATAACACTTGATATAGGATCAAAGTGCTATACTACATTTGGTGTAATCTTCCTTCTTCCAATCTATATCTCCAAATTGATGTGATTGTTCTCCTTGACTACTCCAAGTGTGGGAGGCTGTCTAAGGGAGCTTGTTCAGAGCTAGCCAAGAAGGCTGCTCCTAGGGGATTGGAGATACTTCAAAATGTGAAGGCTGCTCCTAGGTGATTGGAGCTACTTCTAGGTGTGAAGGCTGCTCCAAGGTGATTGACGCTACTTCAAGGAGGTGAAGGCTGCGTCAAGGTGGTGGAGGTGGATCGTCATCCTCTCCTTGGGTTCTCTTCCATGTCTTAGTATAGAAGAGGTTGAGGTGAAGTGATTGTATTTTATTGTAATTCCTTGAGAGCTAATAAAATGTATCACTTGCAAAATCCCAATTAGAGATAATTAGGTAGTGGATTGACATTCTTTGAAAGTAAGGGTGGAACCACTCTAAATTTTGAGTCTTTTCTTTGTGTCCCTCTTCTTTTTGCAATTTAAGTTTTTAAATTAACTTTAAAATGATCAAAATCTCTATTCACCCCCTCTAGATCTTTCAACTGGTATCAAAGCAGGTCTTCAAGGAGCCCCCATGAGTCTTGAAGCATGGGGGAAAACTTGCTTAGCAACCTCAACCTTGAAGGGATGCATGTGAGAAGGCCACAACCATTTGATGGCTCCAACTATACTTATTAGAAAAGGTGGATGCAATTCTACTTCTAAGGGATAAGCTTGGAGCTATGAAGAATGATGACACATCCATACAGGCTTCCAAGTATGAAGTATGATAAATGGGATGCAAAGACGGAAAATAAAGTTCAACTAAATGCCAAGATTGTAAGCATTTTTATTGTTCAATATCCGTCGGTGAATTTAATCACATATCTTCATGTAAAACTGCTTATGAGATTTGGCATAAACTTTTGATTACACATGAAGGCACCGTTCAAGCTAAGAATACTAAAATTAATATGCTTAAGTAAAAGTTTGAACAATTTTGTATGATGTCTAATGAATCTATAAGTGAGATGTATGCTAGGTTTTCTTCTATCATTAATTCCTTGAATGCTTTGGGCAAGTACATTAGTGAATAAGATCAAGTATCCAAGATCCTAAGATCATTGCCTCCAAAGTACAATCCAAAGGTGACAATCATTGAAGAAGAAAATGACCTCACTAAATTGATGATGGAGCAGATCATTGGCAACCTTAAGACACATGAGGTCACTCTTGAATAAGAACAAAGAGTGGAAGTTGAACTCCAAAAGGGGAGAAGGAAGAACATCATGTTGAAGGCTACAACCAAAGCTCAATCAAAAGTCATCACTAAAGAAAGTGATGAGACAAGTGAAGGAGATGATGAAGAGGATGCACTTATTATAAATGGTAAGAAATATAGAAGGTATAAATCTAAAAAAAATTCTAGTGATTCTTCCTCTTCTTCCCTTAGGTGCTTTGAATGTGGCAAGAAGGGACATGCAAAGAATGAGTGTCCTAAAATCAAGAAGGGAAAGAAATCATCTTTCAAGAAGAAGGACAAGGGTGACAAAGCCTACAAAGCAGCTTGGGATGAATTAAGTGATGACAATGAGAGTGGAGAAGAAGAAGTGGAGTGTCTCATAGATAAGGAAAATGAAGGTGAAGACTCAAACGAGGTAGATATTTTTGAATTATCTAAAACTGGTCTAGTTAATAGTCTTGAAGAAACTCATACAAAATATGTTGATTGTAAAAGCAAACAGAAAAGCTTTCTAAAATTAATGACGAGTTACATGCTAAACTATATGATCTTACTTCTGAAAATGAAAGTCTTACTTCTGAAAATGATACTTTGAAAGCTTCTATTGATGATTATAATGCCAAGTTGCTCATCTTAGAAAATAATAATGATCTTCTTTCTCAAGAAAAGGTTGAATTGCTTTCTATAATAAATTATTACCAAACTCAACCTATTCTATGCACTCATTCAGATTATGATATCATTATTAGAGAAAGAGATAACTTATTTTTAGATTTCGCTCAGGCCAATCAAGATATTACAAAGAAACTTGCTAAAATTGATGAATTACAAAAGTATGTTGATAGTTAAACCATGGTTACATCCTTGATAAAATATTGAAAAACACTTCAGGATAGGTTGGGAGAAGGGACCTAGACTATGTACCCAAAGAAAAATCTTATCAAAAGCCTAGAGCTAAAAAAACACACGCCCCTAGAACTAAGACCATCTATGTGCCCAAGAACAATATAGCACACACCTAAAATGTTAAGAAGAGAAATCTAATTGACTTTATTTCTTGTTTCTACCAATGTCTTGGACGTTACTCATTCTCTTGTGAATACAAGAAGAAGAAGGACATCATTTGGGTTCCAAGACCCCAAACTTAGAAATTTTGAGACACTTTGTTGAGATTTGGCCGAAACTTGATTATGAAACTCATGATTCTTATCTCAACTGAAATAAGCTTTAAAATGTATATCTTTATGTATTTGATTATTTACTTGTGTCATTCATGATTAAAATACTTGAAAATGATATATCTTGTTCACCCTAGAAATGTTGTATATTCTGGAAATTTATGGAACTGCCTCTCAGTGGACTAGGATCTCGACCGAGGGGCCTCCCGGTCAAAGTCAAGGTCGATCGAAAATAAGCATGCCAGGACTATTCTCTTGCAAAGTAAATCATCTATTTGTGATTAACATTAATATTTTAAATTTGTAAAATGTCTATCATTTTGATTCATTTCAAACACTAAAATGTTATAATCTTTAAGGCATATATGTATGTTATTAACCAAAAAGGACCACCACATGGTACAAAAAACCTTCACATTTTGCAGGATTGGGTGCTTGATAGTGGTTGCTCCAAGTATATGACCAGAAACAAGGAGGATTTTCTCACCCTTGAAGAAAAGAAGAGTGGAACAGTCACATTTGGAGATAATGCCAAAGGTAAATCATTGGGATAAGTAATGTTGGTACGAATCTTGAAATAAAAAATGTGCTACTTGTAGATGGATTACACCACAATCTAATTAGTGTTAGTCATTTGTGTGATAGTGCCTATGTTGTTCTTTTTAACAAATCTTGCTGCAAGTTGCTCGTAGAAAACACTAATGATGTTGTTTATGAAGGAAAAAGAATAGGAAATATTTACATACTTAGACCTAACTCTATGTACACTATTATTGGAAAATGTATTCTTGCAAATGATGAATCTTTACAATTATGGTATAGAAGTCTTGGTCATACAGACTCACATGTTATTAAAAATTCTCTTAAATATGAAATTGTTCGTAGTTTACCCAAACTTTCTTTTGATGAACCTAAAAATTGTGAACCATGTACTCTAGGCAAGAAAATTAAAACCTCTTTCAAATCTAAACCCTTTCTAGTACTACTAGATAATTAGAACGTATTCCCATGGATTTATTTTGTCCCATGAGGACTCACCCTATTGGTGGTAAAAAGTATTGTTTCATAATTGTTGATGATTATAGTAGATATACTTGGGTACATTTTCTTTCAACAAAATATGATACTATTAGAATATTCATTCAATTTTGCTCTAAGATCGAAAATCAACTACAAAAAAAAATGCACCATTAGGAGTGATCATGGGGGAGAGTTTGAAAACCATATCTTTGAATAATCTTGTAAATATCAAGGATATACACATAATATTTTAGTTCCACGCACCCCACAACAAAATGGGATAGTTGAAAGGAAAAATCGGTCCTTACAAGAAATGGCTAGAACAATGTTACTTGAACATAACACACCTAAAACCTTTTGGGCCAAAGCAATAAATACACCATTCTATGTCTTAAATCATGTTTCAATTCACTCTCAACCTAAGAAAACTCCTTATGAACTCATCTTTAACAAGAAACCTAGAGTTGACTACTTTCATGCTTTTAGTACGCCTTTCTATATCTTGAACACAAAAGATGATAGAGATAAATTTGACCCTGAGTCATAAAAAGGGTTTTTCTTGGGATATTCAAAATCTAGTAAGGCATTTAGGATTTACAACTCCATTTCTAAGAAAGTTGAGGAATCAATTCATATAACATTTCATGAAATCACACCACAAAGTACTAAAAATGAAATTGGAAATGAAGACTTGAATGACATTACACACCAAATTGATGACTTAAATATACCAAACAAAAATGATAAAATTTATGAAATTGACCAAAATAAGGATCAAAATAATGAGTAACATCATCCTATTCCTAGAATAATCAAAGATCATACTCAAGAATTGATCATAGGAAATCCTTTTGATAAAGAAAAAATAAACATAACATGGAAAACCATTCATCCATACTTTTTAAGGAAATTACAAGACTAACACAAGGTGAGAAGGCTTCTCCTCAGAGATTGGAGCTACTTCAAGGTGTGAAGGCTTCTCCAAGGCAATTGGTGCTACTTCAAGGTGTGAAGGTTGCTCCAAGGTGATTGACGCTACTTCAAGGAGGTGAAAGACTGCATCATGGTGGTGGAGGTGGATCCTCATCCTCTCCTTGGGTTCTCTTCCATGTCCCAGTAAAGAAGAGGTTGAGGTGAAGTGATTGTATTTTATTGTAATTCCTTGAGAGAATAAAATTGATCACTTCTAAATTCCCGATTGGAGAAAATTGGGTAGTGGACTGACATGCTTCAAATTCAAAGAGTGGAACCACTCTAAATTGGAAGTCTCTTCTTTGTGTCCCTCTCCTTTTTGCAATTTAAGTTTTTAAATTAACTTTAAAATTATGAAAAGCTCTATTCACCCCCTCTAGATCTTTCATTCATGTTTTAGACTTGTTTCATAATTCCATTATTAGAGTTTCATAATTTATTTTTCCTACCAAAAGTCCGAGACCCATTCTGATAATGTATTTGCTCCTTCTGCCGAGTTTCTACTCTGACAGTACTAATTTCCATTGTTTATTTTGTAATTTTCAATTGTCTTTTAATTTGTTTCTTCTCGTATCTTCTTGTAAACTTTTCTCTCATTTTTTTCTAACCATCAAGATGGATTGAGAGGAGGAGATCCAAAGGCTGATAGAGCACGATCTAGCCACATAGAGAGTGGATAAGGAAGCCCAAGCAGTCGCTCAACAAGCACTTGAGATTATGAAACATCATATCTTGATGGCATATTATAAAATTGAGTGTTTCTACCATGATGGATATAATGTGAATTACAATCCACAACCTTTTGGATACCATTATGTGGAACAATGCTACCATGGGGGTATGGTGAGGATTACCAAATTATTTTTTGGGGTATCAACCTTGTTGTAAAGGCAATATACACCTTAGCAGAAGGAACATATCTCTACCTTAGAAAGATGCGTTCAAGCTATGATGGCCAATCAACATACAATGTTGGAAAACCATCAAGGTCATCAAAAGTCAATTGCCTCCCAGCTGGCTCTATTGATTACTCTCTATCCTTCTCTAGGTTCTCTCATCAGATAGCTTGAACCAAATTCCAAGTAGTTAGAGCTGCCTAAGATGATTTTCCCTAAAGATAATGATGATGATCTCATATTTATGTTGCATCCTACCAAATTAGCACAGACCAAGGAGTTGCAGCCTTAATGCGATGAGCACCTTGGTGTTCTAACCCTTACATTAGAAGCCTTAATACTTGAGTACAAAAAGTCACAACGGGAGAGTTGAACTTATCCTAAAGCCCCAACAACTCCTCCTATCATAGACATAAATCTAGATGTTATCATTGACCAATCCATTTGGGTTGAACCCTCTCTGGATAATGAACTACCACCCTCACTAATAAATAAATAGATGTTTTTGGAGAGAGGTTTCCTCATCAAGAGCCCCATATACCACCACAACTAGTTTCTTTTTTTCATACGACAGATCTAGATGGAAAGCCATCACCACTTGAAGAGAGTCGCGTACCCCCACTCTTGACTATAAATATGATATTCTCATTTTATTTCCTCCTGAACCCCCAAGAGCATCTTGCATATAGGAACTTGAGTCACATGCTATACCAACAAGGAGGCCCACTGACATCATTAAACATATACAATGTTGATTGCATGATTTTTGAGGAGAGAAAAAACATTTTTGATTCTGATTTAAATCCAATTGTTCCTGTCATATCAACAAAACTTATCTTATGTGTGAATCTAGGTGATGAGAAGATACCCAAGCCAGATCCTCTACCTGATCTGGCATAATTGGCACGTCACGTGCTACCTGACCAGATCAAATTACACCTTGAGACGATCCTTCCCGGTCCACATACATCAATACCACTTCCTTCACTGCTGAAGGAAGATCTATGGATCCTATTCGAGGGATTACAAGGAGAAATGCAATATGAAAGCCCCTTTGAGTTTCCACCCAATAATCGAGTGCACTATGAAGCTCCACTAATCAAGGTTTTAGCCCTCATACACATTCCATTTAGATGAAAGTTCTTTGAGCTACTAGGCCCATTGGTGATCTCAACAATTTTCTTCCCTCCATTCCATATTTAATTTCTTCTTGGGATAAGCAAAATTTAAAGTTTAGGGGAGGTGGGTGGTACATACTCATTCTACCCGTCCTATCTTAATTTTTTAGCATTTTCTATTATGTTATGTAGTTTAGCTTATTTTTTTTAAAAATTTTCCTTTAGTTTTGGCCTTTATCTTATCAACTAGGCCTTTATCTAGTTGGTCATGATGATAATTTTTTTTATCAACATACCCCCTTGAATGATGCAACTTCTTTTGCAACATAAATTATAAAATCTTGCACTGATAGAAATTATCTTGTCACCTAGGATCTAAACTAACACCATTCCTTGAAAAAGTTTGTAAGCTATAGAGGACTATTAGGATTAAAAAGCAATGCTCCCTTATCTAGAGTTGATCCAATGTATGATACTCCCAATGGTGTTATTTTAGATCCTAGGTGACAGGATGAAAACTAACACCTAGATTTTTTTTTCAAAATTTTCCTTTAGTTTTGGCCTTTATCTTGTCAACTAGGACATTATCTAGTTGGCCATGATGATAAACAAATTTATCAACATACCCCCTTGAATGATGCAACTTCTTTTGCAACATAAATTATAAAATCTTGCACTGATAGAAATTATCCTGTCACCTAGGATCTAAACTAACACCATTCCTTGAAAAGGTTGGATAGATAACTTGAAAAATTTATTGATTTTGCATCACTTAGAAATAAATTGATCCAATGTATGATACTCCCAATGCGCTTAAATTCACAAAAACAAGTTGAATAATGAATAATCTTTTTTCTACACTTCTCCCATCACCTTCTTATTTCTCCATCTACAAAGAAAAATAAAAATAAAAGACAATGTGCAAAACTCCATGTTTGGGGTGGCACACCTCCTTTTTCCTTCCTCTTTATATTCTTCCATATCCCTCGTAAATATAATAGAGGTGTACCATCAAGAAAAGATGACAAAAAGAACACACCAAAACATGCGACTAATGTAACTGTAAACAAAGAAATAAAAGGCCTCAAGACAAATAGAGGAGACACCTCTTCCTTCCATACCTCCTTCACTCTACTTTTATGCCCAGAGGAATCTTCATGGCCCCATCAAATCCTCTACTCATGTTCTTATGTAATGACTCGTGAGAACATGCCAGAGTACAAAATATAAAGGAAATATAAAATTTGTTTTATTATAGGTAATGAAATAGAACCAAGTTGTGAAATAATCTTGAAGAATGGGATACAATTTTTTTTTGTGAATCTAAGAATTTAACGTTTCCTAGACATGAAAGGTTGTAAGGACTTACATAGTGTTATGCGAGTGAGGATGATAGGCTAAAAGTATTATGTGGAAGTATTTTGATTCAATGTTTCTTGAGGATAAGAAAAGTTTTAACTTTGGGGTATTTTGATGAGTGGAAACTCATCACATTTATTTGTACATATTTTATGTTTAATTGACAACACAATATTGGCTTCTAAATAGTTTTAGCATAAATTTGTCTAGTTTAGCTTTTATCCCTTCTATTTGGAGTTTTCACTAGTTTTGGTTGGGTTTTGTAGGGAAATGAAAAAATCTACCTAGAACCAGCCTTGTGAAATGACCGTTTCATCTATGAAAGGATCGATTCACTTCACAAAACAATCATTTCATGCCTAGACTTAGCCAAAACATCACCGCCAATAGCCATTCTAGGGTTTCATAGAATTAACACCGACATGAAATCTAATCGAATGGTTCATATCTCAAGTCAACCAATTCATTCCTTAGTCAAATGGTCAAAGAAGGCAAATTGACAAATCTCTCTATTTTGGGTAAGATTTCAAAGCCCCAAAAGACCAAGAGCCAGAGACTTCAATTTTTCCCAAATCCAGTATCGCAAAATGATTGGTTCAGTTATGAAATGGCCATTTCAACTACAAAACTATAGGTTCACTTCACTTCACTTCACAAAATGATCGTTTCACACTCAGATCTGGTCAAAAGTCAAATGAAGAAGGACACTATTGCAGTCAAACCTCAATCAAAGAGGATCCAATGAAAAACACCACCCCAACCCTCATTTCTAGGGGTTTTCCCCCTCCTTTCTTCCTGTAAAAGGAGGGGGGACTCCAAAGCAAAAGAGGCATCTTGTAATCATTTATTTTTCTCTTATCATCTATTTTTTTGCTTTAGTTCTTTATGTTATTCTGAGTAGTTTTCCTTCTAGGACATGGGGGCTAGCCCCATAACCTGTTATTATTCCATGTAATCGACTCCTTGTTTAAATAAAGAATAATTTCCTTCCATTTGTACTTTGATCATTAGATGAGTTGATATATTCTTGTGGGTTGATATGATCGTGGACCCCCACACGAATGAATCCCATAATCCCTTAATTGTGGTTGTTGTCTTTTTATCTTTTGATCTCATACTTGTAGTTCTGAAAGAGTATTATATTCTTGTGAGGGCTCTGAGATCTCGACTCCTTACATGAACAAACTCATGATATTTTGATGAGATCACTTGATTTAGATCATGATCTATTCCACCCATTTGACTTCTTTGTTTTAGCCTATGGTGATGCGAGCATCCAATACATGGACTCAAACTTCAGATAGGAACCACATGTCTCTAAATTAGATCTTGGAAGGTAAACATGTTGGACAAGGATCCACAAACACTGGGATAAGTGGATTTGTGGGAAGTTTGGCCCTTGTTTACATGGTCCTAATTTGATTGTTGAGATTTAGGAGTTGATTTGTTGAGTAAAGGCATGGCTATTGGTCGTGATCCCTCAGACCCCCAGTTCTTTTATGATTTGATCTTGATTATTTATTTCTACACTTTTGTTCTATTCTTATCATTAATCAAATTTAAACAAATGAAATTTCCTTTCTTATTCTCACAATGGATTTCAACCATTTTCTCTCTGCCTTTCCTTGGATCAATACCTTACTATACTAAAGTTAACTTGGTGCTTGCATCAAGTTGAAAACCTGGTTAGAAGGTTCAACTCTAGGACTTTTCCTAGTGATTAGTGTTAAACAACACACATCAGAAAACCTTTCATCTGATATGCAAGGCCTACCTACACCTATTCAATGATACAACTTTGAGCAACCAATAGTTGTAGGAGAGGAGGCTGTTGAGCCCATGCCGACTAGGAGATGTGCCTCTATGGAGGCACATAATCATGCCACACCCAATCCACATGCTTCCCCACCATCCTCCTCTACATGAAGGGTGGATATTTCATAGCATCATGCCATCAAATCTGCATGGACGTTCTTCTTTGGAAATTGACTTTAGTGACCTAGACACCCATATGAGACACATTGATGAGTTTTAGATAAAAATGGAGAGGGAGTTGCAGAGATAATGCCACCAATTAAACCACATGTACTACATCTAGTTTTGAAACTATCAATGTCATTAACAATAAAATAATTATCAAATTTTGAATCCACCTTACCAACACTTCTAAAAATACCCTACCCCATACTATCACTATTGTGGGAAGTGGTATGATTAGAATGCCAAATATGTAGTCCCAACACCTCCTACTCCATCACTACCACAACACAACGATCCATATTAATAAGGACCATGATGCCCATAAGTTTCTATCTCTCATAGGATGTAGTGGCTTGGTCAAGTTTACTGATAGAGTAGTCTTCTTCCCCTCAATTCTAACTTTAGGGTTTTTCTTAGATATAAACACATTCTTTAATCTTGAGATTAAGGGTGGTTGGTATATACTCGATTTTAGTGACACCTATCCATTTCAAATTCTTGTTATTACTCTGCATTCTATCATTGCATGCATATATTGCATTGAGATCACTGGCATATTGTACTTAGCTTATTCTCCTTTGAATTTTAGTTCTTAAGCATTGCATTGTTTAGATGAAGCCATTACATAGTTGACTTGGATTCAAATTCATGTTTACATCATAAGCATTACATTTATCATTTGTCATAGAAACCCCTTGTTTACATCAATTTCTTAAGTTAACTTGTTATCTGAAACATGCCAATTATAAATATCATCCATTATAGCCATTGAATGTTACACCCCAAGGAAAGGATGGAAAGTGTTAAAGAAAATAATAGGGATCAATCCTTATACCAATTAGCAGAACATATCCATGAAATTTCCACATATCCACATGTCATGTAATTATCTGGATGTAGTGAGACCCGTGAAATAACATGATGCATTTTATCAAAATAAACATAATTTAAAATTATGCAATCTATATTATAGAACCCTGCCTCCATCTTCTTACATTTCATACATAAAAAATATAAAAATTCAAGCATTGTGCCAAACCCTAAGCTTGAGGTGGACCCTCCCCTACTCTACCTACTTCTTTCATACACATATCTATTTGATAAAACATACCACCAAAACAATTTGGACCATGCCAACATACACAAACAAGAAAAGCTTGTCCATCATTAGAAAATAAAATGGAAACAACAAAACATGTCAACTCAAATAGACGTGAGTTGTGATTTCTTCCTTCCACACCCCATTCTCTCTTTTGTCCACCTAGGGGCATGTTTCATGCTCCATTATATAACCATATGACATACCTAGTGTTGTATTACTTGTGGTTTTGCATGATACCTCAATTTTGTATGAAATCCTTCAACAAGCATGACATTGAGGATTTTGATGAGCAAGTGGTATTTATGAAGCAAAGTCATGAACAAGGACATGGCTATTCATGTTTTGTGATGTCAAGAGGTTGGATATATTAGCCACAATGGAAGTAGAGGTCAAAGCATGGTGTGAGTACAAGGCATGCATAATATATTGAGAGTATTTGATTGAGTTTGTTTTGGATTTACATTACTCAAGGATGGGAAATGTTCAAGATCTATGTTTTCAATAAATGTTGATTCATTCTAATTTTAGTATGTTTTATTTTGTATGTTCATATCACACTTATATTAAGGTTTCAATTTTTTTAGTTGATGCTGAATAAATTTGAGTTTTAATTATATTATATTTGTAGGAATGAACATGTGGGAGAGGATGCCCTCAATCCTCTACCAAATGTCCATGAATTGACCAAAGGAGTCAAATCCTCACTCCCATCACAAACAATTGGAGTGAGGATCACTACAGACAACACCGAACAAGAGGTGTTTCTAATAAAGGCTAGACTATTGACTAACCTTGCAAGCTGAATACTAGCTGGTACCATCTAAAAGGAAATGGTAAGCTCACTCACCAATCAACTAGATAAGCTAGTCGGATGGCAAATTTTAGACACTTTAAGGCCACAACGTCAAGAAATACACTCGCCAATTGACCGCCCTAATTGTTCAGTTGACTACTTGACCCCATGACTTTGAAATAATTCTCCATTGACCATAATAAACATCTAGACTCACCATGAAAATCCACAAAGGTTCTTGATGTTTTCTAGTCAGTTGACTACCATGCCTAGTTGACTAACTAAAAAATTGTTATTGAGCTAAGGAGGCAGTCTTGTTGAGTGCCTAGTTGACTTAGTTAGCCAACTATCCAAGCAACAAGGAACACCCAAGATCATCCAATTGATCAAATACTATAACGATAGTCAATCGACTATCATGAACTAAAAGTTCCACATACCCATACTAGTCAACTAACTACTCCAACTAGTCAAACGAATACTAGACCACAACAATTGTAAACTAAGTGGTTGCATTGTCACTTGGTTGGACCATTGGTAGGAATAATGGATTTCATATGAAATAAATAGGAGTAGAAATCTCTTAGAGAATCATAGCCCCTATGTTAGACCTAATCCACAAAGAGACCTGACTACTACAGATTCCAAACAAATGTTCAGGAGGCTATTGTTATGATTGAGGATTATAGGTGTCCTTGACCCAACATTGCTTGGTGATCATGTCTTACACAAAGGAAATCGTTTCCTCTAACTTTTCCATGCCAATGACCTTGTCGTACTATTCATTAACATTAAAGATAATATTGTGTCATACTCTACAAACTGTATGGTTCAATCAACATCAATCAAGTCAAAAATATATGGTGAGAGAAAAAATAATTTTTGTGAGGATTTCATCTAGATGTGGGATAATTCTCTTTCAAAAATATTTTCTATATTCCCTTCTTTTTCTTCTAATCCTTATCCTAGTTTAGTGGGAGTGTAAAACAACCACACCCACCCACACCTATCTTAAGATGTTGCACAGATGGGTGTGTATCAGTTGGCCTACCACATCATGGACAAGTTGAAGGCTCAAGTGATGCGACTCACTACTACCTCCATGAAGGGGATGGGCATGTCTTTTGTCCACCCATCCTCATAGTTCTAAAAATTGGCACCCCAATGGAAAAATGGTTTCCTTACAATTTTATTTCCCAATGATAATATAAGATATGATCAAGCGAGGGCCAAATCAATCATACACCCAAGTCTTTTATTACCTAGATGCACAATAACAAGTTTATTTGGTGCTTAGATCTAAGAAACCCTCTTCTCTATCAACAACTTCACACGTTTCTACCCATGACAAGTTAATGTTTATTGTTTCATCACATTACAATAAAATATAATTTTGTGTTTTTCAATATTTGTAATTTTAGACTTAGTACTAGACAATCATAATAAGCACATACAATTCATATTCCCCTAAAATTTAGAAAAAAACTTTGATTTTCCTTTGGTTACAGACAAAATATTGGATGTAACAATTTGGATCCAAAACTTTTGGATTTTATGTTAGATATTTCTATATCTCATCATGAAACTAGTCCACATGCAATATTAATAGACATATATTATTGAAAATATTTTATCTTCACATAAGAATATGAAAATATAAATATTTTATCACATATATTAATTGTAATAATAATATTTAAATGTAAAATCCATATGTTTACACTACATGCATTTGATTTAAGATCATATATTTGTAAGAAATGGATATCATTAAACAGATTGGATTTAGATATCACAATATGATATCCATCAATTATTAGACCATACTCACATCAAATCTGTTTTCATATCAGATTCAAATTTATCTATTTTACTATCTGCTATGAATTAAATCTACTTACATGCCTAGTTATATTGAGATGTATCCATATTCTAATAATTGTTACAAATATTATAATGAGTGATTTCATCTTTTTAGGTTCACAATGCAAGTTTGTTGTGGACTTTTGGCTGAAATTGTGCTGTAGATGATTGGACCTTTATGGAAAATAGAGGGTTCTAGTAGCTCATAGTCATGTCTAAAGAAGATAGTATTTCGACGATGGTGTTCTTTCTTGGAGGAGACACCTAAAGTGGAGCCTAAGTAGATCTTGAAATATTACATGGATATATTTTGTTGATTTTTGACAATTTTTGTTGATCTAAGCTAATAAGAAAAGTCTTGTGTGGATGTCAATTTTTCAAACTATCCATCCCTTCCCAAGTGATGTAATGGAACTTTGTGATAAAGGTCTCTTGTGAAAGATATGAGTAAGACATGCAATGTTTTACCACTAATCAACCCTTTTGTTATTACTCATACTAGAAATTATGTAAAAGGAAGACTCCATCAATTCCCATCTACTTGAGATATGCCATCTCAAGAATTTTTCAAATACAAGAATGGTGCATATGACCAAGACAAAGGCATAAAACCTATGATGTTATACAAGGAGGATCACTAGACCTACCTTGTCCTATAAGGTGTACTAGTTGTGGGGTCATACTCATGATTACCATCACTCTAGAGTTTGTTTTTGACTTAGCTACCATGCATGTGATTAGAAATTTCTTTGTTTACTTTTGTGCCATTATTGGTGTCATTTGATTTTGATTGCAGGTGCATTTTCACACTTTTTTTCAGTTTCTTATTGGAGTGAAGGACTCACATTATCAATACAACATTCATGCAATACCCTGGACCAACATAAAAAATCCTTCATCTTATTTTGGTTGCAAGGGCCTCAAATTTTTGGATTTTTACATTTGATTCAAGAATATGATGTGAAGATCGAAAGGGAGTGATGTGTGAGATAAGATGAATATAGTTGATGAATCTGATCATTAAACCTAAATTGAGTATTCAATTCGTGTAAATAAAGTAATAACATGTAAATGTATTAATACAAGACTTCAATTGAGATAGTATGATGATCAAACCCTGATCGTGTAATTAAGAATATAGTGTAGCTCATGGATCCATGAGAAGGAATAGGTTCTAATATGGATCCTAGGATCCAAGCTAAGACTATTTGAACAATTATTTAGTTTATAAATAGGTCATTTGGATAGAAATTTAGAATTTAGTAGTTAGTTCCTGTTAGCTATGTGCACATGTTTTAATATTTGTAAACTCGAGCACTACCCCATAGGTATACATGTGCGTGTAGTATTATCGAGGTCATCCAAAGAGCACAAAATTATTAGGCACAAGCGTGTTATGGTTCAACAATCTAGATCAATTTGTAAAAGTTGGATTTGGTTGTGATATACTAACTAGTAATTAAAAGAGGAAATGAACTAAATTAAGAGAAATTAGATCATATTAAGGATATCTTGGACATAGGATTTCACTTCCACACCATTACATCATATGAAACTACAAAATTAACATGTCAATTAACTTGCAAAGGAGGTTGCCATCATTATACACCTCCTGGTGATATGAGACGGTTTTCATTTATTACATAACACTCCCATGTCTATATAAAAATTCAAACTACAACCTTAGATCCTCAATGTATCCAAACAACTCCCGTGGTCATGCATTCATTTCCAAGAGAACTACTTCCTATTTCTCTATAAACCTTCCCAAATCATACAAAGAAGCATAAAACATGTAGATTTGATGGCCAAGCAAACTTACAAACAACTATCACCGTAGAGACTCTTGGAGAAGCAAATTAACTAACATTAGTTAAAATATCCGAGTTCACATGAGTAATGGCATGGGAGATACACTCCCATGCCCAAGAGAAAGGGTTCAATTTGTACATGATGAGAAACACAAATGCAAGGCACAAATTTTAGAGTTTTGCATGATTAAAGAGAAGAAAGAGAAAAGGGAACCAAAGAGTGAAGATGAGTGAAGTATAACTCCGATTGGAGGATGGAATTCTACTCATGTAGATTCTCCTACTCAGAATATCTTCCCTCCTGAGAATCTTGAAAGAGTAGAGAAGCTCTGCTGCACCTTTTGGGGAAGAAATGGTGAAGAATGGAGGTTTCTTTTCCAAGAGACCTCTTCTTCCTCCCCAAAATCTCCCTCCTTTTTCTCTACAACTTCCTCATCGTAGAGTGTTGCAAATGACAAGGGATAACCACCCCATATGGCCGATCTCCTGTTTAAAACATGGGGGTAGCTCCATTTTAAATTCTATAGAAACTGACAACATGCAGTGTCACTCATTGTAACTTTCGAGTGAAACTACTGATCGTCTTCCTTTTTCTCGTATCCGGATATGAACGTGGGATAAGGGAAGGAATCGAGCTTTACATTTATAAACCCAAAACCTTCTAAGACGCCCACAACTTTTATTACGGGGTCGAAGTAGATATACGAGGTTGAACACAAGGACGTGGTGACGTTTAGGATGCTACATATTTCTTCTTGGGTCAGATAAGCCAAAACTATAGTTGATGAAAAGAATGTGCTAGAACTAGTCTAGCGGGTTGTCATAAAATAAAACAAAATAAAGAAAAGAAATGAAAACAAATAGAGTCCACGAGATTCTACTAATTAGAGAGAAGGAGTTCCTAGCTATGTAACCACAAGTTGGGCAGTCTATGCACCCGTTCTTAGGCGTAGACAACCCTCGAACACCAGAGCAAGCAATCTACATCCGAACATAGTACATAGTATCATGTTTGTTCCTGTGGGGTCATCCCACTCGCTCTCATGTAGTGTGATTAAAACCCATCGTGATATGCCATTGAACCTCTCTCGAGGATGGCACATCAACATCTCAACATATTCTCGAGGTCCTCTCGGGTCTAGAATGTGCTGAGATGTTAGGAACGGATGACCATGGACCGTCTTCCTCTCAAATTCTAATCCAAACTATCTTCTCGCATCTATTCCTACACGGATCTATCGATACAGGCAGAAATAGCAGTTCAAACTAGTAAGAGATCAACCAAACTAGCAATCACAACTAGAGAGAGAAGATAGAACAAGCAAACATACTAGATCTGAGATAAATCTACTTGCTTAAGGCAAAAGTACATAAACATGCCCAAAATGGGCAACATAGCCAAGATGGAGCTCAACTAGCCATGGACAAGCATAGTTGGCACCGAACAAAGACGGAATAACATCATTGTACAAGAAACCAAGAAACACAACAGAAGAAAGGGGAAGAAGAAGAGATTTAGCCCGTGGAGGAGAGGTGGCTCTCGCTCCTTTGCCTATGTATAGGCTGGATCTCGTCGTTTGGTCCTCCTCCTTGATCAGATCTAGACTCCTTGGTCCTCTTTCTATCTAGATCTGCCCCGAACAATAGTTTGGTGGGTGAACAGAGGTGGAAGATGATGGAGGACATGGGTCTTCTCTCTCCTCAGCTTCCGCCTTTGGAGATCGAAGACCAAGGGATGATGGAGAGTGGTGGAGATTGGAAGCTCGCTGAAGAGGAGGGTGTAGGATGACCTCTTTGGCCTTCTCAAACCTTTGGACTCTCCCACAGAACTCTGGGAACATTCAGATCTCAAAGCAGCAGCCTCTCGGCATTCTTGGCCGAGGTCCCCTTTCAAATGAGTGAGGGGACATCTCTTTATAGAGGCTGACTGCAGACCGTGACCAGCAGGTCGTAGGGTCAGCCATGGTTGTGGCCTATGGCCATGGTTGCGGTTCATGGAGTGGAAATCGCGGTCGCGGTGATGAAGGCCGCGGTCGTGGTCTGGGTGCCACGGTCGTAGCGGGAGACCACAGTCGTGGTGAAGGGTGTCGGCCACAGTTGTGGCGAGGGAAGACCGCGATTGCGGTGTTGAAGGCAAAGACCGTAGTCATGGTTCATGGCCACAGTCGTGGCGAGGGAAGACTACGGTCACGGTGACGAAGGTGAAGACTGTGGTCATGGTTCATGGCCACGATCGTGGCGAGTGGCCACGGTCGTGGTGAGGGATCGTGGTCGCGGTCGTGGAAGGGAAGACCATGGTCTCCGTAATGAAGACTGTGGTCGTGGCTATGGATGGCCATGGTCATGGAAGGTGGATAACTGCCGCAAAAACGATGTGTTGGGGATAAATATTTGGAGAATAGATGTCTTCTTAGGTTCGGTGCCTGCAAGTTCCAAAATTGGCTAGATTGGCTACTTTTTGGCTAGCTTAGCTAATTTATCTATGGAAGATAAAAAGAACTAAAACATAAGCATTATAGGGAAAATTAAGGCTATAATGATACAAGACCAGAGATAAATGCTTAGCAAATACACGTAAATTTGGGTGTTATCAAATACCCCAAGCTTAAAAGTTGGTTGTACTCAAGCAAGACTATGCTCAAAGAACAAAAAGATAACATCCAAATTAAGCTTGACAATAGATGCTAAGGTTAATAAAAATAGTTTAAAGCATCTATTCTCTTGATCCATGTCGTTTCAGAACAAACCCCCCACCAATCAACCACAGTCCTACCAAAGCAAGATCAAAGAGTTTTCAGGCAAGATTAAGCAAATTCACTACAACCTGTCGATACTCATGAGGGTTTGAATCATAATTATTAGTCATGAAAGAGTTGTCACATAGGTGATCATGCAGGTGATGAGAAATGAGAAATCACCATGAATCCATGCATACCAATCGAGAACAGCATGCCTCTCACTTATTCATGTTCTAAGAAACAAAGCAAAAAGACTCTAAGGACTTCTGAGGATCCCGATCTGTGTCAGGTTGGTCCATGTAGCGAGCAACAGTCCCTGCAGTCCGAACCAGTTGGTCCAAAGTAGTGAGATGAACTCCTCGTATTGCGCCTGAACCAACCCTTCTATTGGGATGATCTCATAGGTCTCCTAGGGGTTCCTAGTGACTCTTTAGTGAGCATTTGGAGTGATACTACCAGGCACGACATACGCGCGTTTGTGAGCGCAGTCATACACTGGCTGGGCACCATCCTCAACTCTCCTAAAAGAGAAAACAATGCTCAATTTTTATCACACTCAGGCTTTTATCATCTGCATTCTATTTGTAGTCTTGGGTGAGAACTATATAAATAATTTTGGGATTTTGTGGGCGGCCAAGCCTCTTTTGCACATTTTATTATATTTTTCATCTTTTTGACTCATTCTAATGTGAGAAGGCGTGTAGTCCATCAAGGAAAACATTTTCTCTTGATTATAGCTCAAAACTCATCATGATCCGCTTGACACTTGTGTGAAAAGTTGTGATTATGATTAAAGAATCCTTAGAATAGAGGCAAGCTCGTGAAACCGCAACTAGGAGTCTTTAGTCATGCTTTAGCTCATTCCAGCGGTCCTTTACCATGGATTTTCCATTCACAACATGGATCAAGGGAATTTAGCTTTAAGCTATGAAAAAGGGACATAACCTTATATTTATTACCAAACTCTAGGAAAGAGTCAAAGAGCAAGTCAAGCAAAAGGTCAAGCAATTTTTAAGATGAAAACTGTGCATTTAGGCATAAAGTCAAGCATTTATCTATTAGATTTGCACCATATAGGAATAATTGCAAAGCTAAAAAGATGAAAATTTTTGAAAATTTTAAAACTAAATCCAGGAAGTAAACATGCATGCTAGAAGGATGGAGAGATAGAAAGGCAAAGCCTACCACCCCAAGCTTAAAACTTTGCTCGTCCTCGAGCAAGACTTAAACTTGAAATAGAGAGGCATGAATGCATGATTGTAATGGTAGTTATTGAAGTTCTAAAGAGGATGCATGGTTGCAGGGATATAAAAAATAGTTAGAGGAAAGAAACTAACTAACAAGAACAATGAAGAGAAAAAATTATTGTAATAAAAGGGCGGGAGGGTGGGTAAGAGAAAAGGGGGTGGCTGCCCCACGATACCGACACTGGGATCCCAAATCCTAAGTTTTGGGACCAGTGTCACCTGTGTCTTGCCGACGGGTTCTTCCACATAATATGAATAGAATAGGTGGATGTGTTGGCCCTACCCAGTCCGAAGAAGAGAAGTGAAATCTGACGACTCTGTGGAGTCATATTTGTGCTGGAAGTGGCTTGAACTGCACTGGGATGAATTCTTCAGCATATCATCCTCAGGGTACCTTTCATTGTATGAATCTGAATATGAATATCCTGGGATGTCAACACAAGATGAGATGGATGAGAGAGGTTGGATGTCTTTTGGAGGACTCATATCTTCTCTCTCCATCTCTACATTTGAGGTTGGATGCTCAGATAAATCTTCATGTATAGTCTGAGTCATCCAATCATCTTCTGAACAAGAAGTACTCCCTAAAGAATCAGTTTGTTGTTCTACCACCCCAAGCTTATCACCTGGCGTGGAGTCAGGGGTATCTTCATGCTCAAAAACCATGGTGTAGTGAATCGTCCATCTTGCCCCCTTGATGTCCACCCTACCTTGTAAAGGTAAGGGTGTAAATGGCGGTTCATGCTGCTCCAACTCATCGTCGTCGGTGTATTTACTCCACTGAGATGAACAGTCATCGTCATCCTCACCATATAGATTGTTCCAAACCATGATCGGGGTGCTGCTCAAAGCGAAGTGACAAGTCTCAATATGAGAGATGTCACTCTGGTCTGGTTCAATATTTGACTCTAGTTCCTCAAACCAACCTTCTGGTTGTGAGGTAACTTTGCTTTTAGAGTCTTTGTCATCATCATCATAGACCCATTCATGTCTATGAATCATATCTTCCATTGGTTGATCAACTGAATCACTTGGATAGAATGAAGGGTTTTCCCCGGTGGGTCGGTCTTCACAGAAAAATCCTGATGAATCCAGTTGATGGTCTAAATAGGATGATGGTGCATACTCCACTTCAGACCCAATGGAATGGTATTGATGACTAAATTCTTCATTGTCTTGTGATGGCAGTTGTAGCTGGATTGTAACCAAATCAATGAGCTCTTGGAGCCTCCTGCCCTGTTCAACATCTTTATTATGAAGTTGTTGTACTTGAGCAGTAATGCTTTCGAGACCTGTCGATTCTGCCATGCACATATGAGGGGAATCTGCTATATTGAACTACTACGCTTGGATGGATCCTTGCTCAAGAGTTTGAAGTAGACTTCTACTGCGGTCTACAACTTTAGTGGCTAGTTTGAGATGACGATCCTGCTCTTCTAGAAGTTGTTGCATTAGATCAACATCTTCTTAGAGATGAGGGGCTAAGGAGGTAAGTGCGTGAATACTTTCCCTAGTCGACTCCACTGCCTTAATCAGTTCTTGATCCCATGATAGTAGGGGAGTCAAGGGCTGACTAGCAGTCTCTGTTGTTGTAATCTCGACATATGACGATAGTGGAGGTAAGTATAACTCGACTAGCTATAGAGCATGACCTTCAATTATTTGCCAGCAGTCGGAACTGCAAAAAAACTCAGGAGGATGGGTGGACAAGATAACTTGTCTCGCTGAAGCAAGATCCATGACTCTAAAAGGTATAAGAAAAAGGAAAGGTATTCAATATATATGGACAAGTATGTTTAAAACAAAAGAAATACTATGCATATATATACGAGCTTAAAATTATAGCACAAAATCTTTTAGGCGTGTAAACGTGGAAAACCACATCCCCGGAAACGGCGCCAAAAAGTTGATTGTCTTCCTTTTTCTCGTGTCTGGATACGAATGCGGGACAAGGGAAGGAATCAAGCTTTACATATATAAACCTGAAACCTTCTAAGACGCCCAAAACTTTTATTATAGGGTCAAAGTAGATATACAGGGTCGAACACAGGGACGTGGTGACATTTAGGATGCCACGGATTTCTTCTTGGGTCAGATAAGCCAAAATTATAGTTGATGAAAAGAATGTGCTAGAACTAGTCTAGTGGGTTGTCACGAAATAAAACAAAACAAAGAAAAGAAATGAAAACAAAATAGAGTTTGCGAGATTCTACTAATTAGAGAGGAGTTCTTGGTTATGTAACCACAAGTTGGGCAGTCTATGCACCCGTTCTTGGGCATAGACAACCCTCGAACACCAGAGCAAGCAATCTATATCTGAACATAGTACGTACTATCATGTCTGTTCCTGTGGGGTCATCCCACTCGCTCTCACGCAGCGTGACTAAAACCCATCGTGATATGCCATCGAACCTCTCTTGAGGATGGCACATAAACATATCAACATATTCTAGAGGTCCTCTCAGGTCTAGAATGTGCTGATATGTTAGGAAAGAATGACCATGAACCATCCTCCTCTCAGATTCCAATCCAAACTATCTTCTCACGTCTATTCCTACACGGATCCCTTGATACAGACAGAAATAGCAGTTCAGACTAGTAAGAGATCAACCAAACTAGCAATCATAACTAGAGAGAGAAGATAGAATAAGCAAACATACTAGATCTGAGATAAATCTACTTGATTAAGGCAAAAGTACATAAACATGCCTAAAATGGACTATATAGCCAAGAAGGAGTTCAACTAGCCATGGACAAGCATAATTGGCACCGAACAAAGATAGAAGAACATCATTATACCAGAAACCAAGAAACACAACAGAAGAAAGGGGAAGAAGAAGAGATTTAGCCTGTGGAGGAGAGGTGGCTCTCGCTCCTTTGCCTCCGTAAAGGCTGGATCTCGTCTTTTGGTCCTCGTCCTTGATCAGATATGGACTCCTTGGTCCTCTTTCTCTCTATATCCAACACAAATAGTAGCTTGGTGGGTGAACGAAGGTGGAAGATGATGGAGGATGTGGGTCTTCTCTCTCCTCAGCTTCCACCTTTGGAGATAGAAGACCAGGGGATGATGGAGAGTGGTGGAGATTGGAAGCTCACTGAAGAGGAGGGTGTAGGATGAGCTCTTCGGCCTTCTTAGACCTATGGACTCTCCCACGAAACACTGGGAACCTTTAGATCTCAGAGCAGCAGCCTCTCGGCATCCTTGGTCAAGGTCCCCTTTCAAATGAGTGAGGGGAAATATATTTATAGAGGCAAACTACAGACTGTGGCCAGTAGGTTGTGGGGTCGGCCACGGTCGTAGCCAACACCGCGGTCGCAGTTCATGGAGTGGAAATCGCGGTCATGGTGATGAAGGCCACGATCGCGGTCTGGGTGCCACAGTCGTGGCGGGAGACCACGGTCGTGGTGAAGGGCCACGGTCGTGGCGAGGGAAGACCGCGGTCGCGGTGATGAAGATCGTGTTTGCAGTATTGAAGGTGAAGACCACAGTCGCGGTTCATGGCCACAGTCGTAGCGGGTGGCCACGGTCATGGCAAGGGAAGATCGCAGTCACGGTGATGAAGGCAAAGACTGCAGTTGCGGTTCATGGCCACGGTCATGGCAGGTGGCCACGGTCGTGGAGGGGAAGACTGCAGTCACAGTAATGAAGACCGTGGTTGTGGCGCTCGGCCAAGATCGTGGCGATGGATGACCACGGTCGTGTCAGGTGGATAACTTCCGCAAAAACCATGTGTTGGGGAGAAATCTTTGGGGAATAGATGTCTTCTCAGGTTCGGTGCCTGCAAGTCCCAAAATTGGCTAGATTGGCTACTTTTTGGCTATCTTAGCTAATTTATCCATGGAAGATAAAAAGAACTAAAACATAAGCATTATAGGGCAAATTAAGGCTATAATGATACAAGACCAGAGATAAATTCTTAGCAAATACACGTAAATTTGGGTGTTATCAACTACTCTTTGCGAAGAGTGCATGACGTGTCGTTGAAAGACACACTATATAGCTGCAACCTAAAGTTGACTTGGGCACACAACACACACCGTGTGTGAATAAGCACACTCTCTGTGTTTTGAAAAAACTTTGAAATGAGCCTTTTATACATGAGGATACACCGTGTTTGAACTAAGACACGACACATTTTTTTCTCTACAGCTGGAGATGAAATGTTCCATAATCTTACATGCCGTGTGGAAAATACCACATGCCGTGTCTTCTTTTTTGTGGTTAAGGATTGCCCTTTTTGGAAAGACACACATCGTGTGTCAAATAACACACACAATGTTTTACTCTAAATCTTCAAGAACTCTTCTAGATCAAATGTAAATCATAAAAAAATCCAACTAAGGTCAAATTTGGATTGGATTAGCCCCATTTCATCATCTTTACATGTACTTACGATCAAAATCATGTAACGTGTAAAACATTTAAAAAGATGGCAAATTAAGTATGATTAGAGACCAAATGGAGAGCAAAATGAATTGAAATTGTGTGCAAACATGAGCAAAAAGTATTTATAAAATGCACACATCAAATCCCCCTAAGCTTGAACTATTAATTGTCCTTAAGCAAAAAGAGCATAGAAACACAAATGAAAGAATTGTCAAGTTCATGTATAGATCGAATGAAATGAAAGATGTATGTAAGACCAAACCAACCATAATCAATAGGTTTATACTCATAGCCATAAATTCAACTTAAACACCCAAGAAAGATTTTAGTTCAATAGGGGTGGTAACAGTTTAAATGAATCAATCAACTAGGCAACACTAAATGGAGCTTGGATTACCAAGCCAAACAACTAGTGAGTTCGCCACCAATTCTTTCAATTATATAGGATGCAAATGATGGAATCTTAGCCAAAGTTAAAAATTTAGGTTTCTCTATTTGTTTCGAAAAAAATATGACAATGGATTGTGGATTCCGACACTTGGCTTCTAATGTAGTATTATGCACACGTGGAGTGCCGATTGGGTGTTTTACTCTCTTTTAAGACATACCACCTAATTTTCGTGGTTAGATCGGACTTACACTAGGATAGTTTGACATGTGGGTGGTTTAGCCATTTTTTCATGGGGTAATTAAGGTGAAGTGAGCCAAAAGAAATTTTTAAAAGAGATTGAATTCCACTTGTTTTCCCCAAGACATAGGAGAGTTGACTAAATTATAACATTAGCTGGATTCTATTCATTTGTCTTGAAAAGTTTTCATAGAAAGAGTGGTTGAAAAAGCACTAAGGGCTTGTCAAGGGCATCCTGTGTTCTAAATAGTGTTGAAAAGTTGATTTATTCACAAAAATTGAAACCATTACATGTGTTACGCAATCAAGGATGTGAAAGATGAATATTCATGCTAAAAGCATATACCCAAAATTAATCACATGTTAGTGGCCACACATTTTCATTTGATTAACGCATGCCTTTTACAATTTTTGCAAATGATTGTCTCAAGAACGAGAGGACAATAAAATCAACATAAAAGGGTTTCAATCCACTTACAAAGGATATGCCTCATATCATACTGCACGATGTGTTTTGAGAACTACATGACGTGTTCAACATGATTTGGGCATTTCTGAGGTTGATGACGAACCAATCTTCACAACATGTCTTGCTTGCTCACAGTGTGTTCATGCATTGGTATACAGTGGAGAACTGAGCCTCAGGTCTATCCATCTTGGGTGAGAGGGCGATAATGCATTTTCTTGACGACAATGATGAAATGGATAGTGGAGGCGCTAAGCTTGGAGATGGCAGTGTCAGATCTAGGTGAAGGGGAAGGAGCTCATGAAGCTACTGATATCGATGGAGATGGTGGTAGTGCTGATTCACACATGTGGTGGCAGTGCTTGGTGTCCTTGTGCTGCTAGAGGCTGATGGTGGACAAGCTTCAGCCTTGATTCCGAATGCGCAGTTGTAGAGAGGAAAAATCACAGTGGTAGTTGGCTTAGAGTAGGTGTCTCTCACCATCGATGATTGATGGAGCAAAGGCGACATCACACAGTGGACACGGCTAAGAGAAAACTCGCACATGGCTGAAGGGAAATGAAGGAATGAGGGTGGTGACTGGAGATTAGGGATTAAAACCTTATTTCTTGCTTAGGAACGTGTTGTGTTCTTGAGTAAACATGGTGTGTCACAATGCACATTTCGAACACTCCTTTTTATTTTTACCTTGCTTAATGAGGACACACCATGTTTGAATTATGACACGACGTGTGAGTTTCCAATGAGCTTCCTAAAGTTCCCAAACTAATACCGACATAGAGTGTACAGATAAAGACACACTGTGTGACTCTCCCAAATATTTTTGGCATTCAAATGAACTACCGTACACGACGTGTTTGAATTTAGAAACGTCATGTAGGATTCCAGTGGACTTCTACTTCAAGATGATGAAGACATGACATGTTCAAATAAAGACACGTCGTGTAACTTTACATAAACTTACTTCTGGAATGAGGACATGCCGTGTCTAAGAGATGACATGCTGTATTTCCTATATATTTTCCCGAATTGCTTTCTTGTGAGTGGGGACACAAGCTGTGCCTTACATGTTGTGTCTCATTGAATTTCTTTAGAACTTGGTTTTATTTTTCTCAACACCTGTAATGATGATGATATTGGCTTGTGATGGTCTAAATTATTACATTCATCCATAGAAAATTTATTTTAGAAATGAAAAAAAAAATCTTGAGTGAATGCAAATAAAGAAATCTATCTAGATTGTGGGGTGAACTCCCACAATGTCATCTATTTAGAGTCCAGAGTGAGACTCTTCAACAACTTCAAACATCCGAGACGAAGCAAGAATCTCCATGGTCTATCTTCTCTCCTTCACTGTAAAGTTTGCATCTTTGACCATTGACTTTGAAAGAGGCTTCTTTTCCTTGCAGCTACACAGTTCCATAGTGTGACACACCGATCAAAAAAACATAATTTATTTACGCGGAAGCGTTCACTAAGCAACAGATTACCGAAAATCACTAAAAATTAAAACCATTTTACAGAGAGGTCCACACATAGGAAAACTTCTTTCACAAAGAACTGAAGTAATTTAATTACACACTAGTTCACAAGTACATGTCCTGTATCATCTTTTTCTGAGAATTACAAGCATCAACTGCCTTGTTAAACTAAACATAGGAAGTATAAAATCTCAAGGCATTGAGCCAAAATATCGAAAGCACTAACTACAACTCATAGGACCTGGGAGTACAGAGACGACACATAGGACTCTATATACATCTATACAAGGCATATCAACTAGTGTCTCCACCTGAGACTTCACTACTATCCCTGCTGCTTCTCCTGTCCTTCACCTACAGAAGGATTCCTTCCTCCTTGTCTGCATCACCTAAAAAAATGTGGTTCCCACAGGGGTGAGACAATTGTAAATTTCCCCAGCGAGAGATATAACTCTCCGCCAGAAACATTATTATTGTAGTTTAATAGGATAAACCTGGACAGAGGAATCATAATTGTTTAATAGCAGTTATTTCATTGTCTAATAGATTATAACATTTTTCTTATATAAAGAATTATAGCTATAACTTGATAGAGCAGCATGTCACTTATCCATTAAGGAATATGAAGAACATGTATAACATTTATTCACTATAGAGTTATAACCGCAACATATATTCTCTTCAGGCTTAGATCACATAGATAATGTCTGGCATTGTCTTTGTGGAGTCATGGCCTGTAGCCATATTCTTTTAACAAAGTATTGGGATCTTAATCCCTCATCTCATCAAGTACATTTCCATTTCTTAACAAGTTCATCATTATGATTATAGAATATGGGTATTTGAACCCTTAACTCATCATAGAATACTTGTTACCACTTATTAGGTAACTTAATAACTTCAGGTCATCTGACCAAGGACATTATGATTCTTGCTTCACAAAGTATTCCACATAGTTCACAATGCTCATACCACCTCTTATTACCCCTTAATAGGAAACAAGGCATATTATGGGTTATGAAGCTCATAAACAATTTCAATAATTAAAACATCATATGGCACACATGGCTCACTAATTTTTAAGATTACCTCTCACTGAGCAACAAAGCATATGAACGCTTATAAGGACTATAAAACATTCTCAATATACAGAGCATCATAGCCCATACCTGGCTATGCTCTTCATCTCAAAATACCTACATGATTAGTACTCATGATAATGATTATATACCAGTACCATGCAATATAAGGGTTTTCTTATGATATTCATAATTCATCAATCTGTAATTGAGCCTCACATAGGATTATTCTGGGTTAAGACTTCACATAACATCACCCTGTGATAGGGTTTCACATAACATTACCCTGTATTAGGGTTTATTATATCTCATTACCCAATTTAGGGTTAGGATGCACTATTCACATCATATTAGGGTTCATCATGTCCTTTTACCCAATTTAGGGTTTACTGTAACATTACATAACATCACCCTAGATTAGGGTTTTCCATAAATAATCATATAGGTTCTCAAGATCATGTTATTAATGGTCAAGTCCTATATCATTGCTTCACACATCTAGGAATCAATATGGATAACATAAGTATTCAATCATACTTATGTATTCTCATCATTCATCATCAAATGAATTATCAACACAAAGTATGAGTTTCTCTCTCATCTTTATAAGCATATGATTGCATCATAGTTTATTGGTTGGGATTAACCTTTTTATAAGGCATGTTAGCCTACACTTATCAAAGTGCATTACATCCCAATGTAACCATTGATTTGACACACTTCATGTGTCACTCATCCAAATATATTGGATTTAAAACACATCAAGGTATATCAGTCTTGAGGTGTTGGATGTGGTATCTATCATATCTTGATGTATCACTTCCCTCATCACCTTTATCTTACTTGAGTTCATCCACTTAGCTTGTATTAGGGTATTCTTCATCCTAATACTTTATGCACCAGTTCATCATATTATCATGTAATGTATTGGTCATAAGTCACTTATTTAGAATATACAAACATTGCCAATGATATGGACTCATCCTTGAGTTAGGAACTATTGATATAAGGGTATCCAATATCAACCTCTCTAGGTGTTACATTTGTCAATACATTAATCACTATTCCATTTTAGGAATAGGATTTTCCATATTTATAAATTGAGGTTCACATAGCATCTCCCATAAATATGTATTTCACCTAATATCACTCTTCATTAGAGTTTCACATAACATCCTTCTTTATCATGGTTTCACTTAGTATTACCTAAAATTAGGATTTCACTTGACATCTCCCTCAATTAGGGTTTCACCTAGCTTTGCCCTAATTTAGGGTTTCACATAGCTTTGCCCTAATTTAGGGTCAAGGCTCATTAATCTTTTCAATAAGGGTTTCATGATCTCATTATTATGGATCGAACCTTAATTACATATTTATTCATAATGAGAGAATTAGGGCTTAATTATATAAGCATTCCTCTCTCTCTCTCTCATCCTCTCTAGGATGTCAAGTACTCCAAGATTGATCTAGGTCAGCTCTTCATTTAAGTACACACAGTTAGGGTTAACCATAATGATTACCTTTAGTCTACATCATTACCAATCAAGTAACTAACTGACCTTTAATCATATTAGGTGTACAAATGGTTTAACCAATTTGAACTTCAAAAGTCTTGGTCATTTAGACCCCAAATGGTCTTGGTCACTTAGAACTCAAACGGTCTTGGTCACTTAGACCCCAAACGGTCTTGGTCACTTAGACCTCAAACGGTCTTGGTCACTTAGACCTCAAACGGTCTTGACCAATTAAGTTCAAACAGTTTGAAACCATTTAGACAAAACATATTGAAACCGAATGAACTTGGGTCTCCAAATGGTTTGAGACCGTTTGGTCCCAAATGTTCTTGAGACTGTTTGATCCCAAACGGTCTTGAGAACATTTGATCCCAAATGGTCTTAAGACCGTTTGGTCCCAACTCTCTCAAAACCGAATGGACCAAAAGGGTCTTCCATCACTTAGTCAATTTAGGGTTTCAATCATTGAACCATATATCAATTGAGCCACTGATTTATTCTTCAATTGAACCATTAAATCACCCTTCAATTAGGGTTTTGAACCCAATTGAACTAGGGTTTATAATCAAGACACCATCAATTAGGGTTTTGAAATCGAGGAACCATCAATGGTTGACATTGTGGAACTAATTCGATTGAAATCATTGAATCACCACTTATCTATGTCATGACCTAACCTCAAATGGTCTTGAGGTCGTTTGGATGACCTCCAAACTGTCTTTAGACCGTTTGCCCAATCCATCAATAAAATCTATGGAATTCAATTAGGGTTTGCATCATTGAATCAATCATCAATTGAGCTATTGATTGTATTTCAATGTAATATCATTGGATCTTCAACCATCCAATCATACATCATCATAAACTTCCAAATGGTCTTGAGACCATTTGGGTGACCTCCAAACAGTCTTAAGATCATTTGGGTTAGTCAACCCAAAAGTTAACTCAATCAATGGAGAATTCAACACTCAACCCGATTAGGGTTTCTAATTGGAGGATTGTCCATATATTGAATCAATCAATTGGATCCATTGGATCATCATCCAACATGTACTAGGGTCCTGACCTCAAACGGTCAACCCATCCAAATGGTCAACCCTTCTAAATGGTTTGGGATCCAATCCACCAAACGGTTTGGTGAAACCGTTTGGACCAAGGTTACAAAACCGTTTGCAATAGATATTTATGGAGGTGTGTGCTTATGATGATGTCATCATCATAAAGCTATAAACCCACGAAGCTTTTTGTGATTTCCATGGTGATTGCACCAATCAATCAAATAAAGTTCTGAGAATGAAGAAAGGATCAACAATTGATAAGGAATTGAATACAATAACAATATTAAGGGTTCAAGTTATAAAACCCACCTCCAATTGAGCTCTAAAGCTTCAAGCTCACGTCAAAAATGGTGGATGCAACTCCTTTCACTATCCCAAGGCTCGTCCTCAAGCTTTGAGTGAAAAGGAATGGTTAGAATTGAAAAGGGAATCGAGATAAGAAGAAATCATGCATTGATTTGTGATTTCCACCATGGATTCAAGGTGAAAGAAGGTCAAGAAGCTTACCAACAGGTTGGGGTCATCCTCCTGATCCTCTAAAGCTCCCTTGGTCGTTTTCCAAGCAAAGGGAAGAAGGGGATTCGAAAAAGCCTTTGATCTGGCTTGTAAAGGGTGTTTTTATAAGAAAATCAATGAGAGAGAAAATGCCTTATAAAAATCATTTAATTCCAAAATTAGTGCCACCTCTTCCCTCTCAATTCCTTGGATACGAGGCTATCTTCTTTTCCTCTTATTCCTCTCAATTATCCATGATTTAAAGAAAAGCAAATTAAGCACCTTAAATCATATTATACTAATATCCATAAGTGAGTGGATATTTCTTTTTCTTATAATATTGTGAGTGAGTTATCCACTTCCTTTGGATATTTTCGTGGCCTAGAAAAGACACAAAGATGTTCACACTTGAGCAAAATCAACCATCTCATTTTTGGTTGAAGGCCATTCAATTATTTTATTTATTTTTTCATTAAATGGAAGTAAAGTTCCAATTATGCTTAAATCTTGATTATTTTAATATCAAGATTCTCTCTCCTCCAAAGAGGTACAAATGAGATGCCCCTCTCATTTTATTTGCTCTACATGATGTCAAGAAAAATTAGGGACCTTATTGAAGTGGTAATTTGCATATTGATCCCTAGATTTTGGGTAATTTGCACATTACGCCAAAACTGGGTTTTAATGCACAAACATTGCTTTATCAACTCTTTCTTGGTATTCATGCTATCACAAGCCATACCTCTGTGTCATCTTCATTCTCATGATGCTTCAACACATGAGGAACATCTTTATCATGAGATCTCAACTTGTCCTGAGGATGGTATAGTGTGGAGATCTAATGCTTGACACCATACTTGCTCATAAAAATATTGAAGTTTCTTCCATTAAAATGGCTTCCTCCATCTCAAATGACTACTCTTGGAACTCCAAATATTGGAAAAATAATCTTCTGGAATAGCTCTACTATTGATTTTGCATCCGGTGCTTGAGTGGGAATAGCCTCCACCCACTTTGATACATAGTCACACACCACCATCATGAACTTATAACTGCATGAAGAGGGAAACTGACCCATATAGTCTATGCCCCATACATCAAAAACCTCAATTTCCAAAATTGAATTCAATGGCATATCATCCTTACTTGAGATCCCTCCTAATCTTTGACACTTGTCACAAGCTATAACAAATGCATGTACATCATGGAATAGTTTTGACCAATAAAAGCCTGCTTGTAGAACCTTGGTGTGACACCCCGCCATCACACAGACAACGAGATGACACACAAAAACGTGCGGAACCTCATATTACCGAAAATAGGGGTTAATTAAAGCTGATTGTAGAAATCATACATGAGGGAACTTTTGCATCCAGATCCTGTAGAAAGACATGTTATATAAACATTCACAAGCCCTGTTATAGGTCCACAGCTTATCAGAACCAGTTGTACTGTCAGTATTAGAGTTCAACACCTGTTTATACATACATAACGGCCACGTACGGTCAGCAGTAGGATATACCAAAAATTACAAAAGCTAGACGTCGTGAAACATCGTCAAAACACCTCCGAGAACCTGAGAGTACAGGGATGGCTCTAGGACTCTACTACGAAACCACCAAAACAACATCATGTCCATCTGTTGCCTTCTACTTCTCTTCTTGCTGCTCGGCCGCAACCCCACGACCACCACCACGTCTAGAGCGATCACCTAAAAAGGGTGTAAACTAGTGGGGTGAGACACACAATCCCAACGAGAAACATAACT
Organism: Alisma plantago-aquatica; assembly: GCA_963693085.1. Lineage (NCBI taxonomy): Eukaryota > Viridiplantae > Streptophyta > Magnoliopsida > Alismatales > Alismataceae > Alisma > Alisma plantago-aquatica. Next base: position 795,794,698 of record OY856413.1, on the reverse strand, counting down.
CCCCGCCGCAACTATAAAACTGGTTAAAGCAGATAAAAGTAGATTACTGATAAAGTGTATAACAAGAGCAATATACTGAACAAAGCTATTATTACCATCAGGCTTACCAAGATATCTGGGAGGCATATAACCAAGTATTTCTTTATGGAACATGATTGACAAGATAAGCTTTATAAGAACTTATCACAAGATATAAGGATCATACGCGCAACTGCATAGTTCAACTAGAACAGCTATATAAGCAAGGCATCAGTCAATGTTCCGTATTTTGCTCTAAGCAAGGTATACTTATTCGGCTGGATTACGTTTTATTATGCCCCGAGGAGGTGAGCCTTCCCTGATCAAATCCAACCATTGGCTATGAAGCCCAATCCGATGCCACACAAGGTCTAAGGAGATCCAGACTCCATGACCTCATCTTCTCGTGGTTAGTACACGACTCATCAAGCAAGACAGCAGTCTTATGCTTATGGGGCCTCAGCCTCTGGGTCAGCTCCGCAAGCTACCCATATCTTTAGCTCACCTCATCATAGGTGCAAGTACATACATATGAGCCATCGCATCATGCTCATCATCACACATCCTGAGCCATGGGTCTGTTCACCATGCTCCATATGTCCCGAGTATGCAACCACAGTTACACTCAAACCCTCCTATTTTAGGCTAGGGGAAACCTCGCATATTCAACAATATGCACTCCAGATAATCCCGCAGGATAAACCTATTTCACCATCACCAAATACTGATGGTAATGGATCTATGGCCAGGGAAAACTACATAATATGTTCATCTATGATTGATTAGTATATTTTAAGCCAATTGTTGAGGTAAAACAAAGTATAAACACATCCTTATAGAATTACATCATCATTGCCATCAACATACTATCCTGGGACCTCAATCCCTCATGATATCAACCACTGCCTCTCAAGGCATCACAAGCATGCATCCGCATCCTGGAAATGCATCCCTTATATCATCATCAGAGGATAACACCTCACTAGGCACTCAACCTTATATCAGGTCCTCAGACCTATCAACTTGTTGCCATATACCACATGGTGCTATTCCAGCACATGTGTCTCATAGCTCTTACCAGGCTATGAATCCACATGAAATACCTGCATGGTTAGTATACACATTCATAGAGATAACTGAAGCCATCATGCATTAACATAATTATTATTATGCTATCAAGTATAAAGAAGCATCCATAAGTACATCACACATAAGCTTTATCATCCATAGTATTATTATCAATCCTGGGCATATATTATGCCTTACACTTGTGACCATATGCATGTGTCATATCAACATGTGTAGCAACATCATATACTTCCAAGCTTCCTGGTTCACAATCTATTATCTTAACTTATCAACATATTTGCAGGATTCAAGGTGATCACATCATTTTTCTTATATTATCATTATTAAAAGAGAACCATCAACTATATACATTCCGGGTGATCAGAACCCTCACCAAAACTCCTGCAACCCTCCCTCATCAAAGGGTGTACCTAGTATAGAAATACCCTTACCAAATTTATTATGGCTAGGATTTCCAACCCTAAGGCAACTCACCACTATATCAGCCAATCACTGCACATTCTCTAACATGCATCAAGGTTCAATTAGCACTCATGGTGTCGGACAGCCCTCATCAAAGTATAATGGGCAACACTACCATGGCTATCGACCATGGGTCTAACATGCACCAAGCTAGGGTTAGGGTTAGGGTTAGGTTTCACTATCGACTAACCTTCAACATGAGCCATATCCACCAAAGGGGTGTCGCCCAAGGCGCCCCTATCGTGCAACCATCTCAGCATCATCCGAGGGTTAACCCTATCGGCCAGGGCACCCATGACGCCCAAGAATGGTGTCATGCATGGCCATGAATCATCATATCGTCCAACACTTCATATAAGTCAAAGTTCAACTAGGACATGGTGGTATCGGCCAAAGCCATCATGGGCACGATATCACATCGCCCAAGCTCATCAAGACAAGGATAGCGTCCAAGGCTGTGCCGGGAACCAAGCTATCAAAGTCTATAGGACAAGACCATCTCAAGACAAGGGGGTGCATCAGGCATCCTCTATACATGGTGTATCGTCAAAACCTCTCTACTAGGTGTTTCGGCCAGCCACCTCTACTAGCTGTATCACCCATTCATCATCTCCACAAGGGATATCGGCCAAAGGATACAAGGATCAACCTAACGCTCAAGCAAACATATGTACCAAGGATTCCACCTCGAGAACATATCATGCCACAAGGGTAGACAACTCATGCTGCCCAAAGCAACTCTAATACCCAAGCTAGAGTTGAGGCTCTATATCGAACAAAGCCTAACAGGCACCAAGCCAACTATCTCAACAAGGTATGTTGCCCATGGGTACAACTCCAAATAAGGCTATCGGGTAGAACAACACCAACGTCATATCGTGCAAGGCACAACCCCACAAGATCATCTTCGACCTCAAGCACAAGGGCATCAAACCCTAATTGATCACGAAGGTTAGCTCACCTCTCAACAACCAAGAGAGAGGGGTTTGGCACAACCTCTATCACAAATCAGACAACCACAAAGATCCACCTCAACATAGGTCATCATCTATCCAAAAGCTCACCTCTCTAATCCACGGTGAGAGGAGGGTGTTGCTCAAGCAACTAGAATATAAGCTCACCTCTCAACCTAATCGAGAGAGGGGTATTGTCTACATTACTAGAGCTCAAACTCACTTCTCTAAACCAAGGAGAGAAAATAGTGTTGCTCAACAAGGAAACCCTAAACCATGGTTCGGCCAACTAGGTGTAAAGGAACATAGACCATCAACAACTTCAACAACATCAACAACATCATGCTCATTATATCCCCAAGATCAACAACATGTACTAGAGCAAGATACATAACATGAAATGGAAGATCATCAACATATATGAAACATGCAACATAGAGAAGGTAGTATAGCTAGGGTTAGAAGTTATGTAACCTGCCTTAAGCAAACTCCTCAAGCTCTAAAGCTCCAAGCTTTAAGCTCCTAGCTCCAAGCACACTACTTCGGCCACCTCAAGAAAAGGAACAAGAAGCATAACCACCATGGCCGAAGAGTAGGTAAGATGGAGAAGAAGATGCTAAGGAGAGAGGGAAGATACTTACCAAGGAAACAAGACCCACCTAGGGGTTCGGCCACCAAGCTAAAAGAAGAAGAAGGGAACTCCTTCAAGGGGATCGACTACCAACCTAAGCTCCTCCAAGGGTATAGGTCACCAAGGTTGCAAGGGAGAGGTGTATCATGCACTAAGGAAGAGAGGAGCAAAAAAGAGCTAAAGGGTTCCTAAGGAAGAGAAAGGCAAGGCATATATAGATGAGGTTCAAAGTTAAACCAAGGTAAGGTGTCACCTTACCAGGGGACACTTGTCTACACGTTTCACCACCTTGCAAAACACATGTGCATGCCATGCCACTACTCAACAAAGGGTCGACCACATGTCCAAGCTAGGGTGACACAACCAAGGCAAGAAGGTCAACAAAGGTCAAAGGCCGACACACCCCCATGGGCGATACCCCATGGCCGACACAAAGCACCCTTGCCCGATACATGGCTCAACCAAGCAAGGCAAGGCCCATATAAGGGAAAACAAGGCCCAAAAGAGCTCAACCAAGCCCAAAACAACTCAAAGCATAAGCCCAAACCTTCCTCTCAACCCTAGAGGAAGCAAAGAGAGAGAAAGACATCTCTCAAGGTGACAAACTTTCTCTTCAACCTCAACTCAGGTTATTTTGCCAGTAGCACCTCCAACTCTCAACGAAGCACAAGCAAACCCTAATCATCACTAAAGATGATTAGTAGGCAACTAAGCACAAGGTTTAGGCAAAACAAACAAGGTAATCCCAAAATGAAGGTCAGGGTTCTTACAAGCCATAAACCTCTACAAAGGGATTTCGTCCTTGAAATCTGAAGAGAAAATCGAGGGATACTTCTGTTGGTATGTATGCCCTGAGAACCAATCATGGGATGATTGGTGGGATACATTGAGATTGATTTGATAAACATCAAAGGCGAGCTTCCAATTCTTTCTGGTTCATTCATATGAGATAGTGATAGAACAGATTGAATGTCTAGAGAATGACAATACTCAATGACGTATGCCTTCAGGTTCATGACCTGAACGATGAGATCATACAGATGCTAAGAGTTTGTACATTCTTGTTATGTCCCTAGTCGGATGTCATTGTGGAAGGTAGATAGACAACAATGACACACAAGACTAGATTGTGGTGTTGGTTGATGGCAGAATCTCATTAGTCATGATATAGAGATATCAAACCAAACACATAGGTACTTGTTAGAGAACAAGGTACCGTACAGACCCACCGTGAGTTTGACACATGGAACCATGAGATGGTAGTCACAGTCAGTACTCACAGTGATGGTGGTGGGTGTGATTCTTAGACCTGAAATCACTGCACTCAACACATGTCGTTGGGCACACTTTGACATCATCAAACGCAGTCCTGAAACATGGGTTGTTATAAAGGTGATGATTGGGTGGCTTTGACACATGGGGCTTTTGAGGGGTGAGTGATAGATATGGGATTTGTCCCTCCTGAGGGAGTTTGATATCCATGGCCACTTGATGAGTAGGATTGAGAAAGGCGTGCACGCATGTGTGAATCAGTATATGATACTGATGTCATACATATCTCTTCCAGTCTGCTCTGAGATCAAGGAAGTGAATGAACGTTGACAGGATGACTGTTCCATGCCTCGAGTTCATTCGGGATATCAGTGACAAAGGAATTATACATTCACTGTAACACCATTCACGTATTGTAGGATGAAAGTTGTTCTCCAACTTTCTACTTTCACTTGGGTAGCACTGATGTGTGACTAGGCACCGCTCTTTGCTTGTGAAGTCATAAGTGTTATGAACTTTCACTGCCAACGTAAAATGGACCTGCAGGGTCACACACATAGGATTTAACCTGGAAGAGGAGTTTTGTCCACAAGCAATGTTTAGATTGATTACTAAAGGAGTTTAGTAGTTCAATTAAACACTCAATCAGTCGATGACCCAATATCGTATGGTTCAAGGTGTTGGACGCATTGATTGGAGTATGGGATTGATTGAAATTGCAATTGACTGATTTTGCCCAACCTGTGCTCCCAACCGATCGGTTCATGTGATGAACTGGCCAGCTGAGGTTGTTGAACCGGTCGGCTGGAGTGTCCAGGCCGATCGGCTCATGCCCAGGTTGAAACGACCGGTTCAAAGGTTGAACCGATCGGCTCAACTGGTGCAATCGACCAGTTGGGAAAAGTCATGTCGGCAAGAATTTTCCTTTGGTTTCAAATTGCCCAATTCGATTGGGAATAATATTGGTATTCGATACCAATTGGGAAAGAAACAAGGAAAGTCTTTTTGAGCCGGATTAGGACCATGAACCGATCGGTTCAGGGCACCAACCGATCGGTTGGAGTGCCCCAAACGGTCGGCTCAGGTCCAACCGATCGGATCAATGGCCGAACCGATCCGTTCAGTGGTGAACCGGTTGCTTTTTGTGGAAAATTATCAAACCCTTCTACTCCTGCTTTTTAGTCCCGCATTGCCCGGGATGGAGAACCCTGTCCCATGACTCTCCTGTTGGATAAATTGGACATTATGATAAATCCCTTTGTTTCGATGATGACAAACATTTCATTCTTGTTGATCTAACGTGCTACTTGAGTGTTGCAGGAATAAGGTGGATGAAAAAGCTCTAGGGAATCTATATGCTTGAATGATTGTAAATGTCATGAAATGTAATCAATTGTAAACTTGTACAAATATATAATGTACAAGTACTTAGACTTCATGTAAATCAAGCGTTAGATCTTCCCTAGCTAAACACCACACTTAGTTAGGTCATCCCCTTCAATAGTGTCACATATGCACACTCATACACACACTTAGTGCCTTAATTGAAAGATTGAAATAGGGTCAATCTCGGTCGACAAACTCCTCGACCGAGACACTCTCGGTCGACAAACTTCTCGACCGAGAAAGACCCAAGTAGCCGTTAGACACAGCTGACAAGGTAGTTGGCAGTTGCAAATGAACGTTGATCCAGAGAGCCTGTCGGTCGACAAAACTTCGACCGAGTAGGTATCTCGGTCGACAATTTGTCGACCAAGATGGACTCTGACAGCAACTGCAGAATAAAGCAACTAGCCGTTACTAATGTACCTAACTTATATCTAACGGCTAGTTAAGCACTTAGAACCCCCTAGAAAGTGTCTAGAACGTCCTTAAGCACTTGTAGGTCATTCCTATAAATAGGACATGCCTTAGGACACCTAAACATACCTAAGCTACACTTGTGCTACACTTGAGCTTGAATACTCATTTGCAATCTGTTTTGAGCAATAGAGCAATTCCAACATTGGCTATTCATTCCCATTGCTCTAATTTTGTGTCCTATAGGCTAGCATCTCCTTTCCACAACACTTACACTTCTATTCTCATTGGTTAGGAGATCAATACGCTTGATATAGGCAAATCAAGCCTTGTACTTAAAAGGATAAGTTGTAATTTCTATTTTCCTTCTTGTTCCTTTTATTCTTTGTATTCTCCTTACTACTCCTAGGGTTGGAGGCTGCGGATTGGAGAAGGTTCTTCTCAGAGGAGAAGGTGGACTTCAAGCTACTTCAAGAAGGCTATCGCAACGGGAAGCTACTTCAAGAAGGCTATTGCAACGGGAAGCTACTTCAGGAGGAAGGCTGCTTCAAGGTTGGTGCAATTACTTCTAGGTGAAGGCTGCTTCAAGGTTGGTGCGATTACTTCTAGGTGAAGGCTGCTTGAAGGGTTTAGGTAGAGAATTGTAATTTTATGTAAAGTCCTTGCGAGGTAATAAAATTAAATTCTTTCCAAATCCCGGTTGGGTAAGCAACCGGGTAGTGGACTGACAACTTTAGTATTTGCTAAAGTTGGAACCACTCTAAATCCTTGTCCCCTTGTCCAATATTTTGTGGTTGGTTGTTTGAGTTCAATAATTGTTAAAATTGTTTTAAAACTCTATTCACCCCCCTCTAGTGTTTTTCAATTGGTATCAGAGCAGGCTTCAAGGAACCCTAACAAGGTCTTGAAGAATGGGTGACGGGGTGCTCAACAACCTTAATCTTGAAGGGACATTTGTTGCTAGGCCTCCAGTGTTTGATGGAACAAACAACACATATTGGAAGAGAAGGATGCAGTTCTACTTTCAAGGCATAAGTTGGGACTTATGGAGGATGGTCTCAACCCCATACGAGCTTCCTCAAATGCAATATGCAGAGTGGGATGCAAATACGGTAAAATCGGCTCAAATGAATGCAAAGGCTGTAAGTATTCTTTATTGTTCAATTTCAGTAGGAGAATATAATAGAATATCAAATTGTGAAACAGCCTATGAAATATAGCATAGATTGTCCATAACCTATGAAGGTACGGTTCAAGTTAAGAATTCTAAGATTAGTATGCTTAAACAGAAGTTTGAACACTTTCGTATGGATCCAAATGAATCCATTAGTGAAATGTTTGCAAAATTCTCTTCTATTGTTAATGGTTTGAATGCCTTAGGAAAAACCGTTCTTGAAGAAGACCAGGTATCAAAAGTACTTCGATCACTTCCTCCCAAATACAAGCCCAAGGTGACAGCCATTGAAGAAGCTAATGATCTCACTAAACTGAAAATGGAGCAACTCATTGGCAATCTAGAAGCTCATGAGGCAACTTTAGAAGAGGAAGAAAGAAGAGAACGTGAACGTCAACAAGGCAAAAAGAAGGACATTGCATTCAAAGCATCAACCAAGGACACTTATGACACAAGTGAAGATGATAGTGAAGAAGAAACTCTCATTGTAAATGGTAAGCAATATAAAAGTTGTAAAACTAACAAAACTTCTAGTGTTTCTTCTTCCAGGTGCTTTGAATGTGGCAAAAAGGGACACATGAAAGGTGATTGTCCAAAACTTAAGAAAGGGAAGAAATCATCTCACAAAAAGAAAGAAAGAGCATATAAAGCTGCATGGGATGACTCAAGTGATGATAGTGATGATGGAAAAGAAGAGGTAGAATGCCTCATTGCTACAACAAATGAAGACGAAGAAGAGGTAAGTCTTTATGATCTACCCAAAGAAGATCTAATTGCTAGTCTTCAAGATACTCATGAGAAATATATTGAGTGCAAGAAGAAACTTAAGAAATCAAATAAAGTAAATGATGATTTAAATGTTAAACTTCTTGCTCTTGTATCCGAAAATGAAAATCTCAAAAAGGAAAATGAAGATTATGATCTTAAGTTAAAATCGATAGAAGCTAATTGCAATCTTCTTTCCTTAGAAAAGTTAAACTTGCAAACTCAAGTGAATGATCTTCAGAAACAACCTGTTCTATGTTCACATTTAGATTATGATGAGGTTGTCAAAGAAAGAAACTCTCTAGTATCTGATTTAGATCAAGCAAAGAAAGATATAAATAAGAAGATGGATGATATTGCTAAGTTACAAAGAAATGTAAATGAGTTAAGAGGAAATGACATGCTTGAAAATATTCTAAAAATTTCCTCTAGTTATAATGGAAGAAGAGGATTAGGATATGATCCAAGGAGAAATAAACCCAAAAGAGTTAAAGCATCCAAGACTAAGATTATGTTTGTACCTAGGAACACAATTCCTAGAAAGAGAAATGAAGTTGACTCTATTAGTTGTCATTATTGCATGCGTCTTGGACATTATTCATTTTCATGCCCATATAAGAAAAAGAATGATGATTTAGCCTGGATTCCTAAGACTTAGTAGCTCAAAATTAACTAGTTGAGATTTGACCTAAACTGATTCTTGATATAAAAATGTCATATCTCAACACAATTGAGCTCTAACTTGCATAATCGTATTTTGTTTGGAATAAATTAACAGTTCTGAAAATATTCCAGAAACTTTGTCGGTCGAGAATCTGTCGACCGAGTGAACCTCGGTCGAGAAATTGTCGACCGAGCATATCACTGATTTTCAGTCTGCAGTAAAATTGCTGAATAATTTGATTGATCAAGTGGCTATCTATTTGTTGTTAATGACTATTTTACATGCAAAACAAGTTGAAGATCATTTTTGAATATAAATGATATCATTTCGATTGATCCTCTAAATAAGGTAAAACTGAAAATCATGTTTAGAAATCACTATTTTATAATGTTTTACATGATTTTTTAAAGCATCTCCTGGTCTATCTATATAGAAATCATGTGTTATGACATTTAGTTTAAATGATCACAATCACTGTATTTCATGGAATTATCATTTTTCTATCATTACATCATGGATATGCGTTCACTATTTTATAATTCAGCTCATAAAGATGATGCTATGTTACATAGAACAAATAGATAATGATTATTGTATGTGTGGATCCTTGATGATACATAAAATAACTTTAAGGTTTGCAAAACATAAAATAAAGAATTTATCAATTGGTATCTATAAGAAATTGAGATATCATTCATGCCTTCAAGGATATATGTCTTTTCTTGAAGAATCACATGATTAATATGAACAGAAATAGGACTTGATTTATGCACTCATAGTAAAAAGGACATCATTCATAATAGGTTTTATTTAAAGTAATTTAATTGATATCTCTTTAAGTTACCTGCAAAATTTATACTTCACATGTGAAATCTGTAGATTTTTGCCTCTTGGTTGAAATAAAATTTAGCCAAGGGGCGCTATGGTCGTAGTCAAGGACGACCTAAAATAAGCTTTGCCAAAATGCTTATTTGGACATCATTTTATTATACTTAATCTTAGTATACTTTTGATAAAGGTCAAAATCAAAATTTAAAATCATCTGTGACCTTAGAAGCTTTAAATTGCTTTAATGGTAAGATTAAGGGGGAGCTCATACAAACAAATTTGATTATTTGATTAAAAAGATTTCGAAGCTTGTTACGACCTTAGTATTTTTACTCTTGGTTATGAAGACATCTATGAATTTCATAAAAATGATATATCTTAAAGGAACTCTCTAAACAAATCGGGATTAACATCCCTTGATAGATGAGAAATCAATATATAAGCTTAAGGGAATCTCATATCATTTCAAGGCTTAACATCATTTGCAAATGATTGAGAAACAAATTGTGGCTAAATTAGACAAAAATTTTATTAAATCCATGTTCTTAATAGAATATCTATCTATGGGGGAGCATAGTATAAAATTAAGGGGGAGAAGAAATATAAAATATTCAACATTGATATCTTTTTGAAATGACAAAGGGGGAGAAAGAATATAAAATCAAAAATATAAATGAGTTTCATAACATCTTGGCCAACACTCACTTGCAAAACAAACATGGCTACAAAAGGTAATCTTCAGGTATGAAACTCACATGCTTTATACTTCCTTATTTCATATTTAGGAAATGTTTGTCATCTTCAAAAAGGGGGAGATTGTTGGATAAATTGGACATTATGATAAATCCCTTTGTTTCGATGATGACAAACATTTCATTCTTGTTGATCTAACGTGCTACTTGAGTGTTGCAGGAATAAGGTGGATGACAAAGCTCTAGGGAATCTATATGCTTGAATGATTGTAAATGTCATGAAATGTAATCAATTGTAAACTTGTACAAATATATAATGTACAAGTACTTAGACTTCATGTAAATCAAGCGTTAGATCTTCCCTAGCTAAACACCACACTTAGTTAGGTAATCCCCTTCAATAGTGTCACATATGCACACTCATACACACACTTAGTGCCTTAATTGAAAGATTGAAACAGGGTCAATCTCGGTCGACAAACTCCTCGACCGAGACACTCTCGGTCGACAAACTTCTCGACCGAGAAAGACCCAAGTAGCCGTTAGACACAGCTGACAAGGTAGTTGGCAGTTGCAAATGAACGTTGATCCAGAGAGCCTGTCGGTCGACAAAACTTTGACCGAGTAGGTATCTCGGTCGACAATTTGTCGACCGAGATGGACTCTGACAGCAACTGCAGAATAAAGCAACTAGCCGTTACTAATGTACCTAACTTATATCTAACGGCTAGTTAAGCACTTAGAACCCCCTAGAAAGTGTCTAGAACGTCCTTAAGCACTTGTAGGTCATTCCTATAAATAGGACATGCCTTAGGACACCTAAACATACCTAAGCTACACTTGTGCTACACTTGAGCTTGAATACTCATTTGCAATCTGTTTTGAGCAATAGAGCAATTCCAACATTGGCTATTCATTCCCATTGCTCTAATTTCGTGTCCTATAGGCTAGCATCACCTTTCCACAACACTTACACTTCTACTCTCATTGGTTAGGAGATCAATACGCTTGATATAGGCAAATCAAGCCTTGTGCTTAAAAGGATAAGTTGTAATTTCTATTTTCCTTCTTGTTCCTTTTATTCTTTGTATTCTCCTTGCTACTCCTAGGGTTGGAGGCTGCGGATTGGAGAAGGTTCTTCTCAGAGGAGAAGGTGGACTTCAAGCTACTTCAAGAAGGCTATCACAACGGGAAGCTACTTCAAGAAGGCTATTGCAACGGGAAGCTACTTCAGGAGGAAGGCTGCTTCAAGGTTGGTGTAATTACTTCTAGGTGAAGGCTGCTTCAAGGTTGGTGCGATTACTTCTAGGTGAAGGCTGCTTGAAGGGTTTAGGTAGAGAATTGTAATTTTATGTAAAGTCCTTGCAAGGTAATAAAATTAAATTCTTTCCAAATCCCGGTTGGGTAAGCAACCGGGTAGTGGACTGACAACTTTAGTATTTGCTAAAGTTGGAACCACTCTAAATCCTTGTCCCCTTGTCCAATATTTTGTGGTTGGTTGTTTGAGTTCAATAATTGTTAAAATTGTTTTAAAACTCTATTCACCCCCCCTCTAGTGTTTTTCATCTCCTATATATAGGGGTATTGGGGGCTTCTCACAGTACAACTCAGTGCAACCAGTTGCTCTGCAAGTTGTCGTTCTCTCTGGTTTTGGTAACCGTGAGAGAGCCCGAGCAAGTGCTTCCCGCAAAAGGGAGGTGCAGCAAGGGAAGGACAACTGCAGTTGCAACAGGAGGCAGGAGAGCGTGTTGGCGACTAGTACGTCAACAGGAGGGTGCGACTCCTTCCACTTCCTTGTGGGACAAGGAGTGTGGAGTTCCAGGTGGTCCGTGTGGACTACTACAGAGGCGGGAGGACACTGCCGCTTAGGAGGACACTGTCATTCGACAGTCCGGTTCGAGTAGGAGTTGTCAGTCCTGGTGCGACCAGGAGCTGCATAGACACCGTCGAAGTCCGGAGTTGAAGACCGCGCTTTGCACGAGGTATTGTCGCCGAGCAAGCCTCGGGACAAGGTATGATTCCGCAAACCATCCTTTCCTATTATATAGATGTTGACGCGTTTCCTCGGTATGGGTTGGGGGAGAAAATTTTTTTGTTTCCACTGCCTTCTCTGTCTTCCCTAAAACCCAACAGTGGTATCAGAGCCAGGTCAACTGCTCTATGTTTTAGGAATATCGATATGATCGATTTTGGTTTGTCGCCTTTATTTATTGCATGCGATGCGAATAATATCGGCTTTATGCATGTCCAATCCTAAATCCACAAATCCCTAATTACATATATGATATGTATTATTAATGCACTCGATACGCGTCACCCTTAAACGAGTTTTGTGGTGGACGTGTGTAGCATGATTATGGCCTATAAACCCCTATCTGTGATTGGTTGTGTGTGGTTGCTTGCATCTCGGTCTGCGCACCGATCTTCCCTCTCTTATTCCTGATGTAACTCGAAATAATTCGAGATTCTTTCCTACCTTTGCTCCCCCCGAATGTAACTCGGGGTTTCCTTTTAAAGCAATGTAATAAATAGAATAGGATTTTATTTCCTGTTATGTCAAAGACCGGCAGACATCAAGACGACTGCTCAGACGATCGGTTCAAGGAGTGAACCGATCGGTTGACCTTCCAGACGGTCGGTTCAAGGAGTGAACTAATCGGTTGATGACCGGTTCGAGGAGTGAGACGAGTGGGTGGCAGACATGATGAGATGCACGACGACCAGACAAACCGATCGGTTGGAGGAGCCAACCGATCGGCTGGTGGCACCCAGACGATCGGCTGGAGAGTACAGATCGTTCATGTCATGAGTTGATCTACTCGGATGGCAAGGCACAGAGTTCATCTTGTACAGGTTGCATGTGATGTAGACCTAGATGACCGTGATTCCTCTTGGCTCGAGAAATCACATTAGGATGGCCATAATCATTACTTTTTATCATTTGTGCATGTTTTCTGTGGGATATAGCATGTATATGATACATACTATGTATTGTGGTGATTGGATATGTATATGTATATAAAAACCAAATCCCTCATTAAAATATTAAGTCTTATATGCCTTCCATTAGCGGCACACATGAAAAGCTCGATCGACCAAGAGTAGGTTACGCCAAAGTGTGGTGCGCCGTCTATCTTGTGGAAGTGTGAAGGGTAGACATGTAGGTTCTGCCAAAGCAGGGTGCATGTTTACCGTGTCGGCTTTTGGGTTAGACTTAACTGGTGATTCTTAGAGCGTCTAAGCCCAGAGGCAAGGAATGTTCATGGCAAGGTGTTGTGCATGTTCATTCAACAAGAGTTGCATATGATGCAATTGGCAAGAGTTGCCTACCTGAGAGATCTAAGTTGTGGGCGATCAGCCAAAGCTGACTCATAACTTAGAGGATTTCAGGATCTTGCCCACTAGAAGGTTGTACGCTGCAATCTTCCGAATTGATGGTGAGGGCTATCAATTTGAACTAAAATAGTGGGAGCGATAATTAATTAAAGGCCTAATTATATCGTCAATTTTTTCAAATCAATCAAATAAGTCAAAAATGAGTTTTGGACTAAAATTGCATATTTTCCTTTTATAGTTCCAATGGCAACAAACAACAACAACTTTTCTTTGCGATCGGTCCTTGACAAGGACAAGCTAAATGGGACAAACTTCCACGACTGGTATCGGACATTGAGAATTGTTCTCACTCAAGAGCGTAAGCTCTATGTCCTGGATACTCCAATTCCAGAGGAACCCGCTCCTAATGCACCAAGGACATAAAGGGATGCTTACAAGAAGCATTCTGATGATGCCATTGATGCAAAGTGCTTGATGCTATGTTCAATGAACCATGAGTTGCAAAGGCAACATGAGAACATGGGTGTCATAGAGATGATTCTGCATCTCAGGAACATGTATGAAGATCAGGCACGGCAAGAGAGGTACAATGTTTCTAGGGCGTTGTTCAAGTGTGTCATGACAGAAGGAGATCCAGTTGGTCCTCACACACTCAAGATGATTGGGTATGTGGAGAACCTGCAGAGACTGGGATTTCCACTGAGCCAAGAGTTGGCTACTGACGTGATACTGCAAACGTTGCCAGAATCTTACAGTCAGTTTGTGATGAACTACAACATGAACAACTTTGATAGGCCACTGTCAGAGTTGTTGGGTATTTTGAGGACAGCCGAGTTACAGATGAAGAAGGACAAGCCTAAGTCCATGATGGTGATCATGAGCAAGAAAGGCAAGTCCAAGCGCAAGGGCAAGGGCAAAGCTAAGAAAGGTTCTGAAGCTAGCCAGGAGTCCAAGCCATCTTCAGCTCTCAAGGCCAAGGGAGGCGTGACAAAGAAAGGAAATTGCCACCATTGTCAAAAGCCAGGACATTGGAAAAGGAATTGTCCTCTCTACCTGGAAGAACAAAAGAAGAAGGAGGCGACTGAAGCCTCTACTTGAAGGTGTCATGTAAATAAACTTGTAACACTTTTTGAGATATATGATATCAAGATGTAAAGTGTAAAGCATTCTTACTTGGGGCAAGTGTTGCCTTTATAGATAGGAATACTTTAGTTTATTTTCAGCCAATAAGGCATGTAATACAGTTATGAACTGCTATTTCATACTTGCCAATAGATAGAAACACTTTATTTTTGCATATTGTGTGACAATGATGGCAATTAATAAAGAGATGTTTCAATTCATAAAGATGTGATCTTTGTGGCAATGCCTTATTTATCTTATGATATTTGATATGCATAAGATAAGACGATACCTAAAAGTTATAGATAACTCAAACAATTTAATTAGCATTAATCATGAGAAATTCATTTCTAGTTTCCATGTGATGGATAAATCTAGACTCTTTTGGTTATAGAACCAGTAAGAGACATGAATATCTTGGACATGATTAATCAATCTTCACTAATGTAGTGGGAGAATGATTATCCTATTAGGTATAATACATGTGATGTATTTACATACCTATTGGAATAACTGCTAATGCTTCAAATGGTGTTTAGAGAAATACCAATATGAATATCTTGAAGTGTTCAAGATTATCATAAATGAAGTACAAATTTGGTAAAGTATTAATTCTTGATGAGATCAATGAATGAAATACTTGGACCAAATGTTTGAGATCCTTATGAGTGATTATGATAGTGTATCATAGTGAACTCATGATTAAGGCATGGTGATGTCTGAATCAAGAAGGAATCATACTCTAAGGAGTTAGAGAATGATTATCAAATAACTGAATTCTTCTTAATAAATGAATACCCCACACTAATAAAAGAAATTAAGAATCACAAGGGTTGTGAGTTCTTATATCTTTAACAGATACACCTCAATTATCTGTGTGATGAGTTGTTCATGTGATGAGTCAACTATCAAGATGAATATGAGGAACCGAATCTTGAGTTATGGTTTAAAACCATTACATCCTAAATGACTTCCATGTGAACCATAAGGTATGACCTTGATGGTAGCACTCATTGGATCATATCCATAAGTTGCAGATGAGTCTTAAGTGTTAAGACACATGGATAACATTTTGAGAAGGATGATGCTTGTTGCAACTTAATGACTAAGACATTTGGCATATGGATACTAAAACCGCATTCCTATGAGGAATAAAACCAGGATGTGTACGTGACACAGCCTATAAGGTTTATAAATCCACTAATGCAAATGAAGTCTATAAGTTACAATGGACTAATCAATGTGATTGATTGAGTTCAAGCAACTCAAAATTGAATCTTTATTTTGATGATATAGTCAAAGGGTTTGACTGATATGTCAAAGATAAAGAAGGGATCTGTGATTTAGTGGGAGCGTGTTCACATTCCACATATTGATGTGAAATGGAAATGTTCTAGATTGGAAATCCGAATGTGGAAATTATCTTTAAGGAAGATAGAGATGTTTCCTATGTGATAGGAATAGAGATCTATAGAGATAGTTCTCGAAAATCTCTTGACCTGGAAAGAGAAAGCATACATTGGCAATCTGTACTGAAGTGTTCAGTATGCACAGATTCAGTGGGAGAAAACTTGTCCATGTTACATGGATATTAGTATCCCAAGGCCAAGTGTCCAATTCTTATGAAGAATGGGAACACTAAGAATAGATATGGATCTATCATGTATGTAATCATCCCATTATCTTGCATGTATGACATGGCAAGAATAAAATGCATTCATCATCTTGTATGTAGGACATGGCAATATGATGTGCTCATCCTGATAACTCGTATGTAGGACATGACGAGTGGATGTCTGTCTACTTCCAGTAAGGGTTACTGGAATACCATGAGAACTTGATAAGTGCTTGTGAAGTACTAGTTCTATGGAGATAAGGAAGAGTTTAATGTAAAGAGTTACATTGATGCGAACTTCCGAAAGGACATAAAATTAATCGCAAAATATATACATAAGATGTATAAAAGTGAAAGTTTGTTGATAATTGGAAATGTTCCAATAAAGCCATTTAAAAGGGAAATGCCGAGTATCTATGTGTTAGTAAACAGTAGTAGATACTATGTGGATCTGGAAGTTCATAAGATGAACTTATATTCCACTCATTGATGATAAGTCTGGAATCCTTGATCATGCAATGTGGCTAAAGGTTAGCAAAGGAATACTAGATCGCATATTACGGCAACTCCATCTCATACGTATGACGTACAGCGAAGAGATGCGAGACATGCAATTTGTACAGACTTTGGCAAGGTGTTGTCATTACTTACTATGTTGGCACTAGAGCACAGTAACATGTGGGACATGTTTGAAGATCACTATGAATATGATTCAAGGGTGATTGGCTCGCAGTGCAAGTGGGAGTCTGTTGGTATGTATGCCCTGAGAGCCAATCATGTGATGATTGGTGGGATACATTGAGATTGATTTGATAAACATCAAAGGCGAGCTTCCAATTCTTTCTGGTTCAGTCATATGAGATAGTGATAGAACAGATTGAATGTCTAGAGAATGACAATACTCAATGACGTATGCCTTCAGGTTCATGACCTGAACGATGAGATCATACGGATGCTAAGAGTTTGTACATTCTTGTTATGTCCCTAGTCGGATGTCATTGTGGAAGGTAGATAGACAACAATGACACACAAGACTAGATTGTGGTGTTGGTTGATGACAAAATCTCATTAGTCATGATATAGAGATATCAAACCAAACACATAGGTACTTGTTAGAGAACAAGGTACCAGACAGACCCACCGTGAGTTTGACACATGGAACCATGAGATGGTAGTCACAGTCAGTACTCACAGTGATGGTGGTGAGTGTGATTCTTAGACCTGAAATCACTACACTCAACACATGTCATTGGGCACACTTTGACATCATCAAACGCTGTCCTGAAACATGGGTTGTTATAAAGGTGATGATTGGGTGGCTTTGACACATGGGGCTTTTGAGGGGTGAGTGATAGATATGGGATTTGTCCCTCCTGAGGGAGTTTGATATCCATGGCCACTTGATGAGTAGGATTGAGAAAGGCGTGCACGCATGTGTGAATCAATATATGATACTGATGTCATACATATCTCTTCCAGTCTTCTCTGAGATCAAGGAAGTGAATGAACGTTGACAGGATGACTGTTCCATGCCTTGAGTTCATTCGGGATATCAGTGACAAAGGAATTATACATTCGCTGTAACACCATTCACGGATTGTAGGATGAAAGTTGTTCTCCAACTTTCTACTTTCACTTGGGTAGCACTGATGTGTGACTAGGCACCGCTCTTTGCTTGTGAAGTCATAAGTGTTATGAACTTTCACTGCCAACGTGAAATGGACCTGCAGGGTCACACACATAGGATTTAACCTGGAAGAGGAGTTTATTCACAAGCAATGTTTAGATTGATTACTAAAGGAGTTTAGTAGTTCAATTAAACACTCAATCAGTCGATGACTCAATATCGTATGGTTCAAGGTGTTGGACACATTGATTGGAGTATCGAATTGATTGAAATCGCAATTGACTGATTTTGCCCAACCTGTGCTCCCAACCGATCGGTTCATGTGATGAATCGGTCGGCTGAGGTTGTTGAACCGGTCGGCTGGAGTGTCCAGGCCGATCGGCTCATGCCCAAGTTGAAACGACCGGTCCAAGGGTTGAACCGATCGGCTCAACTGGTGCAATCGACCAGTTGGGAAAAGTCATGTCGGCAAGAATTTTCCTTTGGTTTCAAATTGCCCAATTCGATTGGGAATAATATTGGTATTCGATACCAATTGGGAAAGAAACAATGTAAGTCTTTTTGAGCCGGATTAGGACCATGAACTGATCGGTTCAGGGCACCAACCGATTGGTTGGAGTGCCCCAAACGGTCGGCTCAGGTCCAACCGATCGGCTCAATGGCCGAACCGATCAGTTCAGTGGTGAACCGATCATTTCAAGTTGCGAACCGGTTGCTTTTTGTGAAAAATTCTCAAACCCTTCTACTCCTGCTTTTTAGTCCCGCATTGCCCGGGATGGACAACCTCGTCCCATGACTCTCCTATATATATAGGGGTATTGGGGGCTTCTCACAGTACAGCTCATTGCAACCAGTTGCTCTGCAAGTTGTCGTTCTCTCTGGTTTTGGTAACCGTGAGAGAGCCCGAGCAAGTGATTCTCGCAAAAGGGAGGTGCAGCAAGGGAAGGACAACTGCAGTTGCAACAGGAGGCAGGAGAGCGTGTTGGCGACTAGTACGTCAACAGGAGGGTGTGACTCCTTCCACTTCCTTATGGGACAAGGAGTGTGGAGTTCCAGGTGGTCCGTGTGGACTACTACAGAGGCGGGAGGACGCTGACGCTTAGGAGGACACTGTCATCCGACAGTCCGGTTCGAGTAGGAGTTGTCAGTCCTGGTGCGACCAGGAGCTGCACAGACACCGTCGAAGTCTGGAGTTGAAGACCGCGCTTTACGCGAGGTATTGTCGCCGAGCAAGCCTCGGGACAAGGTATGATTCCGCAAACCATCCTTTCCTATTATTTAGATGTTGACGCGTTTCCTCAGTATGGGTTGGGGGAGAAATGTTTTTTGTTTCCGCTGCCTTCTCTGTCTTCCCTAAAACCCAACAACTTCCACCTCATCTCTTCCTCAAGCTCCCACGTGGCTTCCTTAACACCACGATGATGCCAAAGAACCTTTATAAGAACCAGGTCCTTCCTCTTCAGCTTCTTTATTCTTCTGTCAAGGATCTCCACTGGGGCCTCCTCATAAGTCCCGTCTTCATCAAGCTCAACCTCAACAGGATGTATCACTATCCCTGTGTCTAGATGACTTTTCTTCAGCATACTGACATGGAACACTGGATGCAACCTGTGCAACTATGGTGGCAGCTCTAACTTGTAAGCTACCTTGTCAACACATGCTATTACCGGGTATGGACCCATATACCTGGGTGCCAGTTTACCTTTCCGACCAAACCTTAGCACGCCTTTCCAAGGTGAGACCTTGAGATACACTTTGTCTCCCACTTGGAACTCTAAAGGTCATCGACGATTGTCTGCATAAGACTTTTGTCTGTCCTGTGCCATTTTCAACTTTTGCTGTATCACTCTGATCGTTTTTGTTGTCTATTGTACTAACTCAGGACCCAAAAGCTGATACTCACCAAACTCATACCAGCATAAAGGGGATCTGCACTTCCTTCCATATACAGCCTCATAAGGAGCCATGTCAATACTCCACTGATAACTATTTTATAAGCGAACTCTGTCAAACTGAGTTGCATGTCCCAACTGCCTAGGAACTACAAAGAACAAGCTCGGAGAAGATCTTCCAAAGTCTGAATAGTCCTTTCATACTGTCCATCCATCTGTGGGTGGAAGGCGGTACTGAACCTCAATTGCGTTCCCAACGCTTTGTGCAACTGTTCCCAGAAACGACTTGTGAACTGAGGACCTTTGTCGGAAACTATCATTGATGGTACACCGTGCAAGCACACTATCTCGTCCACATACACCCGAGCAAGCTTCTCTACTGTATATGTCGTCTTTACTGGTATGAAATGGGTAGATTTTGTCAGCCTGTCCACTATTACCAAAATGGAATCATGATTCCTAGCTGTCTTTGGTAGACCTACTATGAAATCCATGGTTATGTGATCCCATTTCCACTGTGGTATCGGCATGGGTTGCAACATACCTGCCGACTTCTGATGTTCAACTTTAACTTGCTGACATATTACGCACTTAGCCACAAACTCAGCTACATATTTCTTCAATCCAGACCACCAATATAGGTCCTTCAGATTATGATACATCTTGGTGACTCTTGGATGCATATCATACATCGATGTGTGTTCTTCCTCGAGTACTAGCTTCCTTAGATTGTCAACATCGGGGACCACCATCCTACCATGATAGTAAACTAGTCCATCCTCAGACTCATGGAACCCATCATGCTTTTTGCTACCAAGCTCTTATTTGATCAACTGTACTGTATCATCTGCCTGCTGTGCATATTTGATCTGCTATATCATCGTAGGCTTGACTTGCATTTGTGCCAACAGTCCTGCCAATAAGAAAACTTCCAACTGCACATTCATCTGCCGCAAGGAGACAAACATATCCCGCCTATGGCATACCAAGGAACTCAACTGTGCTTTCTTCGTGGAGAGAGAAGAAGACTTTTTGCTAAGCGCATCATCTACCACATTTGCCTTACCAGGATGATACTTAATGGTGCAATCATAATCATTGATTAGCTCCATCCAACGACGTTGTTGCGTATTCAGCTCATTATGTGAAAAGATGTACTTCAAGTTCTTATGATCTGTAAAGATCTGACACACTTCCCCATAAAGATAGTGTCTCCAAATCTTTAATGCATGGACCACCGCTGCCAACTCTAAATCATGTGTCGGATAGTTCTCCTCATGTTTCTTAAGCTGTAGCGAAGCAAAAGAAACCACATGATCTTCCTGCATCAGTACACAACCTAAGCCTTTCTTGGAAGCATCGTAGAAAACAACATAGCCCTTCCCAGGTTCTGGCAGCACTATCACTGGAGCACTAGTCAACTTCTCCTTCAAACTTTGGAAAGCTTGCTGACAACGATCATCCCAAACAAAAGGTACATTCTTCCTGGTTAGCTTTGTCATTGGCAACACGATTGCACTGAAGTCCTTGATAAACCTCCGGTAGTATCCTGCCAAACCCAGAAAACTATGAACTTCCGTCGGCGTCTTTGGTTGCTCCCAATCTACAACTGACTCCACCTTCTTAGGGTCCACCCAGACTCCTTCTACAGATATCACATGACCTAAGAAAGTCACTTCCTTCAACCACATTTGTTGAACTTGGCGTACAACTGATGTTGGTGAAGAAGAGTTAAAGCTTGTCGAAGATGTCATTCATGCTCTTTCCTGTCCCGACTATAGATCAAAATGTCATCTATAAAGCCCGCAACAAACTGATCTAGGAACGGACGAAACACTCAGTTCATCAGGTCCATGAAAGAAGCAGGTGCATTGGTTAGCCCAAACGGCATAACCACAAACTCAAAGTGACCATACCTCATCCTAAATGCTGACTTTGGTATGTCGTCTGCCTTAATCCTCAACTGATGATATCCAGACCGTAGGTTGATCTTTGAGAACACTGTAGCGCCACACAGCTGATCGAACAGATCATCTATCCTCGGTAACATGTACTTATTCTTGATTGTGACTTTGTTCAACTGCCGGTAATCTATACATAAACGCATCGACCCATACTTCTTCTTAACGAACAACACTGGAGCACCCCAAGGTGACATGCTCGGTCAGATGAAACCTTTCTCCAACAACTCCTGTAACCGCCCTTCAACTCTGCCATCTCTACTGGAGCCATCCTATATGGTTTCTGTGCAACTGGTTGTGTTCCTGGTACTAGATTGATCTCAAAATCAATCTCTCGGGGTGGGGGAACATCGGGGAACTCATCAGGAAACACATCCGCAAACTCTCAGACAACCGTTACCTCCTCAAGGCTAGGACCATTCATCTTGGTATCCACAACGTGAGCTAAGAAAGCCTTACAACCTTGCCGCAACAATTTTTCTGCTACCAGTGCTGACACTAGACATGTCAGAAGAATCTTCCTATCTCCTTGGAAGATCCACTTCTTTCCGTTGTCATCAAACACTGCCTGCTTGGAACCACAGTCCAACACAACCTTATACTTTTCTAAGGTATCCATCCCAAGGATCAAACTGAATCCATGCATATCAAGTGGTATAAGATTCACTTGTATACTGTGTCCCGAAAAAGATAAGATACAAGATGGACACTCCTCTCGAAGCATCGAGGAACCATCAAGAGGGGTTTTTAACAACAAGCTATCTATCTTGCAACTAACAGGTAAAGGAAAACTATCAAGTAGACTATGTGCGATAAAAGAATGCATAGCACCGGGGTCAACCAAAACAGATATAAAGCAAGAAGAAGACAAATTAGAATGTAATAACTCCATCTAACCTATCACCACTCGCGGGTTGACTATCACCTCCGGCTGACTCATAGCATAGAATCGAGCTATTTCTTGTTGTCCACGTCCTCTGCTTCCTTGAGCAGACGATCCCACTTGCGACACTTGACCACGTCCTTGCCCTCTACTACCACTAGGCTGCTGTCTGTCTGATCCTTGTTGATTCTGTCTTAGCTGTTGTGTTACCTCAACGTCTCTTCTTGGGATATTTGACTTTAAATGCCCCGTCTGTCCACAATGATAACATGACCTGCCTTCTGTCTGCAGTCTAGATGGCTTTGTTACTGCCACAGAAGCTGCACTATGCGTTTTCAATGACAATGAAACATAACCTCTTCCCTTACTCGGGGACCATTGTGACGGTGCACGAGAACTCTGCATCGTGGAAGGTGCTAAAAACCTTGGGTTCTTGAAGCCCCCAAACCTCTGTCCCTGGAACTGAACAAGCCTTTTCCTGGTCATGGACTCCCTCTTCTCCCTGACAGACCGTTCAATCCTTTGGATGGACTCCACAAACATGGAAAACCATTATCGATTCTCTAAAGCAGCAGCAGGTGTCGACAACTCAGTACTCAAACCTTTCTCAAACTGCCTGATCCACTCTTCATCTGAAACCGCCATGTGAGGGAAAAACCTCAGCAAGTCCATGAACTTGGCTTCATACTCGGTGATGATCATAGTTCCTTGGCGTAGACACTCAAACTGGTTGATCTTCTCATCCAGATACGTCTTCGGAAAGTATCTACTGACAAACTCTTGCCAGAAAACCTCCCAACCGATCTCCTCACTGGGTCACTTCTCCTCCTCGATGGCCCACCAGTGGCCAACACTACCCTTCAAAAGGTAGACAACGTGCTTGACTTTGTCTGCTTCAGGGATGTTGAGAATCCAGAAGGCCCTCTCAAGACCTGTCAGCCACAGATCTACATCTGCTGGATCAGCCGTCCCAGCATAATCCGAAGCTCTGACTCGGTGAAGCTGCTCAAAGGTCTTCCCAATACCCGATGCTTCACCATGGGGAGCATGTGCCCTTGGCTAAGGCACTGACAACCTTTCCACCATGTGATTCATCGTATCCATCATCTGCCCCATAAGCTGTTGGTAGGTAGGATTTTCGAGAATGGCTGGGTCAAGTTGGGGGACCTCAGGCACCCAATCTTCATGTGCCTGCCCTCCTGCTCCATCAACTGATGCAGTATCGCTGCTCTCGGCAGCATGTTCTTCATGGTTTCCCAACATCTTTAAGCTTTATCTTCTACTGAGAGCAGAAGGTTATTGTAAGAAAATCCAGAAATCTCACAAGAACAGACGCAAACCTAGTCCTAGTTCCCTGTAAACTCAGTGAACCTAGGGCTCTAATACCAAACCAACTGTGACACCCCACCATCACACAGACAACGAGATGACATGCAAAAATGTGCGGAACCTCATATTAGCGAATAAACGGGTTAATTAAAGCCGATTGCAGAAATCATACATGAGGGAACTTTTGCATCCAGATCCTATAGAAAGACATGTTATATAAACATTCACAAGCCCTGTTATAGGTCCACAGCTTATCGGAACCAGCTGTACTATCAGTACCAGAGTTCAACACCTATTTATACATACATAACAGCCACGTACGGCCAGCAACAGGATATACCAAAAATTACAATAGCTAGATGTCGCGAAACATCATCAAAACACCTCTGAGGACCTGAGAGTACATGGTTGGCTCTAGGACTCTACTACAAAACCATCAAAATAGCAGCATGTCCATCTCTTTCCTTCTACTGCTCTTCTTGCTGCTCGGCCACAACCCCACGACCACCACCACGTCTAGAGTGATCACCTAAAAAGGGTGTAAACCAGCGGGGTGAGACACATAGTCCCAGCGAGAAACATAAATCCCCTCCGCAACTATAAAACTGGTTAAAGCAAATAAAAATAGATAATTGATAAAGCGTATAACAAGAGCATCATACTGAACAAAGCTATTATTACCATCAGGCTTACCAAGATATCCGGGAGGCATATAACCAAGTATTTCTTTATGGAACATGATTGACAAGATAAGCTTTATAAGAACTTATCACAAGATATAAGGATCGTACACGCAACTGCATAGTTCAACTAGAACAACTATATAAGCAAGGCATTAGTTAATGTTCCATATTTTGCTCTAAGCAAGGTATACTTATTCAGCTGGATTACGTTTTATTATGCCCTGAGGAAGCGAGCCTTCCCTGCTTAAATCCAACCATTGGCTGTAAAGCCCAATCCGGTGCCACACAAGGTCTAAGGAGATCCAAACTCCATGACCTCACCTTCTCATGGTCAGTACACGACTCATCAAGCAAGACCACAATCTTATGCTTATGGGGCCTCAGCCTCTGGGTCAGCTCCGCAAGCTACCCATATCTTTAGCTCACCTCATCATAGGTGCAAGTACATACATCCGAGCCATGAACGCATCATGCTCATCAGCACACATCCTGAGCCATGGGTCTGTTCACCATGCTCCATATTACCCGAGTCTGCAACCGCAGTTACACTCAAACCCTCCCATTTTAGGCTAGGGGAAACCTCGCATATTCAACAATATGCGCTCTAGGTAATCCCGTAGGATAAACCTGTTTCACCATCACCAAATACTGACAGTAATGGATCTATGGCCACAGAAAACTACATGATATGTTCGTCTATGATTGATTAGTATATTTTAAGCCAATTGTTGAGGTAAAACAAAGTATAAACATAGCCTTAGAGAATTACATCATCATTGCCATCAACATACTGTCCTGGGACCTCAATCCCTCATGATATCAACCACTGCCTCTCAAGGCATCACAAACATGCATCCGCATCCTGGAAATGCATCCCTTATATCATCATCAGAGGATAACACCTCACTAGGCACTCAACCTTATATCAGGTCCTCAGACCTATCAACTTGTTTCCATATACCACATGGTGCTATTCCGGCACATGTGTCTCATATCTCTTACCAGGATATGAATCCACATGAAATACCTACATGGTTAGTATACACATTCATAGAGATAATTGAAGCCATCATGGATTAACATAATTATTATTATGCTATCAATTATAAAGAAGCATCCATAAGTACATCACACATAAGCTTTATCATCCATAGTATTATTATCAATCTTGGGCATATATTATGCCTTACACTTGTGACCATATGCATGTGTCATATCAACATGTGTAGCAACATCATATGCTTCCAAGCTTCCTGGTTCACAATCTATTATCTTAACTTATCAACATATTTGCAGGATTCAAGGTGATTACATCAATTTTCTTGTATTATCATTATTAAAAGAGAACCATAAACTATATACATTCTGGGTGATCAGAACCCTCACCAAAACTCCTGCAACCCTCCCTCATCAAAGAGTGTACCCGGTATAGCAATACCCTTACCAAATTTATTACGACTAGGATTTCCAACCCTAAGGAAACTCACCACCATATCGGCCAATCATTGCACATTCTCTAACATGCATCAAGGTTCCATTAGCACTCATGGTGTCGGGAAGCCATCATCAAGGTATAACGGGCAGCACTACCATGTCTATCAGACAAGGGTCTAACATACACCAAGCTAGGGTTAGGGTTAGGTTTCACTATCACCTAACCTTCAACATGAGCCATATTGACCAAAGGGGTGTCGGTCAAGGCTCCCCTATCGTGCAACTGTCTCAGCATCATCCGAGCGTTAACCCTATCGGCCAGGGCACCCATGATGCCCAAGAATGGTGTCATGCATGGCCATGAAGCATCATATCATCCAACACTTCATATAAGTAAAAGTTCAACTAGGACATGGTGGTATCGACAAAAGCCATCCTGGGCACCATACTACATCGCCCAAGCTCATCAAGACAAAGATAGTGGCCAAGGATGTGCCGGGCACCAAGCTATCGAAGTCTATCAGCCAA
The DNA here is from genome assembly GCA_963693085.1 of Alisma plantago-aquatica. Lineage (NCBI taxonomy): Eukaryota > Viridiplantae > Streptophyta > Magnoliopsida > Alismatales > Alismataceae > Alisma > Alisma plantago-aquatica. Next base: position 795,767,940 of record OY856413.1, on the reverse strand, counting down.
GACCATCTCAAGACAAGGGGGTGGATTAGGCATCCTCTATACATGGTGTATCGTCCAAACCTCTCTACTAGGTGTTTCGGGTAGCCACCTCTACTAGGTGTATCTCCCATTCATCATCTCCACAAGGGATATCGGCCAAAGGATACAAGGATCAACCTAACGCTCAAGCAAACATATCTACCAAGGGTTCCACCTCGAGAACATATCATCCCACAAGGGTAGACAACTCATGCCGCCCAAAGAAACTCTAATACCCAATCTAGGGTTGAGGCTCTATATCGACCAAAGCCTAACAGGCACCAAGCCAACTATCTCAACAAGGTATGTCGCCCAAGGGTACAACTCCAAACAAGGCTATCAGACAACACAATTCCAAGGTCATATCGTGCAAGGCACAACCCTACAAGATCATATTCAACCTCAAGTACAAGGGCATCAAACCCTAATTGATCACGAAGGTTGGCTCACCTCTCAACAACCAAAAGAGAGGGGTTTTGCACAACCTTTATCACAAATCGGGAAACCACAAAGATCCACCTCAACATAAGTCATCATCTATCCAAAAGCTCACCTCTTGAATCCATGGTGAAAGGAGGGTATTGCTCAACAACTAGAATATAAGCTCACCTCTCAACCTAATCGAGAGAGGGCTATTGCCCACATTACTAGAGCTCAAACTCACTTCTCTAGACCAAGGAGAGAAAAGAGTGTTGCTCAACAAGGAAACCCTAAACCATGGTTTGACCAACTAGGTGTAAAGGCACATACACCATCAACAACTTTAACAACATCAACAACATCATGCTCATTATATCCCCAAGATCAACAACATGTACTAGAGCAAGATACATAACATGCAATGGAAGATCATCAACATATATGAAACATGCAACATAGAGAAGGTAGTATAGCTAGGGTTAGAAGTTATGTAACCTGCCTTAAGAAAACTCCTCAATCTCCAAAGCTCCAAGATTTAAGCTCCTAGCTCCAAGCACACTACTTTTTCCACCTCAAGAAAAGGAACAAGAAGCATAACCACCATGGCCGAAGGGTAGGCAAGATGGAGAAGAAGATGCTAATGAGAGAGGGAAGATACTTACCAAGGAAACAAGACCCACCTAGGGGTTCGGCCACCAAGCTAAAAGAAGAAGAAGGGAACTCCTTCAAGGGGATCGACCACCAACCTAAGATCCTCCAAGGGTATCAACCACCAAGGTTGCAAGGGAGAGGTGTATCATGCACTAAGGAAGAGAGGAGCAACACAGAACTAAAGGGTTCCTAAGGAAGAGAAAGGCAAGGCATATATGGATGAGGTTCAAAGTTAAACCAAGGCAAGGTGTCACCTTACCAAGGGACACTTGTCCACACGTTTCACCACCTTGCACAACACATGCGCATGCCATGCCACTACTCAACCAAGGATCGGCCACATGTCCAAGATAGGGTGACACAACCAAGGCAAGAAGTTCAACAAAGGTTAAAGGCCGACACACCCCCATGGGCGATACCCCATGTCCGACACAAAGCACCCTTGGCTGATACATGGCTCAATCAAGCAAGGCAAGGCCCAAACAAGGAAAAACAAGGCCCAAAAGAGCTCAACCAAGCCCAAAACAACTCAAAGCACGAGCCCAAACCTTCCTCTCAACCCTAGAGGAAGCAAAGAGAGAGAAAGACATCTCTCAAGGTGACAAACTTGCTCTTCAACCTCAACTCATGTTATTTTGCAAGTAGCACCTCCAGCTCTCTACTAAGTACAAGCAAACCCTAATCATCACTAAAGATGATTAGCAGGCAACCAAGCACAAGGTTTAGGAAAAACAAACAGAGTAAGCCCAAAACGAAGGTCAGGGTCCTTACACTTGGTTTAAGTCTTGTCTGCTCCATAATGTCCACCATAAGGAGAGGAGTAGTGATATGAAATCACACTTGCACTCTCTTCACCAAGAATACATCTCCTAATAAACCCATCTGCACATTGCTTGAACAATAGGAGATAATCCCAATAGTAGAATTTGACATTGTGAAGGATCTTCTTCTTCTGTCGATATGTGACATTGCAAGGAAGGTGTCCAATAGCTAGATAGTTTGTGAAGTCAGCAAACCATCACATAACAAGATTTTAATGCATACAACTTCTCAATGGGAATATTGTCATCAACATGAGCTTTGTCTTCAACACTTGTGGAGAGACATGAAAGGTGGTCAACTACATTATTTTTTGTCCCCTTTTTGTTTTTCATTTCCAATTCAAACTCATATAACAGTAGTATCCAGTGGATAAGATGAGGCTTGACATCCTTCTTGCTCATGAGATACCTAATTGCCAGCATGGTCCGTATATATAATGACTTTGAATCTGACAAGATACTGTCAAAACTTGTCAAAAGCATAGACTATAGCAAGCATCTCTTTCTCCGTAAGGAATAGAATAGAGTTTGCTGTCTTCCCATTGACCTAGAACTGACCCTATGGCATAATCACTGGCATCACAGATAATTTCAAAAGGAGCACTCCAGTCTGGTGGTTGGATGGTAGGGGCTGAGATGAGGGCATTTTTCAATTTCTAGAAGGCTATTTTACAATATTCATTGAATATGAATTTGGTATCTTAGCTAACATGGAGTAGAGAGGCTTTGTAATCTTTGAAAAGTCTTTAATGAATCTTCTATAAAACCCTGCATGTCCCAAAAAGTTTCAAACTTCTTTCACACTTGTTGGAGTTGACATCTTCTCAATAGCTTCAACTTTTGCCTTATCAACCTCAACCCCTTTGCTTAAATGCATGTGACCAAGCAAAACTCCTAATTTTACCATAAAATGACACTTCTCCCAATTGAGCACAAAGTTAACCTATTTACATCATTGCAAAACTTTTGTCAAATTTAACAAACAATCATCAAAGAAATTACCATAAATACTGAAATCATCCATAATAATTTCCATAATCTTTTCTATAAAATTAGAGAATATGGCTATAATGCATCTTTGGAAAGTAGAGGGTGCATTACACAACCCAAAAGGCATTATCCTACAAGCATATGTCCCATAAGAGCATGTGAAGGTTGTTTTTTGTTGATCGGGCAGATCGATAATAGTCTAAAAAAATCCAGAATATCCTTCTAAATAATAAAAATAAGAGTGATTAGCTAGTCTCTCCAACATTAAGTCAATGAAGGGCATGGGAAAATGGTCTTTTATTGTGGCTTTGTTCAATTTTCTACAATCAATACACATTCAACACCCAATTACTACCCTTGTTTGAATCAATCCATTATTGTCCCCTTTTATTACAATGGTTCATCCCTTTTTAGGTAAGCCATGTATAACACTTACCCATGGGCTATCACTGGTAGGATATATTATCCCTACATCTTTTAGCTTAAATATTTTGTTTTTAACAACTTCAATCATGTTTTGATTTAACCTTCTAAGTGTTTCTACACATGGCTTATCATCTTCGTCTAAAGCTATGTGATGCATACAAATGGAAGGGTTTATTCATTTTAGATCATAAATTTAATAGACTATTACCTCTTTGTACAATGTAAGCTCCTTCAATAGCTTATCTTCTTGTTATAGAGTCAAGTCAAGATTAATTATAACTGGGGAAGAAAAATTTGGGTCCAAGAAAGCATACCTCAACCCCGGTGGGAGGGGTTTGAGTTATACCTTTTTTTTTCTAGAGTGGTGGTAGTATTACTTACCTCATTCTTGGTTGGTACTTCCCTGGATGATGAGTCTAATGCGGCTTTAGAATTTCCTTCATTGAGAACAATCATTGAGTCTTCTTTGTCCTCTTCACCTTCAATCGCATCAAAAACTTGTTCAAGAATAGTCTTGCCTTCTTCTAGCATAGAATCAATGCTATCTATCAAACAAAGATATTCTTTGGTGTTGGGTGCTTTCATTGCATCATAGATAGAAAAATACAAGAGCTTCTTCTCCAAATCTAACAATTAGTTCCCCTTATCTAACATCTACTATACAACATGTAGTCTAGAAAAATGGTCTCCCAAAAAGGATTGGATTTTCTGGATCTTCATGCATGTCCAAAAATACAAAGTCACAAGGGATGTAGAACTTTCCTATCTACACAGGAATGTCTTCAACAACCCCTCTTGGATATTTAATAGAAAGATCAGACAGTTGTATCATCATTTATGTTGGCTTCAAGTCTCTCAAGTCTAGTTTTTACGATAGAGAAAAAGGAATCAAATTGATGCTAGCACCAAGATCAACTAAACCTTTGTCAAAGGTTGAATTTCTAATTTTGTAAGGGAGAGTTAATGCACCTAGATCATCTAGTTTTTCTGGAAAATGGTTTTTAATGATGGAGCTTATCCTTTCAGATAACATAACAGTTTTAGCTTGGTCAGGTCTCCCTCTCTTTGTGAGAATGTCTTTTAAAGCCTTGGCATAAGAAGGCATCTTGGATTTCACTTCAATGAAAGGAAGATTTACATACAAATATTTCAAGATATGCATAAAATTGTTGAGCTTTGCATCATATTTGGTGTTAGAAAACATGTGAGAAAAGGAACATTAGGCTTGCAAGAAGAGTCACCTTGTTGTAAATTTCCAATAGATTTCTTTCTTTGGTTTTTAGTAGTCCCCTCTGTAGAGGTGTCAATAACTTCCTCAGATTTTCTTTTTGAAGGTGGTGAGGATCCTCCTATCACTGCTCCACTCCTTAGTGTCACATATTTGCATGTTTCCTTAGGATTCATTATCGGTTGACTTGGTAAGGAGCATGAAGATGTTCCTTGATTGGCTATAGCTTGTAGAGCAATCTGGTTTCCAACATATTGGTATGAGTAGTGATATCATCCACCTTGGAAGAAAGCTATTGGATGGCATCTTTCATGATCTGACTGTGTTGGCGGAATTCCTAATTTTGCTTCAATTGAGCTGAAACAAAACCTTCAAGTAGAGACTCCAAATTGGACTTTGGCTAGTGTTGTTGGTTGAAGTTTCAATTGACATTATTTTGGATACCTGGAGGATTGTTTCCCATAGGCGGCCTGTTCCCCACATTCATTGGTTGTTTTCTTTGAGTTTGTTGAGGCTTGTTGTTGCAGTAGGAGAAGTTTGTATGATCACACCAACCTGTATTGTAGGTATTGGAATATATATTGTATAGCGGTTTGTTCCCAAAGCTTCCTACTACATTGCATTGCTAGACGTTCTCTTTAGATGGGATAAATGAAGTGTATCTTGGAGAAGCTACTTGTCCCGTGGCTTTACTTGCATCACAAATATGATTTATCGATTGGGATGGTTGAGCACTCAACCTCTCAAACGTTTGAGTCAAAACATCTAATTTTGTAGAAATTAGATCAACGACTTCAATAGCATGGACACCTTCCTGCTTCCCAGAATAAGTAGAAGATGAGAGCGACTGATTGCTCCTTTCAGTAGTCCATTTTCAATGGTTGATTGCCATATTTTACATGATAGCATAGGACTCCCTATAAGACTTTTTCATAAGAACTCCATTTTCTACAACATCTGTAGACATCCTGGTGTTATAATAAAGCCCATTATAGAATGTTTGAAGAAGCAACCAGTTTCTAAGACCATGCTGAGGAAAAAGACATTAGAGGTCTTAAAACCTCTCCCATGAATCATATAGAGTCTCTCCATCCTGTTGAGTGAAATTGGTTAATTGGATCCTCAATTGAGTTGTCTTGTTGGGTGGGAAGTACTTGTCTAAGAATGCTTTAAGTAGTTCATCCCAACTATTGATGGAGTTCCTTGGTAAAGAAGAGAGCCTGACCTTGGCTCTATCTTGTAGAGAAAATGGAAACAATAGTAGGTGTTTACCATCAGAAGAACATGTCCAGATATTGCAGAAATTCATCTACATGAAGGTTGTGGTCTTCCATGGGAGTCCCCCCCAAAGTGGTTCTGCTGAATCATTTGCATGATTGCCAAGTTGATGGAGAAGTTTTTCGCCTCAATCTATGGACTATTGATAGACCCATTGATGTTGTTTGTAGCTGGAATGGAAAAGTCCTTGGGAGGATGATCATCTTCCAAGATTGGTTCTTGATTTTCTGATGAAGATGGATGTAAGTCCTCTAAGTTTGGAGAGTCTTCACTCCTTCTTGATTTTTTACTACTTCTAAGAGTGCATTCAATCTCCAAATCTAGAAACACTAATGGTAGAAGACCACACTTAGATCTCCACATGTTGTCTTGCAAATACACAAGTAGTGAGAAAACTTAACAATCAATGTAAGATAATGTAGATGATATGAATGATGGTGGAATGTTGAAATGGTGGTGAGTGATCTAGTCTCACTTAATAGTCAACACCTCTTATTTTATCAAAAATATTGATGCTCCCTGGAAATGCGCCAAAAACTTGTTAGATATGTGCACAAGTTTTAATATTTTAAAACTCAAACACTATCCCGCAAGTATACATGTTCTTGTAGTATTATCGAGGTCGTCCAAAGAGCAGGGAACTGTTAGGCGCAAGCGTGTTACAGTTCAACAATCTAGGTCAATTTGTAAAAGTTGGATTTTGGTTGTGATCTACTAACTAGTAATGAAAGAGGAAAGGTACTAAATTAAGAGAAATTATATCGTATTTAGATCTGGGACATATAATTTCACTTCCAAACCATTACATCATATGCAACTACAAAATTAACATGTCAATTAACTTGCAAAGTAGGTTGCCATCATCAGACACCTCCTTGTGATATGAGACAATTCTTATTTTTAACATAACACTCCCGTGTCTATATAAAAATTCAAACTATAACCTTATATCCTCAATGTATCCAAGCCACTACCGTGGTCATGGTTTCGTTGACAAGATAACTACTCCCTAATTCTCTATAAACCTTCCTAGATCATACGAAGAAGCATACAATATGTAAATTTGATGGCCAAGCAAACATACATGCAATTGCCATCGCAGAGACTCTTGGAGAATCAAATAAACTAACATTAGTTAATATATCTGAGTTTACATGAGTAATGGCATGGGCGATCCTCTCCCATGCCCAAGAGAAAGGGTTCTAGTCGTACATGATGAAGAAACACAAGTGTAGGGCACAAGTTTTAGAGTTTTGTATGATTAAAGAGAAGAAAGAGCAAAGGGAACCAAAGAGTGAAGTCGAATGAAGTAAAACTCTGGTTAGAGGAAGGAATTCTACCCCTGTATCTGATCCTACTTGGACTATCTTCCCTCACGAGAAGCTTGAACTAGTAGAGAAGCTCTTTTAGAATGGATGTTCTTTCCCAAGAAACCTCTTCTCCCTCCCTAAAATCACCCTCCTTTTACTCTACAACTTCCTTTGGTCAAATAGTGTTCCAAATGACGAGAAATAACCATCCCATATGACTGGTCTCCTCTTTAAAATGAGGGGTGGTTCTATTTTAAATTATGCAAAAACTGACAAAGACACGATGTGTCTTCTGGAAGACAGGCCGCGTCGCTCAGTGAAACTATTGGGTGAAACTACTCTTAATGAAGAGTGCATGGTGTGTCGCTGAAAGACACACAATGTAGCTGCAACTTGAAGTCGACCTGGATGCATGGCACACATCATGTGCAAATAAACACACACTGTGTGTGTTGGAAGAACTTTGAAATGAGCCTTTTGAACACGAGGATACACCGTGCTTGAACTAATACACGACATGTGTTTTTCTCTATAGTTGGGGACAAAAGGTTCTATAAATTTACACACCATGTGGAAAATACCACATGTCGTGTCTTCTTCTTTGTGGTGGAGGATCACTCTTTCTGGAAATACACACAACGTGTGTCGAATAACACACTCCTTGTTTTACTCAGAATCTTCAAGAACTCCTCTAGATTAAATGTAAATCATTGAGGGATCCAATTATGATAGGATTTGGATTTGATTAGCCCCATTTCATTATCTTTACATGTACATGCAATCAAAATCATGCGAGTAAAACAACCAACAAGATGTCAAATTAAGTATGATTAGAGGCCAAATGGAGAGAAAAATGAATTAAATTTGTGTGCGAAAGTGAGAAAAACGTATATATAAAATGCACACATCAATTCCCATATTAAATATCAATGATAATTTTTTTTGAATATTAAAGAATTTATGAAATTATAGAAGAAATTCTATAAGATTTCAAGATTCCTTGTGGTGTAAGTAATTATTTATAGAATTATATCCTTATTGTTAGGAAACCAAGTATTGGCTAACTAACAAAGTAGTTTGGTCTTAATTTTTCCCCCAATGATTGATGATAAAAAGTATTATCCTAAAATTTTAAGATTAAATGGAGAAGGGTGTGTTCTAGATTATTGGTTTTGTAAAAGAAGTTTTTATTTAAAAAACATAGATTTCCCTAAGAGGGAGAGTCCTACATGTCTTGGAATTCTAAATCCCTATAGAAACAAAGTCAGGGAGATCTCCTCCCTCACCCTAGCACCCTTCCCAGTGAGAAAAAGAGTCTCTTCCAACCCCGATTCCTCTCTCCCAATCTGACCCTCATCTTCACCCGATAAGGACACCATTATCTTCAGGAGTTTTTTCCGTGACTAACAAACCCTAACCTGGCCGTTATCTAAAACCATAAGTTATTTGACCCCAAGTCATTTTACCCACTCTAATATAGGGCCATGAAAATGCCTCCTCAAGGAGGATAACTCAACCTTGCTTCCAATTGCACCTAACCACCCATGCAACCCTCCTTTGAGTTTAACCACCATATCTAGCGATCAGGACATTGTCTAATCCAATCATAGCCCTTACTGCCAATTTATTTGTCCTGGAGCTCTTCTAGGAGTCCAAGAAGGTGATCTAACCTCCAAAGAGGCGATGGGAAGCCCAAAACCCCATCCCCTACCTCCAGCCTTTTCTTCTTAAATCTCCTCAATCTAAAACTTGCCCTAACCATCGTGGATAACGAATGCGGTCTGATCTAGCAAAGATGGCTCAATGTATGCAGACACTCCAAGATGAAAATTCAAAATGTAGGTATTGAGATCAATATGTGGTGTTATCCTCCATACAAATTCCCTAGGCAATTCGCCAAATCAGTAAAACAAGATATATGAACAGAGGAAGAAACCTCCACTATGAATGCTTTGAAATGAGGTACAATATCGTGAATGGCAAAAATCCATCCCCAAACCGCCATGAACCTTCCCTAACCCTCAACACATCAATTTCCAAGATTGATTGATTTCTTGGAATACATCTTGTTTAGATTGCACAGACAACGTGAACTATTAGGGTAATACTTGTATGGATTCTGTATGATCAAGGTAGGTGGTCATTTTATGTATAATTGATCATATCAACGTAGATTGATTCTCAGTTGTTTTTTGAATGTTTGGTATCATGCCTAAATTGTTGGATATTTATTTAAATTCCAAATCAAATATAATGCCCATCAATATCACATTAGAAATACTATGATGTTCTGAACCTAGTATTGGATCTATAATAGGGTAATCCATATAAGTCCAATGATGGAAAGAGAAAGGATTGCACCTGAGGTGGCATGAAAAGCAAAAGTTGGAATATGAAATGAAAATGCAAGTTCATATATGCAATTATTTTATTGATGATTAATATATGTTTATATACATATGTGCTTTTCTTTGTCCACACTTACATACACAATATAGCAACATATTGCCAGCCTATTTTTCTATGGAAGCTTTAGGCAGCCGACTTACTTGAAGATATGAGGATAAAGAGATCCAACTAAATGTATTAATTATCAATAAGCTAAAGTCACAAGGATGGTCAGATAGATAGTTATCCCTTTCCATGTAGTATTTTTTCTTCTTGTAGTTTCTCTTTTACTTGAAAATTATGTAAACTCATTTGAGGATAAATCTAGGATCCTTTTGAACCAAACATGTTTATGAAATGAAAAAATTGATGCATATTTTTTATTTCATAAATTTGGATCCTAGAAAAATGTGATGATGATCCTTTACCCCTCAGTATCCCTTGAATGGGGGTTAACAGGGGAGTGGGTCATTACACTAGTGGTGTCTTCATCTACCTCCATGATAGAATGAAGTGTTAGTGGTTGGGACAAAAGTGTACCTTTGAGGGTCCTCTTGATCATTTGGGTTCAATAGTATTTTTGTATCTAGGCGCCATTTATCTGTGGTGTTACATTCTCCTTGAGTTGTACCACCACATTAGGAAGTAGCATGTATCTTCTACGTCAATGTTGCCACATTTTTTCAGTAATGATAAGAAAGTGTTGTGTTTGTGTATCATTTCGTTTGATGTTCAACAACTTCATGGTGATGCTTATTCTTTGTTTACAATTTGATGGTGTTCAATTGGAGGAAGAATTTGACATGACTTGAGATAAGACAATAATATATAGTGTGGGAAATGGGGTTCCACCACCTAAGCCCCACCTCCAACTACATCATACCAAGAGCACTACCGTATTGTGTTGAGTATGAGTGAGATGCAACCTTCTCCATAAGTGTGGGACATGGTGACATATCAAAAGCATTCATATGAGTATACACTTGTGCTCAATTGGTTGAGTTCAAATGGCAGACATTACAATAAAGAAACCATATTTGAATTAAAGGAACCTTTTGTCTCTATTTGGAAGCATATGCATGAGCTACTTCATTGATACTAAGTTAATGGAGTAAATGGCATACAGTTATGATTTTGTGTGATATTACTTTTGCATTAATGTGATTGTGTACTTTGGAAGTTTATAATATATAGAGGCCTCAAAGCTTTATCTTAAGTAGAGTCCCCACAACATCAATAATGATGGATGTAGCACTTAGTTAACCCCAAAGGTGAGACCATAATAGGAAATAACCAATAATCACCAATAAAATAAAATAAAAGCTTGATGAGACTCACAAACATAGATGAAGCATATACACACAACTCTATCAATCCATATTGGATTTACTTATAAGATTCACATTCTACTAAAATGATACAAAAACTAATCTCTATCTCAAAAATGTTCCACAACCGAAGCATGATTTTCATGTCACAAGATATTAAATTTAAACACATACTTTTATATTATGCCAATATTTCTATTCCTCAAAGATTGGTATTCCTAGAAAAGTATTACAAGTCTCATAAAAATGAAACATGAGACACATCAAAGTGTGATCTCCCTCGTATGACATGAGTGTGTAGGGACTCTAACTAGACTACCACAACGACATGACAACCACCTCCATCACACATAATGTACACAAATCTATTACCTAAAAAACATTGGCAACATACTTTATAAGGTGTTTCTGCCATAATGATTAGATAATTCCCACCCAATAGACAAGCATAGCCATTGGATGTTTATTAGTATTCACACGAGTTACTGATCAAGTGTATAAAACATGGCATGGATGTTATTAAGTAAGAGAAATGAATAAAAATTCAATCATGATTATCACAAAATTCAATTTATGTTGTCTTAATCACATCTATTATATATATATATATATATATATATATATATATATATATATAATTTTGGCATCTTACCTCTCATCTCATACCATCACATCACATCTGTAGCACCACACAACCCAATTACTAGAATACAACCACATTCCAACATCCCAAGCCTCACATAAGTAATGTCCCAAGTGCTTCACTATCAAAGAATATGCCACGGATATCACATCCCAAAAGGATTTATTTGTGAAACTATGGCAAGAATCAATAGCCTATTGAATAGAGAGATATGCCATGACTCTACTAATCCCTTCCTCACATAACATAAGAAAGGGACCTCTATCTTATGGATGTGGGTCCCTCTATTGCATTAAAAAATACTTATAATCATCATATTCATGTACCGTGGTACATCAATAAGCCATTTACCCTTTTAAGATCCCATCACAAAAAATGTGCCACATGTACCATCACTTTCTCATAACCATCACAATCATCTAACCCCCATCATTATCGCTCTCATGTTCATAGTATATCTCAACAATTCTCTTAGTATTCTTGCATAAACATTCTTATCTCACATGCCATTTGATATGAGCATGTATTCAAAATTTAGTACTCACCATGTAAATCATCATAACTTTTAGGTATGTGTTGATTCTAACTATTTGGGCATTCCTAAAAATAAATCATTCTCATCTAGGTTACCTCCTCTGATTTTCATTTAGGTATTATTATACCCTCTTATGTTAAATGATTTTATAATGATTAGGTCAATGATATTCTCACATAATCCAAATAATAGGTCACATGATTACTCTATGAAAGCAATGTATTAAACATTATAAGTACATTATGTTCTTTTCATCCACTACAAATTCATATAATCATGAAATATCAACATTAGAGTTTACCAAGTCATGATTCATCATTCATTTTAGCCCATATGCATGAGGTAGACAATCTAGCTATTTTCATAAGCATGCAAAAATATCTCTATATTAAGGAGTCATAGAAAATTTATGCATTCTTACCATTCATATTTCAAGAACTATTCAACGAAAAGAGTATTCCATTTTGTTAGCATGACATAGGCAGGGGGAACGAGCTTATCATTTTCCATCATCTAGAACTTGTAGAATATTTAGTGTAAAATCATATATTAATGCACCAATATAATGTTTATACATGAATCATTCATTTAGATGCAAGGGAGGGGAATTATACTCATTCTAAGTAATTTTCTAATAACAACATACAAGTGGAATTTACATAACAATGACATTGGAAACCATTAAGTAAGTATCAATGGTCATCATTTATGTATCAATTCATTATCTTCCCTCTCCTCCATCCAATTTCTACACTAGATCAAGGGGAGAAATATCCAAAAACCTAAATGTGCAAAGAATGTGGTTTTCTCCAAGCTCCTACAACACGTCCCGTCTTTTTCTAACCAAAAACATGGCATGAACTTCTCTTATCTCTTTCTTTGCCATGAGGAAGCAACTTGGTTGAGAAAGAAGGAAGAAAAAGGAACCATGGTCATGATGAGACTTCCAAGAGAAGAATTACTCCACCAAGAATACACGAGGAAAGAACATGAAGAAAAGGTGAAGAAAAGAGATAAACTAAACTCTAATACATTTCTCCTCCAAGATCTCCCAAGAACAAGATTCTCCAAGATAGGGGAATCTAGATTTCTGAGAACCACCCTCTAAGTTTATTCCTCTCACTTCAGTAGGTAGAAGATATAAAAATGGAGCTAAAGTATGGATCTGGGAATACATGTATGTATATAACTGAAATAACTGACAAAATCACCGCCAATAAAAATTGAAACACTGCCCCTAGGAAGTCAACCAACTTTCTAGATGGTCATGTTGACTACTTATATCGATAGAGTCTGGAAGGTCAAATATAAAACTAGGTAGGTAGCCCTATCAAGTTGATCCTATTTGTCAATAGTTGGTCTAATCATTGGACCCGACTTCTTGACAAGTTGACCAACATGAGCCCCTGTGACCTGAGCATTTTGCTTGATGGGGTTACTACAACCTCAAAGATCGATCCTACTTGTTGATAACCAGTCTGACTATTGATCCAACTTCAACAACTTGATTATAAGTCCTATAAACTACATGTCTAATACACTAAGCCTTATTCTAACTCTTCACACATATAATCTCTTCCACAAACACTAAATTGTTATCTTCTATATATAACAATATTAATGTGTATATAAGATCTCCTTTCTCTTAGATTATCACATAACACAATATTATGGTTAATCAAGTTAGAGTTCTACATCTCTTCATTCAAAACCCTAATCCAACATAGGGTTTATTCATATTGGGCCTATTATGCATATAGGATTTGATCATAGTTTATTTTACTTGGATATTTTCTATAAAAATCAATATTTATTTTATTTTTTAACCATGCATCACCAAGTCACTTATTAATATATCTAGATATCATGCCATCATAACAAAGAGGAATCTAGACAAACTAAGAAGGCTCCTAGACTTTATGTTGTAATTGTGGTGATGTGATAACTGGTGGGAACATTTATAAAAAGCCGAGTCTGATTAATTCTCCTCTTTGCATGCTAAATCTCCCTCCTAGGGAAGCAGATGAAAGAGTTGGTAAAGAACATGTCATCCTTCTCCAAGAGGGGGTTCCTATTATGTTTCATTTTAAGTAGTGTGACTATAAATTCATTGTAGCAGACCCATTTTGTATCCACATTATATTTTATTGAACAACTAGAATGAAAGTGATAATTCATCTTTGTTGTTTGTCTTATCCTTTGATGATTTTGGCACATTTTGAAATTTTTAATCATCTATGGTATAGAATGCAATATGGTGGTTGTGGTACTCTGTTGTATACAACTGCAAGGTTTTCACCAACTTTCATATCATTGCAATTCATTTGGGTTTCTCATCTATATAATCCAAACATAAAAACCAAAATTAGAGTATATTGAGTAGTGATGTGCACAAATCATATCATCTTTTGGATCATGTTTGGTTGCATATCTATGTTGTTTTGACTCAATTATCACTCTCATTCATGCTAGATTCTATATTTTTAGCTATTCTTACTTGTCTCATGGTTTGGATTGTAGGTACTAAATTTTGTAATGACATGATGAGGAATATATCATATTATAACTTATTGGATCACTACTCAAGTATCTACATGTTTTGGGGTTCGAAACTGTGCAAATGCCACTTTTTACGGCATGTAAAACTGACCTACACGCCGTAAGTTTTGAGTAGAATACACAGTAGCCCAGAACAGCCCTGAACAGCCATTGACATGCCGTGTCTTAATTAAGACACCCCATGTCTTAAAAAGACATGACGTGTCTTATTAAAGACACCCCGTGTCTCAGTCCAAAAATTGAATGTAGAACTCCAAATTTGCAACAAAATGCTGTGTTTTATTAAAGACACGCAGTGTCTTATTAAAGACATGTCATGTCTTATTAAAGACACACCGTGTAACCTCCCAAAACTCGATCCAAACTTCAATCATTGTATAACACACATGGTGTCTTATAAAAGTCACATTGTGTGAGCTACATATATCACTCAAACATGAATTTAACCGTCTCACACTTATATATACGACCCAACCCATCTTGGGACAGTTATGATGGCTTAGGACAGACCTTTTAGAGGGCAACTTGACTTGAGGGAGTCCAAGAGAAGTTGGAGGAGACCAAGGGAGGTAGGAGGTGGTTGCTCGAGAGAGAACCCTCTTCGTCTTCCTTCTTCTTCACTATTTGTAGCAAGGATCTTCTTCTTCCTCTTCTATCCACTTGGGAGTGAAGAAATATGGAGAAAGTGCAGCAAGCAAGGACGGAGCTTGACTTCTAGCCGGAGTTCTTCTTCATTCTACTACTTCTCATGGACATACTAGTTCTTTCTACTCTTTTACTATGTCCTTTTATGTTTTCTACTGCTTGTACCTTCTTTCTCTATCCACGTAGAATCCAAATCTTGGACATAGAAGAGTAACTCCCATGTCATATCTTATATGAATATATGAATTTCATACTAAATGTTAGTTTCTTGCATGTTCCAAGAGTTGTTTCAGATCTGAAATGCTTGTTTGTGTGATTGGCCATCATACTTGCATGTTATGCTTTCTTTCATAATCTGAGATGATTTGTTTGAGAGTATGGAGTTACTCTTTTGGCAACTTGTCCTTGACCGCGAGAGTGGCTGGGATTAAGTTGAGGAGCAAGGTTTGTGATTTAAAATGAAATACATACACTAGAGTGATGTATGGAGTTAGAATCGTCATCACTTCACCGGGAGATGAGTGATGACTACAAACCTCCTTTGCAAATTAATTAACATGTTTAAATTTGTATTTTAATATAAGCTATGATGTGATAGTGAAATCTCAAGTCTAGGATCCTCCTAAATCTGAATCTTAACCTTTCTTAAGTGATAAATTACTATTTTTTTAAAACTATAATTTAGTTATTCTAATCCAATCATCTTGTGTACAACGATCTAGATTATTGAAAATCATAACTCTTGCGCCTAGCTAACCAACACTCCTTGTGTTCGACCTTGACTAAAACTACTCTCGTATACTTGCGGGAAATAGATAGTTGAGTAAAAGATATTTCTTATGATTGAAACACATTAGTGTAATAACTGAACAAGTTTTTGGGTAGCAACTGGCCGGTAGTGTAGTTTTATTTCCCATTTATCATCTTTTTCTTAGCTCTTATTTTAGTTTCTATTATTCTTTTAGAAAATACAGTTTGATTTGAGACCCATCTTTTGTATGTGGATTGAACTCCTATGCTTAACTGATTGTCCTCTTTTGATGAGAAATATCATTTGGAGAAATTGTAAAAGGAATGCATTAATCAAATGAAACCTTTCGTCCATCAACATGTGCTTAACTCTGGTTTATGCTTCTAGCCTGAACATTCATCTTTCAAATTCTTGATTTCTTAAAACATGTGATGGTTTTAATTTTTGTGAGTAAATCAACTTTACAACATCATTTGGAATATGGGATGCCCTTGCCAAGCTCTTAGTGCATTTTCAACCACTCTTTTAATGAAAAATTTTCTAAACAAATGAATGAAATCTAGCTAATGTTGCAATTTCGTTGACCCTCCTATGTTTTGAAAAAAATTTAAATTTTTTTTGGCTTATCTCATCTTTATACCCCATAAAAGATGGCTAAACTGCCCACATATCATGCTAGCCTAGTGTAAGTCCGATCTGGCCATGATGGCTAGGTGGTATGTCTTAAAAGAGGGCAAAATACCCCAACCGACATTCCACGTGTGCATAAGCCTAAATTAGCAGCCGAGTGTCGAAACTCATAATACATTGTCGTATCATTTTTGGGAAAGAAGGAGAGTACAACTAAAATTGTCAATTTTAACTAAGATTTCATCATTTATGTCCTTAATAGTTGAGAGTTTGAGTTGCACATCCACTAATTGTTTGGCTTGGTCAACCAAATTCTACTTAGTGTTGTTTAATTGATTGATTCATTTAATTGTGACCACCCCTACTGAACTAAAAATCTCCTTCTTGGGTGTTTAAGTTGAATTTATGGCTATGAGTATAAACATGTTGATCATGGTTGGCTAGGTCTTATACACATCTTTCTTTTCATTTAATCTATGCATGAACTTGACAATTCTTTATTTGTGTTTCTATGCACTTTTTGCTTGAGGACATGCAATGGTTTAATCTTAGGGGGATTGGATGTGCACAAATCATATCATCTTTTGGATCATGTTTGGTTGCATATCCATATTATTTTGACTCAATTATCACTCTCATTCATGCTAGATTCTATATTTTTCGCTATTCTTACTTGTCTCATGGTTTGGATTATAGGTACTACATTTTGCAATAAAATGATGAGGAATATATCATATTATCACTTATTGGATCACTCCTCAAGTATCTACATGTTTTGGGGTTCGAAACTGTGCACATACCATTTTTTACGGCACGTAAAACTGACCTACACGCCATAAGTTATGAGCGGAATATACAACAACCCAGAACAGCCCAGAACAACCATTGACATGCTGTGTCTTAAAAAGACGATGTATTTTATTAATGACACCCTGTGTCTCAGTCCAGAAATAGAATACAGAACTCCAGATTTATAGCAAAACATTGTGTTTTCAGACACGTCGTGTCTTATTGAAGACATGTCGTGTCTTATTAATGACACATTGTGTCTTATTAAAGACACATATTGTAACCTCCCAGAACTCGATCCAAACTCAGTTATTGTATAAGACATTCTGTGTCTTATAAAAGACACGTCGTGTGACCTACAAATTTCACTCAAACACGAATTTAACTGTCTAACACTTATATATATGACCACAACCCATCTTGGGACAGTTATGACAGCTTAGGACAAACCTTTTAGAGTGACTGGAGGGAGTCCAGGAGAAGTTGGAGGAGACCAAGGGAGATAGGAGGTGGTTACTCGAGAGAGAACCCTCTTCTTCTTCCTTCTTCTGTACTATTTGCAGCAAGGATCTTCTTCTTCCTCTTCTATCCACTTGGGAGTGAAGAAATCTAGAGAAAATGTAGCAAGCAAGAATAGAGCTTGACTTCCAGCCAGAGTTCTTCTTCGTTCTACTACTTCTCACAGACATACTAGTTCTTTCTACTCTTTTACTATGTCCTTTGATGTTTTCAACTTCTTGTACATTCTTTCTCTAGCCTTGGATGAGTAGAATCCAAATCTTGAACATGAGAGAGTAACTCCCATGTCATAGCTTGTATGAACATATAAATTTTGTACTAAATGTTAGTTGCTTGCATGTTCCAAGAGTTGTTTCAGATATGAAATGCTTGTTTGTGTGATTGGCCATCATACTTGCATATTTTATGCTTTCTTTCATAATCTGAGAAGATGTGTTTGAGAGTATGGAGTTACTCTTTTGGCAACGTGTCCTTGACCGCGAGAGTGGCTGGGATTATGTTGAGGAGCAAGATTTGTGATTTAAAATGAAATACATACACTAGAGTGATGTATGGAGTTAGAATCGTCATCATTTCATCGGAAGGTGAGTGATGACTACAAACCTCCATTTCAAGTTAATTAACAAGTTTAAATTTGTATTTTAATATAAGCTATGATGTGATAGTGAAATTCCAAGTCTAGGATCCTCCTAAATCTGAATCTTAAACTTTCTTAAATGATAAATTACTATTTTGTTTCAAATATGTAATTTATTTGTTCTAATCCAATCATCTTGTGTACAACGATCTAGATTATTAAAAATCATAACTCTTGTGCCTAGATAACTAACGCTCCTTGTGTTTGACCTCGACTACAACTACTCTCGTATACTTACGGGAAATAGAGGGTTGAGTAAAAGATCATTCTTATGATTGAAAGTCGTTAGTGTAATAACCGAACAAGTTTTTGGCACTGTTGCCGCGAAGCATCGATATTCCTGTTAGAGTAAGAGTTGTTGATAAGTAAATGAGACTAGATCACAACCTTCATATCCACCATCATATCCATAAATCATAATTCGTCATGATCATCATAATTTGTTGTATCTTCCATGTTTGTTTTTTTATCTCACTCCCCTTGTTTATCTATAGGAGCATATGGGTTGTTCATTAAAGGATCCTTGAACCGTGCATATCTCTACATTCAGAAAATGAACACTTCATTTGCATCCCTAATAGAGAAAGAAGGAGTGAAGCCCAAACATGTACGGAGGAATCACAACCCACACAACCATCATCCATGTCACCATCATCCAAATGACATTCACCCATGCCACCTTCATCCAGACCACCATCATTCACACCTAATTCACCACCATCATATACACCACCAACACCCATACCACATTCTTCCACACCCTCATATCCACCACCTTCATCCATACCACATACATCACCACCATCTATGCCACATCCACCTAATCCTCCAGATCCGCATGAAGAACTAGTCAAGGATGATGACCTTCCTCTTAATGACTACTTTGGTACAACTACAATGCACATGAGTGGGCCATTAATATTTTAGAATTTGAGGTAGATGAGTTTTCTATCAGCCCAACCATCATACAATTTCTACAACTGAATGCATTTGGAGGGACACCAATGGAGGATCCAAACCTCCACATTACTAAATTTTTACAGTTGCTAAGGACCATAAAGATATATGGTGTTCCTACTGATGGGATACACCTAATCCTTTTTTTATTCTCTCTTAGAGATAGAGCAAAGGCATGGCTCTATACTTTTCTAAAGAAGTCAATCGGGACTTGGGAGGAGCTTCTAAAGGTCTTTTTGGTAAGATATTTTCCACCTAGCAAAACTTTACAACTGAGGAGTCAACTCATCAATTATTCTCAAAGAGATGGAGAGACCTTGTATGATACATGGGAGAGGTTCAAAGATCTTCAACATCTTTGCACACATCACGGTCTAAGAAATCGGCTTCTATTGCAATCTTTCTATAATGGTTTGTGCTACAATATAAGGATGTCTATTGATGCAGCTGCAAATGGAGCTCTAATGAACAAATCTTATGGAGAAGCCTATGCTATTATTGAAGATATGGCAACAAATCATTTCCAATGGAGTCCGGATACAAGCTACCACCCATCCTTTTTACATACTACTTCCGGAATGCAAGTGGAAGATCACACAGTTGGTGCTATTGAATTGATTGCAGCAAGGCTAGACACTTTGTCCCAAAGGTTTGAGAATCTAAGCACACAACTAATTCAAACAGCCAACAATACTTGTGATGCATGTGGGTTGCTTGGACACTCATCTTATACATGTTATGCTTCTTCTATTTATTCTCCAATGGGCTACACTCTACCAGACTTCTACAACAATGTCAACCTAAATTTCATTCAGCCACAAAAACTACAAGTATCTTCCAACTTAGAGTCTATGATTGAAACATTTATTTTAACCCAAATGCAACAAAATGAGGAGTTCCATCAACAAAGACAATCTATGATGGATGCTATTGACCAACTCTCTTCTAAAGTGGAGTCTATAGCCACTCATGCACACATATTAGAGAAACAAATTGCCTAGCAAGCTATTTTTAGCAAAGAAGCATTTCCACCTTTCTTGCGTAGTCCACCAGAGATGAATCCTACATATTTTAGGTCAATGACATTGAAGAATGGAGTTGTTATAGAGGTATATACTTCAAAGTATGATGATGTTGATATCCATGACGATTATGAAGTTGCAACTAAAGGGGAGAAAGATACAACACATGCTCTACATGTTGATTTTTAAACAAAGCCACATGTCCTTCTTCCGCATACTCTTGATGACACTTTGCTTGCTCACAGGTGTCTTCCCTTGCCACAAATCAAGGATATATTTGCAAGGAAGCGTCAACCTTTGGCACAACAATTTCTAGTAGCAAATTAGAGCATCGGTCCTCCATGAACTTTGATGTTTCCACCATTATGAGGTACCCAGTTGCAACCTTTTTAATTTGATTTCCGTAGTGAGGACACTGTAGATTTCAAGCTTAGGGGGGTGCAACCGGACGGTAGTGTAGTTTTATTTTCCATTTATCATCTTTTTCTTAGCTCTTATTTTAGTTTCTGTTCTTCTTTTAGAAAATCTAGTTTGATTTGAGACCCATCTTTTGTATGTGGATTGAACTCCTATGCTTAATTAATTGTCCTCTTTTGATGAGAAATATCATTTGGATAAATTGTAAAAGGCATGCATTAATCAAATGAAACCTTTTGGCCATCAATATGTGCTTAACTCTGGTTTATGCTTCTAGCCTAAATATTCATCTTTCAAATTCTTGATTGCTTAAAACATGTAATGGTTTCAATTTTTATGAGTAAATCAACTTTACAACATCATTTGGAATACATGATGCCCTTGCCAAGCTCTTAGTGCATTTTCAATTACTCTTTCAATGAAAATTTTTCAAAACAAATGAATGAAATCTAGCTAATGTTGCAATTTAGTTGAGTCTCCTATGTTTTGGAAAAATTTTAAAATTTCTTTTGGCTTATCTCATCTTTATACCCCAAAAAAGATGGCTAAACTGCCCACATATCATGCTAGCCTAGTGTAAGTCCGATTTGGACACAATGGCTAGGTGGTATGTCTTAAAAGAGGGTAAAATATCCCAACTATCATTCCACGTGTGAATAAGCCTACATTAACAGCCAAGTGTTGGAATCCGTAATCCATTGTCATATCATTTTTGGGAAAGAAGGAGAGTACAACTAAAATTGTCAATTTTAACTAAGATTTCATCATTTATGTCCTTAATCATTGAGAGTTTGAATTGCACATCCACTAATTGTTTGGTTTGGTCATCCAAATTCTACTTAGTGTTGTTTAATTGATTGATTCATTTAATTATGACCACCCCTACTGAACTAAAAATCTCCTTCTTTGGTGTTTAAGTTGAATTTATGGCTATGAGTATAAACACATTGATCATGGTTGGCTTGGTCTTATACACATCATTCTTTTCATTTGATCTATGCATGAACTTGACAATTCTTTATTTGTGTTTCTATGCTCGTTTTTCTTGAGGACATGCAATTGTTTAAGCTTAGGGGGATTTGATGTGAACAAATCATATCATCTTTTGGATCATGTTTGGTTGCATATCCATGTTGTTTTGACTCAATTATCACTCTCATTCATGCTAGATTCTATATTTTTAGCTATTCTTACTTGTCTCATGGTTTGGATTATAGGTACTACATTTTGCAATGAAATGATGAGGAATATATCATATTATCACTTATTGGATCACTCCTCAAGTATCTACATGTTTTGGGGCTTGAAACTACACAAATACCACTTTTTACGACATGTAAAACTGACCTACACACCGTAAGTTATGAGCAAAATACACAGTAGCCCAGAACAGCCTAGAACAGCCATTGACACGCTGTGTCTTAATTAAGACACTCTGTGTCTTAAAAAGACACGACATGTCTTATTGAAGACACCCTATGTCTCACTCCAGAAATTGAATGCAGAACTCTAGATTTACAGTAAAACATCATGTTTTATTAAAGACACACCATGTCTTATTAAAGACACAACATGTCTTATTAAAGACACACCGTGTAACCTCCCAGAACTCGATCCAAACTTCAGTTATTGCATAAGACACGTCATGTCTTATAAAAGACACCTTGTGTGACCTGCAGATTTCAGTCAAATACGAATTTAATTGTCTCACACTTATATATACGACCCCAACCCGTCTTGGGACAATTATGACGACTTAGGACAGACCTTTTAGAGGACAACTTGAGTGGAGGGAGTCTAGGAGAAGTCAGAGGAGACCAAGGGAGATAATAGGTGGTTACTCAAGAGATAACCCTCTTCTTCTTCATTCTTCTTCACTATTTGCAGCAAGAATCTTCTTCTTCCTCTTCTATCCACTTGGGA